>CM077086.1:56951598-57275300 GCA_039513925.1 Platanthera zijinensis
AGTGAGGAACATGGCCTGGGACATGGGCGTGTCCCAAACCGTGTCCTACTCTGGGTGTTGTCTCAAGCACTCAATGCCATGAGAGGCGTTGAGTGGCGTTGAGTGAGGAACACGGCCTGGGACATGGGTGTTTCCCAAGCTGCGTGTCCCAGGCCGTGTCCCTCTCTATGAGCACTCAATGCCATGAGAGGGCGTTGAGTGGTGTTGAGTAAGTACACGCCCAGTGACACAGGCGTGTCAGAGGGCGTGTCCCCCTCGGGCTTTGGCCAAGGCTGTGCAACCTGGAGAACACGGGCTAGACATAGGCGTGTCTGAAGCCGTGTCAGGACACACAGACTTTGACATGGGCGTGTCATATGCCATATTCTTCTCTAGGTGGAGTCGGTTCGTGTATCGCTTACAGTACACGACCTATGACACGGGCATGTCACAGACCATGTCATCCCAAATATTAGACTTTCAGAATGGTTCTGAGCCATTCGTTTTCTTTTATGGGGATCAAATGGACCTGGGTGTTTCCTGGCTAGATAAGAAAGGAAATGATGAGTTCTTTCTCATCATAAGCCTAAACATTATCTTTCTATAAATAAAAGAGAAGGGAGAGCAAGGGAAGAGAGAAGGAAAGAACTTCGGCTGCTGGTGGTGCTCCGGTGGTCCAAATCGTGAGCCGAAGCTAGCTCTGCGATGGCAAGGCCGTTGCAGTGAAGTTCATCCATCTTGATTTTGCTCTATGGCTCCGAAACGTCTTCCTAGGGTAACGATCTCCTGCTTGGACAAGTGAAGTCCTTCGTTTCTGCATATGCATGGAATCCTCCACCAAAAGGTGGAAATCGAAGTGATTCCCTAGGGATGTTGTATTTCATCCCTAGGTATAGTAGAACCGGAAGTGCGTAGTACGGTTAAGCATGCTGTGTGAAGCCCATCCGGACGGGTTGGTCTGGATTGGTGATGCTTTGTTTACCATTCGGAGAAACTCCGAGGAAAGTGAGAGTTGATTCTTGGTGTTCCAGCTCTTGTGGCCATAAGTGCCATTCTGTGTGAAGTTGGGTCGTGAGGCCGTAACTATGGATTTCTTGTGTTGAACGGGCAAGGTGAAGCCGTACCCGCATCAGTACAGTCTTGAGTTTGATGACTATGAGCAACGGGAAATGGTGGATCTGTACCCGCGTTATGACTGTTTACCCGTGGGGGTGCTTAAAGCCTCGGTAGGATCACATAGCGAGAGTCTCTCGCTTGTGTGCCATAGATACTAGGAATGCTCATTTTGGACCGTCATGTCAGGGACCTTTTAACGGTGGTGGGACCCTGTTTTTCCGGTACACCAATATTGTGCCCTGAGTGCACGGAACGTCGGGTCGTCATGCTGGAATTTGTGATATGTATGAACCTGTGCAGTTGCGCACGTCCTTGGTGGCTTATTATACATATGTGATATGTGATTTAAATGCTTTACAAGGAAGGAATTTTGCTGCCCCATGCTAGGGGCAGGTTCGTTATAATTGGTCAGTTAATTGTTGACCATGTTGCCCTATTTGTCACCGCTTGGTAGATTGTCTTTGCACAGTTCGGGAAGGTCCAAGCGGGAAATAAAGGGCTTAAGTCCCTGTTGCTGCTGCTACTACTAGCCCTCGAAGGCTATGTTTGTCTACTCTTGCTCATGTGTGGCCGGCCTGCGCACCGAAGTTTGTAAACCACACTATTGTTAAGAAAAACTTATAAGGCCTTAAGGCCAAACTTATTGTATACATTCCTGTTCTGGTTTAGTTGACACTTCTTGTTATCCTTGAGTTAGAGTTTTCTACCATGAAGCTTCCGCTAGCATGCTCTGTGTTTGGGTTCGATAGTTTGTGATATTATTTAGTAGCTTCTCTGCCTGTTTGTAAAATATGGTGTGGGG
Organism: Platanthera zijinensis; assembly: GCA_039513925.1. Lineage (NCBI taxonomy): Eukaryota > Viridiplantae > Streptophyta > Magnoliopsida > Asparagales > Orchidaceae > Platanthera > Platanthera zijinensis. The sequence continues at coordinate 56,953,496 of CM077086.1, forward strand.
ACTCGGCCGGACCCTCTATTATATTGCACGTAACGGGTAGAGGTGTTATAATTTGGTATCAACACGTTGGTCTTTCTCTTCTGAATTCTTGGTCGAATTCTTTTGAGGGGTGGCGAGCACGTGTAAGTGCAGTGCTGCCGTTATAACACAAATATTGAACTCAAGAATGTCCACTTAGGAATGTAAATATATGTTGAACCCGTGTGTTCCCTTCTCTATGTTTGCTATTTGATCGGTGCTAAAGTGTGTTTCTACACATATAGGTGACCATAAGTGTTTCGGGTCAGTAAGATTCTCACAATTCTATTAAAAGTGTGGCACCAGCTGAGGTGCCCACACCTCCTCCATCAGTTGAAACTGTATGGATGATTACGGAGACAGTACTCGCTGTGATTAATGCGCAGCAGGCTGGGCAGGCTCGGCCTGTACAGTGGATCCAGCGCATGTTGAGTTAAGGCAAGAACCAGTGGCAGTTGTGGTTGATCCGTGAACAGTAGATCAATAATTGAAGCGGTTCATGAGCTTCAATCCTCCCACGTTTACTGGGGCAGGTTCTCTAGCCAAAGCGGAGGATTGGCTCGCAAGGGTTAAGCGAGTCTTGACCGCAATTAGAGTTGAGGAGAAACAAAAAGTCACTTTCACCACTTTCCTACTTAAGGGAGAGGCTCGGCTATGGTAGGACGAGGTGGAACTGCACCACTTGGCAGGAAGAAAGTTGACGGGAGTCTCGATGGAAGAGTTCTCTCGGCTATTTCTAGTAAAACATCTGTTGACGCAGCAGAGAATTGCTATGTAAATAGAGTTCCAATGGTTAACCCAAGAAGAGCATAATGTTGACGACTATCTTTATGAGCTTACGCGTTTGGGACGTTATGCGGGTGCTATCTTCGCTGAAGAAGAGCAGAAGACTAGTCAGTTTTACTGGGAATTACGAGATGAGCTTCGATATTTGATATCGAGTTCTGTGATCCAGGGGTTTCAAGTCTTGGTCTGTACAGCTCGGTCTTTGGAGGAGGATATGAAAAGAGGACAAGGCAAAGGGAGCTTGGTTGTTACAAAGCTGGAGTTCAAGCCGCCGCATCAGGAGAAGTTTGGGTACCGAAGGAGATGGGGAAAGAAGTCCAAATCTATTGGACAAACTCCTTCAGTGGCTATTTCGGAGGTGTCTACAGGTTAAAACCCTTGTACTTGCTACACGTGTGGCAAACCATGACATTATGCTCGAGATTGTAGACTTGGTCCTTCAAAAGTGGAAAAGAAACTGGGTGCCTCCTATGCAGAAAAAGGGAAGGTTGTAGCAGAGTCTTTTACATCGCAAGTGCAGCACCGAGTGTACAATCTTGGACAATAGGAGGCCATCAAGCAGGCCGATGTTGTCACGGGTATGAGTAGGTCATAGTTTATTATATGCTTTATGCTGTAATTGTTTTGTACTCGTTATAATCGTCATGTTATTGGTTTTGTCCTTATAAGGAACTATCCGGCTAGAGCACTGTTTGATACAGGTGCTTCACATTCATTTCTGTCTGAATATTTTGTATTGCAAATCAGGGTGCCTATACGGACCACGACAGACAGTATGAAGGTGTTATTACCGAACGGTTGTATAATGAGCGCGGATAAGTCTTGTTTTGTTGAGGTAAAGATAGGGAGTCGGGATTTCTCAATAGAAACATCAGTATTGCCAATCTCCGAGTTTGATATCATCTTTTGTATGGACTGGCTTTCAGAGCAGCATGCCTGTATCGATTGCACTTCGAAAGAAGTTACACTGGATCAGAGTACCGAACAAACGACTAAGTTCAATGACATGCAAGGGACGAGTAGAATTTTGATATCTTGCTCTCCAAGTCTTTAAAACAGTTCGGAAGGGTGGGGAGCTATACTTCACACTCGTTGAGGCAGTGGAGCCGAAGGCCAATGTAAGTAAGGTGCCGATTGTATCAGACTATGCTGATGTATTCCCAAAGGACCTTCCGGGGTTACCTCCGTAAAGGGAAATCGACTTCACTATCGAGCTGGGGCCCAGTGCGAAAACCTGTGGCCCACGCTCGCCTTATCGAATAGCGCCAAAGGAAATTGCAGAACTAAAAGTTCAGTTGCAAGAATTGCTAGAGCAAGGCTATATACGCCCAAGTCAGTCACCTTGGTGCGCGTCGGTTCTCTTTGTGAAAAAGAAGGACGGTATCTTGCGTCTATGTATTGATTACAGAGAACTGAACAAGTTGACCGAAAAGAACAAATATCTGAATTCCACAGATCGATGATTTGTTTGATCAGTTAGTGGGCTCGACTGTATATTCCAAGTTTGATTTAAAATCAGGCTATTATCAGTTGAGAGTTCGTGAAACTGACATACCTAAAACAGCGTTTGGAACACGCTATGGTCACTTTGAGTTCACAGTAATGTCGTTTGGGCTATCAAATACGCCATCGGTATTTATGTACTTGATGCATCGAACGTTTAGAGAATACCTGGATCTCTTTGTGATCATATTTATTGACGATATCCTCGTATACTCTCAATCCGAAGAGGATCATACAAATCACTTGCGGATAGTGTTGCATACCCTGAGGAAGAACAAGCTCTACGCCAAGTTCCCTAAGTGTGAGTTTTTGCTGTTGTCAGTGGCTTTCCTTGGCCATGTGGTTAGTGGAGAGGGCATAGCGGTGCATCCTTCGAAGATAGTTGTTATAGAAGAGTGGCTTGTTCTCTCTATAGTAGCAGAAGTCCGAAGTTTCCTTGGGCTTGCGGGCTACTACCGGCGCTTTATAGAGAATTTATCAAGGATAGCCTTGCCTCTCACAACACTGAAGAGAAAAGATCAGAAGTTTGTGTAGACACCAGAGTGCGCACGAGCTTTTGAAGAGCTAAAGAGCTGTTTAGCCACGGCGCCAATCTTGACATCGCCATGTGGTTTGGATTGCTTTGAGGTGTATAGTGATGCATCAGGGAGCGGCTTAGGCTGCGTTCTCCTATAATTTGGGAAAGTGATAGCATATGGCTCACGCCAGTTGAAAGTGCACGAACGGAATTACCCCGTCCATGATTTGGAGTTGGCGGCGGTAATATTCGCACTTAAACTGTGGCATCATTATCTTTATGGTGTGAAAGTGGATATATTCACGGACCATAAGAGCCTGAAGTACCTGCTGGATCAGAAAGAGCTGAGCATGCGACAGAGCAGGTGGATGGAATTTCTTGGTGACTACACCTTCCAAATTCATTACACTCCGGGTAAAGGGATTACAGAGTCAGATGCCTTGAGTCGGACAACTCCGGCAAGAGCGAATTGGTTGCTACAGCATGATGAAAGGTTAATTCGAGAACTGGAAGCATTAGATATCTCTTGTGTTGACAAGAATACCACTGTTAATGCATGCTTGAACAAGACAGAGGTACAGTGTGACCTGGCAGATAGAGTTCGGCAAGCAATAACACTTGATGAAAGTTTACAAAGATATGCAGTGGAATGTACAGATGCTCAATTTTCATTTAGTGACGGCCTTGTTCGGAAGGACGGTCGCTTGTGTGTCCCAGATAGGGGTAAACTGCGTGAAGAAGTGATGTATGAAGCCCACTTCACAAGGTATTCGATTCACCCCGGGAGAACGAAAATGTATAAGGATCTGAAGAAAATTTTCTGGTGGCCTGGGATGAACAAGGACACAGCGCATTACATTGCAAAATGTAAAACATGTGCCTTAGTAAATGCTGAGTGCCAAAAACCAGGAGGTTTTCTGAAGTCACTGTTTATCCATGTTTGGAAATTTGATGATATTTCCATGGATTTCATGCATGGGCTGCCGAGATCACAGCGTGGGAATGATGCGGTGTGGGTGATTGTGGACTGGTTAACTAATGTGTCGTATTTCATCTCGAAATGAAATGACGATCCAGTTGAAAAGTTGGCAAAGATGTATGTGGATACGATTGTACTATTGCACGGAGTGCCCCGTAGCATCGTCAGTGATCGAGATGGGCATTTCACTTCGGGTGATTGGAGATTAGTCCACCAACTGTTGGGTATGAAATTACATTTCAACATGGCCTTTCATCCTCAAACGGATGGTCAGACCGAAAGAACCAACAGAACGTTGGAGGATATGCTTCGAATGTGTGCGCTAGATTTCGGGAAGAGTTGGGAAGATCATCTCTTTATGATTGAGTTCTCCTACAACAATTGTTACCAGGCTAGTATTCAGATGGCGCCCTTTGAGGCTTTATAGGGTAGGAAGTGTCGTACGGCTTTTGCTTGGGCGGAGACTGGTGAAACAAAGTTGTACAGGCGAAAGGAGCTGGATGATGCCAACTCAGTTATACGATTGATACGGGAAAGTCTATTGGTGGCGCAAGATAGGCAAGCTAAGTATTTCAATGCCAAGCACCAAAATGTGGAGTTTGCGGTGGGTGATTGGGTATACTTGAAGATTAAACCCTTTAAAGGTGTGTCCAGGTTACGACGACTGAAAATACTGAGCCCGAGGTATCTGGGACTGTTAGAAGTGGTAGAGCGTATTGGTGAAGCTGCCTATAGTCTTGCACTATCACTGGAGCTGAGTGATTTACACGATGGTTTTCATGTCTCGGTGTTGCGGAAAACTTTGACAGAGCCATCATAGTTGATTGATGCAAATAAAATATCAGTCGGCAGTGGGCTAACGACGAAGGTTAGAATCCATTCGGATCGAATATAGAGAGGACAAATAGTTGTGGAATAAAACAATTAGGATGGTTAAAGTCCGGTGGGACAATTGTGGTCGTGAAGAGCTAACATGGGAGCGAGGAGACAACCATGTGTGTAGAGTTTCCCGAGTTGTTTGTTTGAACTGTTTTATTGTTCGTCTTTTATTGTAACGATCCTTTGGAGTTATAATTTTATGGTTGATGGATTTCCTTACTGTGTGAAAATTTCGGGACGAAATTTATTGTAAGGAGGAGGGGATTGTAACACCCCAAAAATCCCAAGTTTGGACTACAGGTTGTACAACACGGCCTGGGACACGGGCGTGTCCCAGGGCGTGTCCCAGGGCGTGTCCTGCTCAGGTTTCTACAGTGTGTTTTTTGTCTCGAGAAAGCGTTGAGTGAGGCACACGGCCTGTGACACGGGTTTGTCCCAAGCCATGTCCTACTCTGGGTGTTGTCTCAAGCACTTAACGCCATGAGAGGTGTTGAGTGAGGCACACGGCCTGGGACACGGGTGTGTCCCAAGCCGTGTCCATCTCTGTGAGCACTCAATGCCATGAGAGGGAGTTGAGTGGCATTGAGTAGGTACACGCCCAGTGACACGGGCATGTCAGAGGGCGTATCCCCCTTGGGATTTGGCCAAGGTTGTGCGACCTCGAGAACACGGGTGTGTCTGAAACTGTGTTAGGACAAATGGAATGTGACACAGGCATGTCACATGCCGTGTTCTTCTCTGGGTTGAGTGGGTTCGTGTACTTCTTAGAGTACACGGCCTATGATACGGGCGTGTCACAGGCTGTGTCAGGCCAAATATTAGACTTTAAGAACGGTTTTGAGTCATTCGTTTTTTTTTGATGGGGATCCAATGGACCTGGGTGTTTCCTAGCTAGATAAGAAAAGAAATGATGAGTTCTTTCTCATCATAAGCCTTAGCATTCTCTTTCTAAAAATAAGAGAGAAGGGAGAGCAAGGGAAGAGAGAAGGAAAGAACTTCGGCTGCTGGTGGTGCTCCGGTGGTCCAAATCGTGAGCCGAAGCTAGCTCTGCAAAGGCAAGGTCGTTGCGGTGAAGTTCGTCCGTCTCGATTTTGCTCTATGGCTCCAAAACGTCTTCCTAGGGTAACGATCTCCTTCTTGGACAAGTGAAGTCCTTCGTTTCTGCATATGCATGGAATCCTCCACCAAAAGGTGGAAATCGAAGTGATTCCCTGGGGATGTTGTATTTCATCCCTAGGTATAGTAGAATCGAAAGTGCGTAGTACGGTTAAGCATGTTGTGTGAAGCCCATCCGGACAAGTTATTCTGGTTTGGTGATGCTTTGTTTGCCATTCGTAGAAACTTTGAGGAAAGTGAGAGTTGATGCTTGGTGTTCCAACTCTTGTGGCCATAAGTTCCATTTTGTGTGAAGTTGGGTCGTGAGGTCGCAACTATGGATTACTTGTGTTGAACGGGCAAGGTGAAGCCGTACCCGCATCAGTCCAGTCTTGAGTCTGACGACTATGAGCAACGGGAAATGGTGGATCTGTACCCGCGTTATTGTTTTGTACCCATGGGGGTACTTAAGTCCCAGGTAGGATCACATAGCGAGAGTCTTTGGCATGCGTGCCATAGAGACTAAGAATGCTCATTTTGGACCGTCATGTCTGGGACCTCTGAACAGTTGGTGGGACCCTGTTTTTCCAATACACCAATAATATGCCCTGAGTGCATGGAATGTCGGGCCGTCGTGCTGGCATTTGTGATATGTATGAACCTGTGCAGTTATGCACATCCTTTGTGTCTTGATATACATATGTGATGTGTGATTTAAATGCTTTGCAGGGAAGGAATTCCGCTGCCCCATGCCAGGGGCAGGGTTGTTATAATTGGTCAGTTAATTGTTGACCATTGCCCTATTTGCCACTCCTTGGTGGATTGTCTTTGCACAGGTAGTGAAGGTCCAAGCGGGAAATAAAGGGCTGAAGTCCCTGCTGCTGCTGCTGCTAGCCCTCGAAGGATATGTTTGTTTACTCTTGTTCATGTGTGGTCGGCCTGTGTGCCGAAGTTTGTAAACCACACTATTGTTAAGAGAAACTTGTAAGGCCTTAAGGCCAAACTTATTGTATATATTCCTGTTCTAGTTTAGTGGACACTTCTTGTTATCCTTGAGTTCAACTTTTCTACCATGAAGCTTCCGCTAGCATGCTCTGTATTTGGGTTCGATAGTTTGTGATATTATTTAGTAGCTTCTCCGCCTATTTGTAAAATATGGTGTGGGGCCCCGGCCGGACCCTCTATTATATTGCACGTAGCGGGTAGAGGTGTTACAATTTGGTATCAGCACGTTTGTGTTTCCCTTCCGAATTCGTGGTCGAATTCTTTTGAGGGGTGGCGAGCACGTGTAAGTGCAGTGCTGCCGTTATAACACAAATATTGAACTCAAGAATGTCCACTTAGGAATGTAAATGTATGTTGAACCTGTGTGTTCCCTTCTCTATGTTTGCTGTTTGATCGGTCGCTAAAGTGTGTTTCTACACATATAGGTTACCAGAAGTGTTTCAGGTCAGTCAGAACCTCACAATTCTATTGAAAGTGCGGCACCAGCTGAAGGTGCCCACACCTCCTCCATCAGTTGAAACTGTACGGATGATTACGGAGATAGTACTCGTTGTGATGAATGCGTAGCAGGCTGGGCAGGCTCGGCCTATAGTGTAGCCAGTGCATGCTGAGTTAAGGCAAGAACCGGTGGCAGTTGTGGTTGATCCGCGAACAGCAGATCAACAATTGAAGGGTTCATGAGCTTCAATCCTCCCACATTTACTGGGGCAGGTTCTCTAGCCCAAGCGTAGGATTGGCTCGCAAGGGTTAAGCGAGTCTTGACCGCAATTAGAGTTGAGGAGGAATAGAAAGTCACTTTCACCACTTTCCTTCTTGAGGGAGAGGCTCGGCTATGGTGGGACGAGGTGGAACTGCACCACTTGGCAGGCAGATAGTTGACGGGAGTCTCGATGGAAGAGTTCTCTTGGCTATTTTTAGCAAAACATCTGCTGACGCAGCAGAGAATTGCTATGTAAATGGAGTTCCAACGGTTAACCCAAGGAGAGCATAGTGTTGACGACTATCTTCATGATTTTACACGTTTGGGACGTTATGCGGGTGTTATCTTCGCTGAAGAAGAGCGGAAGACTAGTCAGTTTTACTGGGGATTACGAGATGAGCTTCAATATTTGCTCTCGAGTTCTGTGATCCAGGGGTTTCAATCCTTGGTCTGTACAGCTCGGTCTTTGGAGGAGAATATAAAAAGAGGACAAGGAAAAGGAAACTTCTCTTTTAAAAAGCTGGAGTTTAAGTCGCCGCGTCAGGAGAAGTTTGGGTACCGAAGTAGATGGGGAAAGAAGTCCAAATCTGCTGGGCAAACTCCTTCAGTGGCTATTTCAGAGGTGTCTATAGGTTCAAACCCTCGTACTTGCTACACGTGTGGCAAACCCGGACATTACGCTCAAGATTGTAGACTTGGTCCTCCAAAAGTGGAAAAGAAACCGGGTGCCTCCTATGCAGAAAAAGGGAAGGTTGCAGCAGAGTCTTCTACATCGCAAGCGCAGCACCGAGTGTACAATATTGGACAACAGGAGTCCATCAAGCAGGCCGATGTTGTCACAGGTATGAGTAGGTCATAGTTTTATTATATTCTTTATGCTGTAATTGTGTTGTACTCGTTATAATCGTGACGTTATAGGTTTTGTCCTTATAAGGAACTATCCGGCTAGAGCACTGTTTGATACATGTGCTTCACATTCGTTTCTATCTGAAGATTTTGTATTGCAAATCGGGGTGCCTATACGGACCACGACAAACAGTATGAAGGTGTTATTACCGAACAGGATGTATAATGAGCGCAGGATAAGTCTTATTGTGTTGAGGTAAAGATATGGAGTCAGGATTTCACAATGGAGACATAAGTATTGCCAATCTCCGAGTTTGATATCATCTTTGGTATGGACTGGCTTTCAAAGCATCATGCATGTATCGATTGCACTTTGAAAGAAGTTACACTGGTCAGAGTACCGAACAAACGACTAAGTTCAATGGCATGCAAGGGATGAGTATAATTTTGATATTTGCTCTCCAAGTCATTATAATAGTTTGGAAGGGTGTGGAGCTATACTTCACACTCGTTGAGCTCGTTGAGGAAGTGGAGCCCGAAGGCCAGTGTAAGTAAGGTGTCGATTATATCAGACTATGCTGATGTATTCTCAAAGGACCTTCTGGGGTTACCTCCGCAAAGGAAAATCGACTTCACTATCGAGCTGGTGCCCGGTGCTAAACCTGTTTCCCGCTCGCCTTATCGAGTAGCGCCAAAGGAAATGGCAGAACTAAAAGTTCAATAGCAAGAATTGGCTAGAGCAAGGCTATATACGCCCCAGTCAATCACCTTGGTGCGCACCAGTTCTCTTTGTGAAAAAGAAGGACGGTAGCTTGCGTCCATATATTGATTACAGAGAACTGAATAAGTTGACCAAAAAGAACAAATATCCGATTCCAGGGATCGATGATTTGTTTGATCAGTTAGTGGGCTCGACTGTATATTCCAAGTTGGATTTAAAATCAGGCTATTATCAGTTGAGAGTTCGTGAAAGTGACCTACCTAAAACAGTGTTTGGAACATGCTATGGTCACTTTTAGTTCACAGTAATGCCATTTGGGCTATCAAATGCGCCATCGGTATTTATGGACTTGATGCATCGAACGTTTAGAGAATACATGGATCTCTTTGTGATCATCTTTATTGACAATATCCTCGTATACTCTCAATCCGAAGAGGATCATGCAAATCACTTGCGGATAGTGTTGCACACCCTGAGGAAGAATAAACTCCACGCCAAGTTCTCTAAGTGTGAGTTTTGGCTGTCATAGGTGGCTTTCCTTTGCCATGTGGTTAGTGGAGAGGGCATAGCGGTGGATCCTTCAAAGATAGTTGTTATACAAGAGTGTCCTGTTCTCTCTACAGTAGCAGAAGTCCGAAGTTTCCTTGGGCTTGCGGGCTACTACAGGTGCTTTGTAGAAATTTGATGATATTTCCTTGGGCTTGCGGGCTACTACCGGTGCCAAAAACAAGGAGGTTTTCTGAAGTCACTGCCTATCCCTGTGTGGAAATTTGATGATATTTCCATGGATTTCATGCATGGGCTGCCGAGATCACAGCGTGGTAATGATTGTAATGCCCCGAAACTTAAAAGCAAAACGGACGGTGTTCGAACCAAGTTTGGGCCTTGGAAGGGTGAACACGGCGTGTTACACGGGTGTGTCACATGGCCGTGTCGTTCTCGGGTAGTCGAGTCGAGGCCGATGAGCGTTGAGTGCTCGAACACGGCCTGTGACACGGGCGTGTCACAAGGCGTGTCAGGCACACGGCATGTAACACGGGCGTGTCACATGGCCATGTACTCTTCGGGAGAGTTTGTCCTGTGTAGACTGGAGGACACGGCCACGAACTCTTGCATGTACTAGGTTGATATGGGCGTGTCACATTTGATACGGGCGTGTCGCCACCTGTGTCCACCAAGCGACGTGACGGTTGGCGTGTCGGTTATGCGTGCCGCGCCCCTGGTCACGGGCGTGTCGAGGACCTGACACGGGCGTGTCAGGTTGAGACATGGGCATGTATCGAACCCGTGACCTACTTTGGATCGACGACTTCGTGTGCAAGCAGGGCACACGGCCGTGTGCAAAGCCTTGTTCGGCTTATTTTAGTGACTTTTTGGCTGGATCCGAGCCATTCGTTTTCTTTAAATCATATCTGACGGCTTAGGATTAATCCTCCTTCCTTAAGGCCAGGAGTGGGGGTTAAACTCCTCATTTTCTTTTGTCCTTTCTCTTTCTTAAGTCTTAGAGAGAGGAGAAAGCAAGGAAGAAGGAGGAGGAGGATCCCAATCGCCGGCAGAGCATCAGAGCACCGAATCGAAAAACCGAGACCGGATCCGCGGAGGCATTCTTGTTACGAAGCTTTCCATCCAGCTAGGTTTTCATGGCGCCAAAAAAGACTTTAAGGGTAACGATTCTCAACTTGGACATGTGAAGTCCTCTTCCTTTCTACATGAGAAACCCGCTCCCGCGAGTGTGCGGTGAGTGCGCGGTGTTCCTTGGGGTAGATATGTGAAGTCCCCCTTATTTAGAGTCCGGAATCGAAGTACGGGCATAGGCATTGTGTGTGAAGCCTACCCGGACGTGTTTGTCTTGATCGATGATGTTTCATTGTGCATCTATTGTCGGAGAAGACTCTGTATTATGTTGTTCTTCGGGTTTTCTACACGGTAGATTGCATCAGGGAGCCTAGGAGATTAACTCTAAGGTGCAGCTAGAAAACTAGGCGAAAACGCATTCCTGCCAACTAGGTGTCCTGGGGCCAACCTTTTATAATTGGGATTGTATGTGCGAGGCATGTCTCCAGGAGACATGTAGGGTCTTTCTTTGGAAAATGGTGAGCCCATGGGGTTCAGAATTATTAGGCCAGGGAGCCGAACAGGAAAGGCAAAACCGAACCGCGCCCTACAGGTTTGGCCATGAGTACTACGGTATTCAGAGACGGTAGGGCGACTCGAGCAACGGGAAATGATGGAGTTGTACCTACATTATGTGGAATATGACATGAGAGTAGCGGAAATTGGCTCTCGTCGGTTGCATAATTAGAGTCTCAGGCCAGGGGCCGTAAAGACATGAAATGCTCAAAGAAATCCGTCAAGTCAAGGACCTCTGAACAGAGGTGGTATCCGGGAAGTCCGGTACACCGTCAATGTGCCCTGAGTGCACGGGGTGGGTGGTCGTGCGAGCCTCCACCTATGGTGAACTGTGCTAGGTTTTACTTTCACTAGGATTTATGGATGGTAGTGAAGCCACGGAATTGACCAGATTCACTGAGAATGTGCCCTGAGTGTACGGGGTGTTTGACCGAGCGAGCCTACACCTGTGGCGAAATTTACTTATGCACTTAATTGTTTAAATGGGCTAATGAAATGCAGGGAAGGAGCACCGTCGTCCCGAATAAGGGGCGGGGTCGTTATAATTTGGTCAGCTTTAGCTGACCGTTGCTTTGTTTGCCACCGTACGGTGGAATGTTGCTTGCAGGTGCGGCGGAACCAAGTACCAAATAGCGGGCTGAAGCTCAAGCTGCTGTGCTGGCCCTCGAAGGCCAAAGTTAATTGTTGTTTTATTTCTATCATGTGTGGCCAGCCTGCGAGCCGATGTCTGTAAAACACTATGTTGTTAAGTGAACATTTGTAAGGCCATAAGGCCGAGTACATTTATGTATTGTGGTATTTCTTTCCTAATGTGGTTAGTGGACATTCATGTTTCAAACTATCTATTATTTGGGTTCTTTCAACAAATTAAAAACTTCTGTTAGTTGCTCTGTGTAGGACGTTTATGTTTGGGAGAATGGATTCATTCTGTAACCCTTCGGTCTGTCTGTAGTATATGGCGTCAGTCCCCGGCCGGACCTACTGCTATATATCATACGACGGATAGGGGTGTTACAATTTGGTATAAGACTACTGGTTTCATTCTTGCTTATTGGAATTCGTGGGCGAATTCTTTTAAGGGTTGGTGAGCACATGTATGTGCGTCATCGTTATAATATAAAAAGAACCCATGAATGTCCACTTAGGAATGAAAATACATTTGTTTTTGAGGAACCTGAGTGTTCCAATGATTGCTTTTAGCAATTTGTATGTCGCCTAATCGATAGTTATGCTTTATAGGGGACTACGAGTGGTGCGGGGCAGTCGCAAGGTCAGCACTCCATGGAGAGTAATGCACTTAACAGCGTGCTTGAGACCCTACTTTCTATTGAAACCATAAGAAGGATAGTTGAAGTGGTGTTCGTAGTGACTAAAGCACAACTTGGAGGGCAAGTGCAGCCCCCTGTCCAAGGGGTGACTTCAACACCGAGTGGTGTGATAGAACAACTAGCATATATAAAACCTTTGGATCAGCAGTTGAACATGCTTTTAGTGCAGGGTACGAACTCAGTTGAGGAGTATTTGCAAGCATTTCTTATTATAAGGCGCTACCCGGGATTTGATTTTGAGAATGAGAAGACTATAGTTAATAGATTCTATAGTGGTCTGCGTGATGAATTACGACTGCTACTCGTAGGACCAAAGCTACTTGGATTCTGAGCGTTAGTGGAGGCGGCAAGAACTTTGGAAGCAGATCTGGCCAGAATCAACCAGACGTTAGGGTGCAGGTTACCAAACTCCCCAGGTCCCGCAAAGTCTGTACACTGAAAGAGGAGTAAAGTGGGCCTGACGTATCTGCTAGTCAAACTCCATATTACTGTTATAAATGCGGAAGGTTTGGTCACTTTGCCCGAGATTGTCGTAAAGACAATCAGGGGACAGAGAAAACTATGAAGGGAGTCCAAGAGAAGAAAGACTCTAGTGCTGAGAAGATAGAGTTCAAGGCGCTACCCACCTCGAAGTCCGGTTTCCGTAGATGGTGTAAGAAGGCAAGGAGGGAGGGTCTAGTTCCTTTTTTTCGTGCGTCTGGAACAATTATTGGTCGAGACTCAGGATGCATGCTTTTGCTGTGGAAAGTTGGGACACTTTGCCCGAGAATGTCGAAGCGGACATCTGAAGTCCGAGAAGAAGCCAAGAGCGACTAACGAAGAGAAGGGAAAGGGTTGGAGACTGCTACACCTCAGTATGCTCCTTCCCAACTTAGAGGATACAACTTTGGCCATCAGGAGGTTATGAAATATGCTGACATGGTGACAGGTATGGTTTAATTTTTGTATGTTAGTTTTAGATACTTGTTGCCTTACACATATTAGCCTATGTTTGGTTATGATAGGATTTGTATTTATTTTCTGAGTGTCCGACGAAAACACGGTTCGTTAGGGGAACTTCCTATTCCTTTTTGTCCGAAGGACGTATATCGTGCATCAGAGTTCCTTCTTCGATGGCAAGAGTCAAATCGAGAGTACTGCTGCCTAACGGGTACTCATTACACAAGAATAGAGCCTGTTGTTTGAAGTTACGGTTAGAGAGTCAGGAGTTTCGACTTGCAAGCGTCGCTACTGCTGTCTATAGAGTTCGATGTAATCTTTGGAATGATTGGCTCTCTGAGAAGCGTGCGTACATCAATTTCAAACGTAAGGTGAAATTGAGGTATTAGCTATGGTTGTGTCCAAGTTTATTGCCTTGGAGCACATCGGCCCTCTTGTTAAAAGAGGATGGAAGCTTACAACTATATAATGGTTGCAAGAAGTTGATTAAGTTAACGAGAAAAGATTAAGTATTTAACCCAAGGAGTGATTATCTGTTCGATCAACTCAATGGGTCAAGTGTGTACTCAGGTTGAATCGGAAGTCTAGATACTATTATTTGTCGCTAAGGGAAAGTGATATTCCCAAAATGGCGTCCAGCACACGATATGGGCATTATGAGTTCATCTTTATGTCGCTTGTGCTAACAAATGTGTCGTCCTTGTTATGGATTTGAGGTATAGGGCGTTCAGTGAGTACCTGAACCAATTCGTGATAACCTTTATCGACGACATACTGGTGTACTTTCGGTATAAGGGTGATCATTCCAAGCATCTAGATTCAGTATTGGAGACGTTAAGGAGAAATCAGTAGTATGTCAAATTCTCCAAGTGCGAGCTTTGGTTACCCTTAGTAGCGTTTCTTGGTCACATCTTGAGTGGAGAAAGTGTCGTGGTGGACCCGTCAAAGATATTTGCGATACGTGAGTTGCTTGTGTTATCTGTGTTGGAGAAAAGTCCGAAGTTTATAAGACTGGCCGGCTAGTACAGACGCTTCATAGAGAATCTCTAGCGGATAACATTACCCCTCACGATTTTGGAGAAGAAAGATCAAAAGTTTGTGTGGTCGCTGGAGTGCGCGCAATCTTTCGAAGAGTTGAAAAGTCGTTTGACCTCGGCAATTATTCCATGTTCACCGAGTAGGACCGAAGAAGTTGAGATTTACAGCGATGCTTTGGGCAGTGACTTGTATTGTGTTCTGCTCCAGCATGAGAGTGTAATAATATAAATCTCGCGTTAGTAGGAAGTACACGAGAGGATTTATCCGGTCCATGACTTCGAGTTAGCAACCGTGATATTCACCTTGAAGCTTTAAAGGCGCTACCTAAATGGCGTGAAGGTCAGTATCTAAATCGATCTCAGGAGCCTGAAGCACTTATTGGATAAAAAGGATTTAAACTTGTGACAGCGGAGGTGGATGGATTTATTGGGGGACAACACCTTCTACATACATTTTGGCACAAGTTTTGGAGATATTGGAAATCTCTTGCATGGACAAACAGATCACGGATGATGCTTTTGATAGGTCAAATCCCCAATATGGTATTCGAAGATGGACTGTTGTGGAAGGACAGTCATCTGTGCGCCCAAGTGTGGAGAGTCACGACAGGAGTTGATGTATGAGGCTCATCATACAAAGTACTCAATTCACCGCAGGGTGCACAAAACATATAGAGGTTTGAAGAAGTTGTTCTGATGGCCCAGACTGAAAAAGGATGATCCGGAGGAAAAGTTAGCCAAACTCTATATGGATAACATTGTTCGGTTGTATGGTGCACCCCACAGTATTGTTAGTGACTGAGATGAACGCTTCGCGTCCAACGATACCAGGCTAGTGCATAAATTTTTGGGAACTAAGCTAAGCTTCAGTACGGTCTTCCATTCGCAGACGGATGTTCAGACCGAATGGGCCAGCAAATGATGGAGGACATACTTCACATGTGCGTCTTGGATTATTCAAGACAGTGGAAAGATCACATGTACATAGTGGAGTTTGCGTATAACAACCGCTACCAGGCGAGTAAACAAATGGCGCCTATTGAGACCTTGTATGGGAGAAAAAGGTCACACGCCATCGTCTTGGTTGGAGACGGGTGAGTCGATGTTGTACAAATGATAGACAGTGGAAGACCCCACTTCAACGATACATATAGTTCAGGAATGGTTGCAGATCGATCACGACAGAACAAGCGGAATACTAACGCCAAAGCATAGGAATGTGGAGTTCGCTATTGCCGATTGAGCATAGTTGAAAATCAAGTCATTCAATGGTGTCTCGTGAGCTTGACGCCTGAGGAGGCTGAGTCCAAGGTACCTTGGACCGTTTGAGCTCCTGGAGCGGAGTGGTGAAGCAGGGTATTGACTGAAGTTGCCAGTGAACTTGAGTGGGATACATGATGTGTTCCACATATCAGGGTTGCGAAAGGCGGTGCTCGAGCCTTCGCATGTGGTTGCGGTGGGTCAGGTGTCGTTTAATTGTGGGATGACGACGAAGGTCAAGCCCATATGTATTGAAGACTTTGAAGTCACACAATGCCGCAATAAGAAGTTTTGGAATGGTTTAAAAGTCCGTTGAAATAATTGCTGTCGTGAAGAGCTTTCGTGGGATCGAGAGCAAATTATGTTGGAGGAATACCACGAGTTGTTTTGTTTGGGTAAAACTTGGGTTATGTATCTTTACATAATTTCGTGGACGAAATTCTTAATGGGGGAGAGAATTGTAACGCCCCGAAACTTAAAAGCAAAATGGGCGGTGTTCGAAACAAGTTTGGGCCTTAGTAGGGTGAACACGGGCGTGTCACATGGCCATGTCATGCTCAGGTAGTCGAGTCGAGGCTGACGAGCGTTGAGTTCTCGAACACGGCCTGTGACACGGGCATGTCACAGGGCGTGTCAGGCACACAGCATGTGACATGGGCGTGTCACATGGCCATGTACTCTTCGGGAGAGTTTGTCCTGTGTCGACTGGAGGACACGGCCCCGAACACGGGTGTGTACTGGTTGACACGGGCGTGTCGCCACCCGTGTCCACCAAGCGACATGACGGTTGGTATGTCAGTTATTCATGACACGCCCCTGGTCACGGGCGTGTAGAGGAACCGACACGGGCGTGTCAGGTTGAGACACGGGCATGTCTCAACCCGTGTCCTACTCTGGATCGACGACTTTGTATGCAAGCAAGGCACACGGCCAGGCACACGGCCATATGCAAAGCCATGTTTGGCTTATTTTAGTGACTTTTTGGATGGATCCGAGCCGTTCATTTTCTTTAAATCAGATCTGACGGCTTAGGATTATGAAAGTGAGGATAAGATCTAGCTTACTCTAGAGGGGGGGTGAATAGAGTATATTAAAATAATTTACAATTTAAAACTGTAAAGCAGTGGAAGACTTGATTTACTTTTATGTGTAATGTGCTAGCAGAAAAGTAAACACTAAAGCAGTAAGAAAACAGAAACACACAGCACACAGTAAAGCAAAAAGCACAGCAAACCAGATGACATAAGGAGCTATAGTGGTTCCCCAACAACCTCGGTACATCCACTCTTCTACCACCCTAGGTAGGAATCCACTGCAGGAATAGTTGATCAGGTGTCCTGGGCACCAATGAGCTTTTGATAAGGTTCTCAAAAACCAGGCCTAGATTTTTTGATAAGGTGTCTTGCCACCACTTAGTTTTGACAAGGTCTTAGAAACCAGCCATAAAACTTTTGAAGGGAGTTTTGAGAAACCATTTTACAGGTGAGAAAGGAAAAAGAAAATGAGTTGAGTTGTTCTTCTCTGTCAACAATCTTAGAGAAGACAAGTGGAAGATGTTGTCAAAGCTCCCCCTGAGATCTGTAAGGGTTCAGGAAGATGAGCTTTGCTTAGGGTGATAGGCCTTCAGTTGCTTCTGATCTCCAGCAATAGATGATTTCAGCAGATGCTGAAATGTGTGATGTCTGGAGTCCTTGATGATGAAGCTTTTGAACACTTGATGCTTGAAGGAGTAGAATAGCAGATGATCTCCTTCATAGTAATATTCCTTGTGTTCTTGAAGAATTCTGACTCAGTAATTCTGTAAACTTTTGTCTACTGTGTCTATTCCAGAAGATGAATTCTTGATGAAAAATTTTCTTGTTCTCTCTTTTGTATCCTTTTTAAAGTCTTGTCTATTCTCTTGCTGTCTTTCAGAATGATTCTCTAGGGAGTATATCAGATTCTGACTTCTTGATAGTCGTTAATCTGTCATAAATGACTACCTTAACTGATATCTGCCTCTGGAGGAAAGTCCTTGAGAAACATTCCAATCAGTCTTCCTTGAAACTTGCTCCAGATTGATTGAAACGGCTATAAAATCCTTTGCCATAAATGCTGAAAATAAGTCTTAATGAATTCCATAACTGTCCTAAATTTGAATTCTGAAATCGTCGATCTCTTCAAAAAAGCGTCGATCTGAGCTCAACAATCGTCGACCTGAGCTCAGAGATCGAAACTAGACTGAAAACAGAAAACATGTCGACCTGAGCTCAACTATCGTCGACCTGAGCTCAGAGACTTAGAAAACAGCTAGAGATAGAGCGTCGATCTGAGCTCGAAGATCGTCGAACGGAGTTCGACGCCTCATTGAACTGAGCTCAGAGATAGTCGAACTGAGTTCGACGTTTCGTCGACCTGAGCTCGACGAGAATTGTCCTAGTATTCAGCACTTGAATCCTGATCTTTAGAAGGTCTTGAGGGCAGCTTTCAAACCTAAGTACGAACCCTAAGACTCATTCTAATTAACCTATCAGACTATACAGCAAGGTAAAAACAAATTCCTAAGTACATAGTGATCCTTACCCAAATTAGTAATAGGGTATTCCAGCAATCCCCCCTATTTGGGTTAGGATTACTATTTACAAGACAAATAGGAAATAATAAGCATACATAAGAAATAAAAATAAAACAGAAACAACAATGTAGATAACACATGTTGAGCATTGCAGAATCACAGCAAGAATCACAGATTCAGTTAGAAATAGATATAAGCATCAGCTTACACAAATTACTCATTGCCCTTTTTGAAAAGAATTTCTCTGTTGGGATTAAGGGCTTCCTTTTTGGATCTTCTGTCATCATCTGCACCTAAGGAGGTTTGAGATTTTGGCCTTGGAATAACAGCCTCAAGATGCAGTTTCATGTCGCTCTCTAGATCAAAGAATTTTCTGGAAGCATATCTTTCTAATTCTTTCTTTCTCTACTCTGATAGGGTTTGTATATTGGAGGTATCTCTACCTTGCTCTCTTCCTTTCTTGATCTAATCCAATGCAGCCAATTCTTTCATTCTAGCACTCCAGGAGAGTGGATTGTTTTTAGGGTCTTCAAAAGGAACTGAAGGTTCATATCTGTTTATTGTAACTGAATCATCTCGAGGAATTCTTGTAGCAACAGTTTCTTTTAGCTTGTAAGGGAAAGGACCAGAGGTTGAGTCAATAGGACCTTGTCCTTCCCTTTGGTATGGATGTTGCCTAGAGTAAACTCTTGTAGTCTCTTTGACTTCATCTATGCTGTCCTCTTCTTGACTGATAACCTCTTTGATAATGTCCTCTTGGTTGATATCTCTGTGAATATTGGGAGGAGCTATGTTTTCCAACAGATCTAGACTGAGAAGCAGATCCTCCACCAGTACCTGCATCTGGAGGAGGAGGAGGATAGAAGTGTGAAGATCCTTTATCATATTTGTCAAGCTTTCTATTTTTCTTCATTGCTTTGAGCTAGTTCTTAGAATACTGCATCCATGTTTCAGAAATAGGGCAGTCATGAAGAATATAGTAGGGGATATCATTGTCATCTTTAACTTTCTCAGGAGGTACCCTCATCATTGCCTTGCTTCTAGCTTTCCTCTTCCTTGCAATAGTTGCAGAGGAGTCATCAGAATCAGTTTGGAATTGGTCACTATCTGAGCTCTAAGGATTGTCATATAACTCATCAATCCTTTTGATGTAATCTTGTTATTGCTTTGACTTTTCAGGAGAGATAATAGCAGCAGCAGCATTGACAGAAGCAGCAAAAATTGAGGCAGTAGGAGCAGCAAATACAGAAATTTCAGCATCAGGTTCTTCAATATGAACAGCAAACCCATCAGCCTCTGTCATCAGTAAATCAGCAGCAGCACTATCAAAACAAACAATATCAATAGCAGCAGCATCCATAACATCAGCAGAAAGAACTTGTTCCATAGCCTTGATATATGCAGTAATTTAGCTGGGCTCACATCTAGCAATAGGCACAATGGCCTTAGTCAGATCTTCTACTTCCTGAGCTGGTAAATAGCTGAAGTGAAGAATGTCAAAATCTGATGACAGTGACCTAAGGTCCACTGTTAGTACAGGAGTTGAAGATGGAACCGAAGCTGTCTCTGGTAAGAATTTCTCTGAAGTAGCAGGCACTATCTATTCTTCATATTGCATCTCCCCCTGCCTTGATTCAGTTGGAACTGGATCAAGGCACCCCATAGAAGGGATTGCCTGCAGAGGATAAATAAAGGATAGCGTGGCAGACAGCTCCTGGATGGATTTCAGGAGTGGAGCCATGGAGGTCTCCAACAGGGCTACTAGCCTGGGAGCCAACATCCCATAAAGCTTGTCTGCTAGGGAAGGAATATCTACTTGCTCAAGTGAGACTTGAGTAGAGGTAGAGGTTAGAGAGACAAAGATAGATGGTGAAGGAGCTGTAGAAGTAGTGATAGAAGTGGTGGATGGTAGGATGGATGGTTGAAAGATTGGAATTATGGAGATGGAAGATATTGGTGTGGAGATGGATGGGGTGAAAGATGGTTGGGAAAGTATGTCATGGATTAGTTGTTGGTATGAAGGAGGATGATGGAGGCTCAAGAGGTGAGGAGGGGGAATCATCCATGTAGGAATCATCCATGAGGTTGAATGATGGAAGGGAAGAGGAAATGTCAATGGATGGATAATAGTGAAGGGGATGGAATTGCTCTATTGTGGTGGCTGGAGGAGGTGAAGGAGTTGAAAGAGGAGGGGAAATGATGATGGGGGAAGAGAATGAGGTAGTGGTGGTGGTTGTGGAAGTGGAGGTAGAAACAATATGTGGAGAAGGTGGAGAAGGAGGAGATGAGGAAGCAGGCAACTCTTCTAATGGGGCAGTTGCCTGTGGGGGAGTGACTGTATCAGTCCTTGTGCCTGAAGTAGTGACAGCGGTAGGACCTCTGCTTGGCTTGGTAATCTGCCTTTCCCATTTACCAAAAAGGGCACAGGACAGCCTCTTGGAGGCATTTATGTGCATCCCACTGGACACCAGCAATTCAGGGCACCTGGAGTGCAGGAATAGCCCTATGATCCTCCCAAAATTTACAAGACTTTTGTTCACCTTCTTTTTGATCATGTCAAAGAAAATCTCTCCCCAGTTTAAATGTTTCTTATCCACAATTGCTCTCATCAAGCAGAATTGATACCTAGAGATGGTATCATGTGCAGAGTGCTTTGCCAATAGCACTTTCCCCACAACATCGGCAAGAAATCTATACTCAATTGATAAATTCTTTTTCAGCAATTTGTTAGGGTTAGCAGCAGAATGTCCCATTCTATCTAACATAGTTGCAAACTCCTCTCCAGATAGCTCAATAGAATCATTTCCAGTACTTAATTGAAAGACATCAGTCAGGAGAGCAGGTGTTAGGGATACCTGAGTCCCGGCTATAGTAACAACAATTGTATTCTGATCCAGATTGTGCGCCGTATATACCCATTCCTTGATCTCATCGGCAACAATTTTCATCCTTGTGGTCATTATCTGCACTAACTGCTGTTCTCTGAATAAGTCAAGAATATCTTTGAAAACCTGGTCACTGCCCTCGAATGAGTCCATGTCTATATCAAAACCTGTGTCAAATTTCATCTTGGCAAGGGCGGCACCAGACACTGTCATTGTATACCTGCAAAAATGAAAAAACACGACCAAGTGCAGAAGAGTTTGGAGGGAAAGAAAAAGTTTGCAGAGAGTATATATGAAAGCGCAAAAGGAGAACGATGGCTGAAGAATGATTTTTATATTAGGGTTCGACGCCGGAAAGAAAATATCGTTGAACTCCATTCGACGATCTGGGATTCTAAAGGAATCTGAAGAGTCTTCAACATCGTCGATCTTCGTTCGACGATATTGGAGAGCGTCGATCTCCGATCGATGATCTCTGACCAGAATACGATAGCCTAGCGCTATCTGAAAGCGCTGAACTCCGGTCGACGTTTTCGGAAAACGTCGATCTCCGTTCGACGATCGTGGGGAAAAACATCGAGCGCAGTTCAGAGACTAAAAATAGCCTACAGACACTAGAAAAATCAATTTTTTATCCTAGCCTTGGTCTGTTTTAGAGTTTTAAAAACTTGGGTCTTATTTTAAACTTCCTCCATCTAACATTCCTAACTGATTTAGGAAGAAGGTGTGTTTCTTTTCATCCAATGGTTTGGTGAAAATATCTCCCCTTTTCAAATCAGTTGGGATATATTGAAGTTCAATTTTATTCTTCTCAAAATTATCCCTTAAAAAATGATGCCTAATCTCTATATGTTTTGTCCTACTATGGAGGACTGGATTTTGTGCTATAGAAATAGCACTGGTATTATCACAAAAAATTTTAGACCTTTCTAAGTTGTAGCCATAGTCTAGGAGCTGGTTTTGAATCCACAAAATCTGTGAGCAACAACTACCTGCTGCCATATATTCAGCTTCTGCAGTTGTAGTGGACACATATGTTTGTTTCTTACAGAACCAAGAGACAAGTCTGTCACCAAGAAACTGGCAAGTTCCACTGGTGCTTTTCCTGTCTACTCTATATCCAGCATAATCAGCATCTTAAAATCCAGTTAATTCAAATCCTGAGTCTTTTGGATACCAGAGACCTAGATTTGGACAACTTTTTACATACCTAAGAATCCTCTTAACTAATGTTAGGTGTGACTCTCTAAGGCTTACTTGGAACCTAGCACATATATATGTAGCAAACATTATATCAGGTCTACTAGCTATAAGGTACAATAGAGAGCCAATCATTGCTCGATATGTTGTCTGATCAACATGTTTTCCATGTTCATCAGCATCTAATACAGCATTAGTAGGCATAGGTGTTTTCATACAAGATGCTTCAGACATACCAAATTTCTTAACCAATTATTTTGCATACTTGGTTTGAGAAATAAATATGCCTTCAGCATGTTGTTTGACTTGCAATCCTAGAAAGAAGGAAAGCTCACCAATGCTACTCATTTCAAATTTAGAATACATTAGGTTAGAGAACCTTCTGCACAAATTTGAATCATTAGATCCAAATATAATATCATCTACATAGATTTGTACTAGTAGGATATTGGACTTATGGGTTCTAATAAAAAGAGTTTGGTCTACTCTACCCCTTATAAAATCATTTTTCAGAAGAAAACATGCTAAGGTCTCATACCATGCTCTAGGAGCTTGATTGAGACCATATAATGCTTTATGCAATTTGAGAACATGGTCAGGATAAGTTGAAGAGATAAAACCGGGGGTTGTCTAACATAGACTTCTTCTTTGATGTCTCCATTGAGAAATGCACTCTTCATATCCATTTGGTAGACCTTGAATCCTTTGTGAGCTGCATAAGATAGGAATATTCTTATGGCTTCTAACCTTATAACTGGTGCAAAGGTCTGGTCATAGTCTATTCCTTCTTCTTGAGAGTATCCCTGTGCAACTAGCCTTGCTTTGTTCCTGACAATAACTCCTTAATCATCCAATTTGTTTCTGAACACCCACTTTGTTCCAACAATGGAGTGATCCTTAGGCCTTGGCACTAGCTCCCAAACTTTGTTCCTTTCAAATTGATGTAATTCCTTTTGCATTGCAATGATCCAGTGTGGATCTTGTTCTGCATCTTGTATGGATTGAGGTTCAATTTGAGATAGGAAGCAGGTGGGCATCAAGTTTTGGTTGACCTGATTTCTAGTTTGCACACCAACTGAGATGTCTCCAATCACTTGGGAGATTGGATGATCTCTTGTTGTTACTAAATATACAGGGGGTTTTGATTGTTCACCAACCTATGTTGTTGTTTCCTCTTGTGGAACAACAACTGGCTCTTCAAGATGGTTCTCTCCAAGATGTTGAGTACCAAGATGTTGAGTATCCTCTTCATCTTCACTGATTTCTCCTCTCTATTGGGTAGGTGAATGTGTTGAATCCTTCTCTACAATATGCAACCTGTCCAAATTTTCTGAAAGAGAGTTTACCTATAAGAGTTCTATGGTAGAAGTATTGTTCTCCTTATAAAATATGTTAGTCTCATTCAAAAGATACATGAACAGATTCTTCAATTTTACGAGTAGATTTGTTATAAACCCTATAAGCTTTACTGATCGTGGAGTATCCCAGAAACACTCTTTCATCAGCTTTAGCTTGGAATTTTGCTAAGTACTTCTTGTCATTATTGTGAATATAACAAATGCAACCAAAAATCTTGAAATAGTCTACTTTAGGTTTCTTCCTTTTGAGCAATTCATAAGGGAGTCTTGCCCTTCAGTTTATGTATCAAACTTCTGTTCAACACATAGTTGGAGGTGTTCACTGCCCTTGCCCAAAAAGATAGAGGAAGGTTAGCATTTGTCAACAATGTGTTCGGCTGGCATGATTCAGAATTAAGGGTTCTATTTTTCCTTTCAGCTACCCCATTTTGTTGAGGAGTTCTAGGAGCTGAGAAAGTATGTCTGATCCCTTCACTCTGATAGAACTCTTGCATAAGAAGAGAATCAAACTCTGTCCCATGATCACTTTTGATCAGGGCAATGTGAGTATTGAACTCAATCTGTATGCATTTGAGAAAATCTGTCAAACACTTAAAGTTATCAGACTTCTTCCTCAAAAAGAATACCCATATGAATCTAGAGAAGTCATCTACAATCACTAAAGTGTAAGATTTCCCTCCTAAGCTTTGTACTGTAATGGGTCCAAAAAGATCCATGTGTAATAGATATAAGATCCTAGGTGAATCACTCTTATTAAGTGACTTAAAACTATTTTTAGTTTGATTGCCTAATTGACAAGCCCTGCAGAGTCCTTCCTTCTTGTAGGGGCTAGAAGGTAGTCCTCTAACAAGGTTGTCCTTGGATAGCCTAGCAATGGTTCTAACATTTAAGTGTCCTAGTCTTTTATGCCAAAGATCATTTGGTTTGCAAACTGAATTAAATAAACAAATATCTATATTGGTTGAAAGGAAATCTACAAGATAAATGTTACCTTTCCTTTTACCTGTTAACACTGTTGTGTTATCCTCTGACTTGATCTTGCATAAGGATTTGTTGAATATCACTTGGTAGCCTTCATCACACATTTGACTGATACTGATTAGATTGTGATTCAGTCCTTCCACATAAGCCACCTTCTTGAATGTGACTGAGCCAATCTGAACAGCACCATATCCTTTTGTTTGACCAAAGTTTGAATCACCAAATATCACTTTGGTTCAAAGTTTGGTTTTGAAGGATGTTAGATTCTCCTTGTTTCCTATCATGTGCTTTGAGCACCCACTATCCAGATACCATTGTTGGGTCATTACTGGATATGTCTTCACCTGCACATAAACAGCTTATATGTTTTTGACCAAGTTTACCTTGGGCCTAGGTTTATAACCTTTAAACTCTGAAATGAAAGACATCCCTCGATGACTCTTATATCCTTCAGGATGGTATCTCCTAGGAGGAACTATCCATTCAGTATAAGGGTTGAAGCTTTGGGATATAGGACTTCTAGGATTGATTTTAGATTTATCTTTGAAAGATTGTTCAAAGCTCTAAGCTTCGTTCGACGATCGTCGAGCTGAGTTCGACGATCTTGGGTCAGATCGTCGAGCTCTATTCGAAGATCGACTATGCCAGAGTTCAGAGTTCAGAAGTCGTCGACCTGAGTTCAACGATTCAGCCTGAGATCGCCTAGCTCTGTTTGACTATCGTCAAGCTCTGTTCAACATTTTCTGTTGAACTTTGTTTTCCTTAGGTAAATCAGGATTCTTCCTAGCTACCTCTGCAACACCTTTTCCTTTATTTGAGATAAATTTAATTGGGGTTGTTAATACTATAGGTTGGCTGGATGAAGCACCCAAGCCCAGTGTACTGTGTGTCTAGAGTTCACTGTGCTTGTGATGTCCATCAGTCTGATGCTTCTCCCATTAAGGGATTCTTCAAACTTCTTTGCCTAGGATATTTCACTTTTCAGTGAAGCTATCTCCTCCCTACAGCATTCTAACTCCTCAGAGAGTTTGAGGTTGTCTGATTTTAAAGTGCTATGTTCAGACAATTGATTTCTGAGAGAGATAATCTCTTTCTCAGACTTTAACAGGTCTAAATATAGTGCCTTAAATTCAGATCTAAAGTCCTCTGAATTAAAATCAAAAGAATCTATTACCTAATCTTCTTCATTTTCATGCTCAGATTCAGATTCTGACTCGTGTTCTGCATCAGAATTTTGTTGGGAGGCATTGATAGCCATCATACAGAATTCCTTCTCTTCAGCATCATCTTCATCATCACTTGAGCTTAATGAAGCTTCTGATTCTTCTTCAGTATCACTCCAGGTTTCTACTACAAATCCCTTCCTTGTATGTTTATTTTTGTTGGAGGAGGATTTGTTATAATTGTTTCCCCTGGAGTCCTTATCTCTTCTTCTTTCTTTTCTGTCCTTTTTTTCCTTGTTCTGGTTTTCTGGACAATCAGGCACAATATGGCTTAGTTTCCTGCATCCAAAACAGATTATTTCTTTATTATTTGACTTGTCATACCTTGGCTTCTCATGCCCTCTGGATGACCTCTTTCTGAAATCTTTCCTGGCCATCTTATAGAATCTTTTGGCCAGTAAGCTCATAAATTCTTCATTGCATGTGACCTTGTCTTCAGGCAGATCTTCTGTAGCTTTGAATGCTATTGTCTTCTCCTTCCTGATAGCTGGAGAAGCAACCTTTTGTTCTTCCTCTCTGTTCTTGATGAGCAGCTCATAAGACTTGAGCTTGCCCAACAAGGCTTCAGCAGTAATCTAAGTTAGGCTTCTGGTATACTTGATTGGCAAGATCCTTGAATCCCAAGTGCTGGGGAAGCACATTAGGATTTTGTCATTTAGTTCAGTTAGAGAGATCTCCTTATCCAGTGTTTTTAATTCACTAACTATTAGGCTGAGCCTGTTATACATGTCAACCACTGATTCAGTTTCTCCCTTTTTGAAGTTCTCATATTGGCTTATGAGATGGGATCTCCTGTCCTTCCTTTCATCAGCAGATCCTGAGACAATTTCAGATAACTTGTCCCATATCTCTTTTGCTGAAGTGCATTCAGCCACCTTTTGAAATATCTCATCAGACATAGTCTGAGCAAGAATATTCATAGCATTTGCATCTGTAACTTTCCATTTCTTTATTTCTGCATCTGTTCCTGAGGGAGGTGGAACAGCACTTGTACTTGTAATTACTGGGGGTCTTGGACACACTGACAAAATAGAATTAAAGATGTCCTCATCAATAGAATTCATGTAAAGCCTAATCCTTGCCTTCCAAAGTACAAACTTGGAAAGATTGCACACTAGAGGTCTGGTGCTAGCATAATCTTTGTTTTGTGCCATGGTTTTGAATGAATATAAATATAATACAAAAAGTAATAACCCTCTATAGAAGATTTATCTTATCAAGGATCTTTTGGTTCAGGTGTTAGCCTATTCAACCAATCTGTTGAAGATTCAGTTGTTGAGTAACCAACCTCCCTTTGATACCAAATGAAAGTAAGGATAAGATCTAGCTTACTCTAGAGGGGGGTGAATAGAGTATATTAAAATAATTTACATTTTAAAACTGTAAAGCAGTGGAAGACTTGATTTACTTATATGTGTAATGTGCTAGCAGAAAAGTAAACACTAAAGCAGTAAGAAAACAAAAACACACAGCACATAGTAAAGCAAAAAGTACAGCAAACCAGATGACATAAGGAGCTATAGTGGTTCCCCAATAACCTGGGTACATCCACTCTTCTACCACCCTAGGTAGGAATCCACTGCAGGAATAGTTGATCAGGTGTCCTGGGCACCAATGAGCTTTTGATAAGGTGCTCAAAAACCAGGCCTAGATTTTTTGATAAGGTGTCTTGCCACCACTTAGTTTTGACAAGGTCTCAAAATCCAGCCACAAAACTTTTGAAGGGAGTTTTGAGAAACCCTTTTACAGGTGAGATTAACTCTAAGGTGCACCCGGAAAACTGGGCGGAAACGCATTCCTGCCAACTAGGTAGCATGGGGCCAACCTTGTATAATTGGGATTGTATGTGCGAGGCCTGTCTCCAGGAGACATGTAGGGTCTTTCTTTGGAAAACAGTGAGCCCATGAGGTTCAGAATTATTAGGCCAGGGAGCCGAACAGGAAAGGCAAAACCGACCCGCGCCCTACAGGTTTGGCCATGAGTACTACGGTATTCGGAGACAGTAGGGCAACTCGAGCAACGGGAAATGGTGGAGCTGTACCTGCGTTATGTGGACTATGACATGAGAGTAGCGGAAATTGGCTCTCGTCGGTGGCATAATGAGAGTCTCAGGCCAGGGGCCGTAAAGACTGAAATGCTCAAAGAAATCCGTCAAGTCGAGGACCTCTGAACGGAGGTGGTATCCGGGAAGTCCGGTACACCGTCAATGTGCCCTGAGTGCACGGGGTTGGCGGTCGTGCGAGCCTCCACCTATGGTGAACTGTGCTAGGGTTTTCTTTCACAACGATTTATGGAATGTAGTGAAGCCACGGAATTGACCGGATTCACTGAGAATGTGCCCTGATTGAATGGGGTGTTTGGCCGAGCGAGCCTACACCTGTGGCGAAATTTACTTATGCACTTAATTGTTTAAATGGGCTAATGAAATGCAGGGAAGGAGCACCGCCGTGCCAAATAAGGGGCGGGGTCGTTATAATTTGATAAGCTTTCGCTTACCGTTGCTTTGTTTGCCACCGTACGGTGGAATGTTGCTTGCAGGTGCGGCGGAACCAAGTACCAAATAGCGGGCTGAAGCCCAAGCTGCTATGCTGGCCCTCGAAGGCCAAAGTGAACTTTTGTTTTATTTCTATCATGTGTGGCCAGCCTCCGAGCCGATGTCTGTAAGACACTATGTTGTTAAGTGAACATTTGTAAGGCCATAAGGCCGAGTACATTTATGTATTGTGGTATTTCTTTCCTAATGTGGTTAGTGGACATTCATGTTTCATACTATATGTTATTTGGGTTCTTTCAACAAAATAAAAACTTTCGCTAGTTGCTCTGTGTAGGACGTTTATGTTTGGGAGAAATGTTTCATTCTGTAACCCTTCGGTCTGGTCTGTAGTATATGTCGTCGGGCCCCGGCCGGACCTACTGCTATATACCATGCGACGGATAGGGGTGTTACAATGATGATGTGTGGGTGATTGTGGACCGGTTAACTAAGGTATCACATTTCATCCCAAACCGAAAGGACGATCCAGTTGAAAAGTTGGCAAAGATGTATGTGGATATGATTGTACGATTGCATGGAGTGCCCCGTAGCATTGTTAGTGATCGAGATGGGCGTTTCACTTCGGGTGATTGGAGATTAGTCCACCAACTGGTTGGTACGAAATTACATTTCAGCACGGCCTTTCATCCTCAAACAGATGGTTAGATCGAAAGGACCAAAAGAACATTGGAGGATATGCTCCAAATATGTGCGCTAGATTTTGGGAAGAGTTGGGAAGATCATCTCTTTATGATTGAGTTCGTCTACAATAATAGTTACCAGGCTAGTATTCAGATGGCTCCCTTTGAGGCTTTATACGGTAGGAAGTGTCGTACGCCGTTGGCTTGGGCGGAGACTGGTGAAACAAAGTTGTACAGGAGAAAGGAGCTGGATGATGTTAACTCAGTTATACGATTGATACAGGAAAGTCTATTAGTGGCGCAAGATAGGCAGGCTAAGTATTTCAACGCCAAGCACCGAAACGTGGAGTTTGCGGTGGGCGATTGGGTATACTTGAAGATTAAACCCTTTAAAGGTGTGTCCAAGTTATGACGACTGAAAAAGCTGAGCCCGAGGTATCTGGGACCATTTGAAGTGGTAGAGCGTGTTGGTGAAGCTGCCTATCGGCTAGCACTGCCGCTGGAGTTGAGTGATTTACACGATGTGTTTCATGTCTCGGTGTTGCGGAAAGCTGTGACAGAGCCATCACAGGTGATTTATGCAAATCAAATATCAGTCGGCAGTGGGCTAACGACGAAGGTTAGACCCATTCGGATCAAAGATAGAGTGGACAAATAGTTGCGGGAAAAAACAATTGGGATGGTTAAAGTCCGGTGAGACAATTGTGGCCGTGAAGAGCTAACATGGGAGCGGGAGAAGACCATGTGAGCAGAGTTTCCCGAGTTATTTCTTTGAACTATTGTATTGTGCGTCTTTTGTTGTAACGAACCTTTGGAGTTATAATTTTATGGTTGATGGATTTCCTTACTATGTTCAAATTTCAGGAAGAAATTTATTGTAAGGAGGAGGGGATTGTAACACCCCAAAAATCCCAAGTTTGGATTTCAGGATGGACAACAAGGTATGGGACACGGGCGTGTCCCAGAGCGTGTCATGCTCAGGTTTCTCGAGTGTGTTTTTGGTCTCGAGAAAGCGTTGAGTGATGCATACGACATGGGAAACGGGTGTGTCCCAAGCCGTGTCCTACTCTAGGTGTTGTCTCAAGCACTCAATGCCATGAGAGGCATTGAGTGGTGTTGAGTGAGGCACACGGCCTGGGACACGGGCGTGTCCCAAGACGTGTACCTCTCTGTGAGCACTCAACGCCATGAGAGGACATTGAGTGGCATCGAGTAGGTACACACCGAGTGATACGGGCATGTCATAGGGCGTGTCCCCCTCGGGCTTTGGCCAAGGCTATGTGACCTGGAGAACACGGGCTAGACACGGGCGTGTGTGAAGCCGTGTTAGGACACACGGCCTGTGACACGGGTGTGTCACATGCCGTGTTCTTCTCTGGGTTGATCCGGTTCGTGCACTGCTTACAATACACGGGCGTGTCACAGGCCGTATCCGCCCAAATATTAGACTTTCAGAATGGTTCTGAGCCGTTCGTTTTCTTTGATGGGGATCCAATGGACCTGGGTGTTTCCTGGCTAGATAAGAAAGGAAATGATTAGTTCTTTCTCATCATAAGCCTTAGCATTCTCTTTCTAAAAAGAAGAGAGAAGGTATAACAAGGGAAGAGAGAAGGAAAGAACTCTGACTGCTGGTGGTGCTCCGGTGGTCCAAATCGTGAGTCGAAGCTAGCTCTGTGAAGGCAAGGCCGTTGCGGTGAAGTTTGTCCTTCTTGATTTTACTCTATGGCTCCAAAACGCCTTCCTAGGGTAACGATCTCCTGCTTGGACAAGTGAAGTCCTTCGTTTCTACATATGCATGGAATCCTCCACCAAAAGGTTGAAATCGAAGTGATTCCCTGGGGATGTTGTATTTCATCCCTACGTATAGTAGAATCGGAAGTGCGTTGTATGGTTAAGCAAGATGTGTGATGCCCATCCGGATGGGTTGTTCTGGATTGGTGATTCTTTGTTTGCCATTCGGAGAAACTCTGAGTAAAGTGAGAGTTGATTCTTGGTGTTCCAACTCTTGTGGCCATAAGTGCCATTCTATGTGAAGTTGGGCCGTAAGGCCGCAACTATGGATTGCTTGTGTTGAACGGGCAAGGTGAAGTCGTACCCGCATCAATCTAGTCTTGAGTCTGACGACTATGAGCAACGGGAAATGGTGGATTTGTACCCGTGTTATGGTTATCTACCCGTGGGGGTGCTTAAGGCCCTGGTAGGATCACATAGCGAGAGTCTCTGGCTTGTAAGTCATAGAGACTAGGAATGCTCATTTTGGATCGTCATGTCTGGGACCTTTGAACGGTGGTGGGACCCTATTTTTTCGGTACACCAATAATGTGCCTTGAGTGCACAGAACGTCGGGCCATCGGGCTGGCGTTTGTGATATGTATTAACCTGTGCAGTTGTGCACGTCCATAGTGGCTTATTATATATATGTGTTATGTGATTTAAATGGTTTGCAGGGAAGGAATTCTGCTGCCCCATGCCAGGGGTAGGTTTGTTATAATTGGTCAGCTAATTGCTGACCATTGCCCTGTTTGCCACCGCTTGGTGGATTGTCTTTGTACAGGTAGTGAAGGTCCAAGCGGGAAATAAAGGGTTGAAGTCCCTGCTGTTGCTGCTGCTGCTAGCCCTCGAAGGCTATGTTTGTTTACTCATATTCATGTGTGTCCGGCCTGCGTGCCGAAGTTTGTAAACTACACTATTGTTAAGAGAAACTTGTAAGGCCTTAAGGCCAAACTTATTGTATACATTCTTGTTCTGGTTTAGTGGACACTTCTTGTTATCCTTGAGTTCAAGTTTTCTACCATGAAGCTTCCTATAGCATGCTCTGTGTTTGGGTTCGATAGTTTGTGATATTATTTAGTAGTTTCTCCGCCTGTTTGTAAAATATGGTGTGGGGCCCCGGCCGGAGCCTCTATTATATTGCACGTAACCGGTAGAGGTGTTATACATAATTCCTCTAAAGTTGTCTGATATTGTTGCAGCAAGCTAGGGCATGTTATAGCTGACTGCCCAATCAAAAGAAGATAGGATGGTGAGAAAAAGGTTCACCAGCATAAGTGGAAGAAGGAAAAGTCCTTCATTACAAAGAAGAAGAAAAGATGGAGTGACTCTGACTCAGCATCTTCTGAGTCTGAAGAAGAAGAAGCCTTTATTGGGCTGCTAGCTGCTATTGCTGATGAACTTAAAGACTATCCTAATGTCAGGATAAGTAACTGGTCCCCTCTGTCACATTCAGACAGTGACTATGAAGATGAAGAAGAAGCTAGCAGCTATTATGGGCTGATGGACAGGTTTGATGAAAAATCAAGTTAGGGTCAGCCTAGTCTAGAAAAGATATTCTCTCTATCCAGCTCATCTTTTGAATCAGATTATGAGATTAGTACAAATTCTGAGGGATCATAATCCAGTGGTGATGATGGGTCAGAATCTGAAGATGATGTCAATCATTTGATTGACAAGTATGGTGCACTTCTGAATGCTTCCAAGAGATGCAAGAAGTTGGCCAAATAGAAAGCTGAGGAGATTACACCTCTTCAGCTAGTTGCTGCCCAGCAAGCTGAGATAACAACCCTGCTGGATCAGAAAGCTAGAGAAATCGACCAACTAAAGAATATATCTCTCATTCAGATTGTCACCATCAAGTTCAAGAATAGTCTCATTAGGGACCTTGAAGAGAAGCTCCAAAGGGAGAAAATGATAGTGGCTAGTTATTCTAAGCCAAGTATTGTGGTACCTTTGATAGACTCGTCCTCTCAAAAGGGTAAGAAGGGGTTGGGATTCAAGGGAAGCACAAGAGTGGCATATTCTAAAGGTAAAGGTAAGGCTCCAGTTCAGCCTCTAACTTCCAAGCCTCCCATTCCATTTAAGAAAGTGATGTTACCTTCAAACAGGTATGAACATGAGAACATCTATGGTCACTGGATGAATGGTAGATCCACAAGTATGAACAAAGATGTTCACAACTATGGTTGAAGGTATGTTAGGGGAATGAGTGCCTTTAAGGCTCCCCATGAGTAAATTCAAATGGCTCATCATGGACCATTTGTCTTTGGTACCTCAGCCCCCACTCTCAAGAACAAGGCAGTAACCTTCACTCAAGCCCATCCAACAAAGGTTCAGACCAAGGGTAAGTCTGTTAGCTGGCCAAATCTAGCTATCTCTGATGCTATAAACAACATGTCATCTGCAAAGAAGACTGCTACAAATGGCAGTCAGAGCCAGCCAAGAAAGATTGTTGAAAGGCTCACCTTCAGTCAGATCCTTGCTAAAAGGAACTTGAAGAAGGCTGTTATACCTCTTCCTTCTGTTCAGTCAGCAGTTAACCATACTACAGGACTGCTCAGAAAAGAAGATACAAAATTCATGAGTGTTGGTGTTGTGAGAAAGTGGGGCATTTTGCCTTAGATTGTTGGCACAATCCCACTCTACTGAGAGCTAGTGTTGGTCTTCCTGTTAGAAAATCTGTGGAAAGGCATGTTCATTTTCAGGCTAATCAGAAACTAGGACCCAATAATTATTAGGGTCCTAAGGTACGGTAAACTATTTGTTGTAGGTTAGTCCAAGTACATATACCACCATATGGTACTTGTATAGTGGTTTTTCCAGGCACATGACTGGAACAAGGAGCAATTTAAAGGAGTACACTCCGGTGAAAGATGGAACCAAAGTCATCTTTGGTGGTTTAGATAGAGGAGTGACAAGAGGCTATGGTAAGATTACCAATTGCATAGTGACAATCACAAAAGTGGCTTATGTTGAAGGGTTACAACACAACCTCATAAGCATAAGCCAACTCTGTGATCTTGGTTATGTCATTTCCTTCCATAAGGATCAGTGCCAAATAAAGAGGTCAAGTGACCAAGAGGTCATCTTGACAGGCACTAGGAGTGGAAATGTTTATTGCTTAAATTTTCTTTGTCTTAATAAAGACACTCCTATTTGTCTAGTTGCAAATTAGAAAGTCTCATATTGTATGCAATGGCACAAGACACTAGCTCATTTAAATTATAAGACTATTGGCAAGCTCTTTATTGAAGAGCTAGTTAGGAATGGTCTCAAGTTGAAATACACCAAGGAAGGCATTTGTTTAGCTTGCCAAAAGGGCTAGCAGACCAAAGCTTCCTTCAAGGGCTTTGGGAACAAAGATTCTATGAGGTGTTTATACCTCTTGCATATGGACTTGTTTGGTCCTATGCAAGTTCATTGTATAGGTAAGAAAGTTTACACCCATGTGGTGGTTGATGACTATTCTAAGTTTGCTTGGGTTTTCTTTCAGAAAAAAAATCTAAAACCCTTGATATCTTCAAGGCATTTGTCAAGAAAATTCGGAATGAGCTAGACATCACTGTGGTAAAAATCAGAAGTTACCATGGAACTGAATTCCAGTCTGATAGCATGACAAAGGTTCTATGAAGAGCAAGGGATTCTCAAAAAATTTCTTCACCAAGAACACTCCAGCAAAATGGGATTGTTGAGAGGAAAAACAAATCTCACAGAGGCTGGTAGGACTTGCAAAGTGACACATCTCTCCCAAAATATTTCTGGGCTGAGGCAATTAATACTGCATGTTATGTCCTTAATAGGGCTTCTATCACCAAGAGCCATAATAAGACTCCCTATGAGATCAGGAAGGGAAGAAAACCAAACCTGGACTATCTCAGGATCTTTGGCTGCAAGTGCTGTTGGAACCCCTAGGTGATTTGGGCTAGGTTGTCTTCTTAGGTTGTGACCCATGTTGTATAGAAGGGTCAAATTTTATGTGTTTCTTAAGTCTAGGCCATGTTCTTAGAGTCAACAGATCAAAGGACCAACCTACAACACTGCCAAAGACTCAAGACTTAGAGAAATCAAGATTTAGAAAAAGAGATCTACGTTTGTCGATCTCAGGTCGACGATAGTCGTGGTCAGCTCAACTAACTCAGAGCTAAAATCTCTGAGCTGAGCTCGACGAACTCCATTCTCAGATCGACTAACTCTTCAACACTCAGTGCCATAATTCACTTAAAGCCAAGGCTGACTCAGAGACAAAGAACACTCAACGCCGACAGATGGACTAAGTTTTTGGGTCGACTAACTTCACAGTCTCAGGTTGACGAACATAGAGCGAAGAATTAGTCAGCTTATGCACAGCAGTTGATTCACAGAGCTCAGGTCGACGAAAGCAGATCTCAGTTCAACGAAGGCTGATCAGAGGTCGACGAAATCTCAGGTCGACGAAAGCTGATTAGAGGTCGACGAAATCTCAGGTCGATGAAAGCTGATTAGAGGTCGATGAAAGCTGATCTCAGGTCGATGAAAACTATAAGATATTTTGTTATTTATTCTTTCTCTTTCTGTCTCATCATTTTATTTCCATTATAGGTTATTAATTCCCTTGCAAATCAATGCACTTGTATTCTCTGAATAGAGCCGTTACTGGCAACATTAATTGCTAACATCCTCCATGGAATTAATTGCTTATATCTTGGGACAGACATAGAATAGAATTTTTGATAGCATTCTTGCCATTTTTCGTTCCCAAGATTTTAGCTGAACATTTATTGCAGAGTTTTTCTTTTGAATTCGACCAAGTTGCAGTCATTCAATACACATCTCCCTGCCAAGAAAAGAATAATACACGAGAGCAGAGATTGATCATCAACTAGAGACACAGCAAAGAAAAGTTCTTCAAAAGTGTAGTGAAAAAGATCTCTCAAAAAAAATTGACTACTCTGAAGAGAAGAAAAAAGAACAACCATCACCATAAAGAATCTTCCTTTCTCTCCCTCTTTGTTCTCAGGGATCTCAAGTGATAAAAACATTCTAATCAGTCAAGGATCTCTAAAAAGCTGAAGGCCTACACCCTTGA
This sequence comes from Platanthera zijinensis, assembly GCA_039513925.1. Taxonomy (NCBI): domain Eukaryota; kingdom Viridiplantae; phylum Streptophyta; class Magnoliopsida; order Asparagales; family Orchidaceae; genus Platanthera; species Platanthera zijinensis. The sequence continues at coordinate 56,989,452 of CM077086.1, forward strand.
AAAAAGCTTCTCACTCCTGAACCATTCAAGATCTCAGGGGGAGCTTTGACAACAAATAAGAATCCACACAGTATTCTCATTTTGATTTGAGAAAAGAAGACTTACATCACTCTCTCATTCCCACCTCTGTACAGGGTTTTAATTCCCTTCAAAATTATTCTGGTTGCAAGTCTACTTCCAAAAGACTTGAGGTTTGGTTTTTGAGCACCTGATCAAAAGCTCATTGGTGACAGTCACCTGATCAAAACCTGTAGTGGATTCCTACCAAGGGTGGTAGAAGAGTGGATGTACCCAGTTTGGGGAACCACTATAAATTTCTTGTGTTGTCTGGTTGCTCTTTCTTTTCTATTCTTATTATGGCTGTGTTAGTTAGATATTTTGTGATCTTTGATTTACTTTAATCTGTGATAGTTAGATATAGTTGTTAAAGGTAAAGATAGTATACTGTTAGAGAAGAAAATTTTAAAAACACACAGACATACTCTATTCACCCCCCCCCCCCCCCCTCTAGAGTATATCAGATCTAACCCTAACTTTCAATTGGTATCAGAGGAGGTTCTTTTGGTTGTACAAGCTAACCCTAAGTTCAGAAGTGTTAGCTATTATAAAGAAAAGTCTGATAGCTCCTCCAATAGTATTATATGAACAAAGATCTAGCCCTCCTGGGCCAACTTATATCATAGATGATATCCCTATTCCTAGTTTGGATGATCTAATCAATCAGGATATTGCTGTGGAAACTGAAGCTGAAGTTGATCCCACTCCAGCCAGCAAAGAAATTCCCAAGGATCTGATCAGTCAAATTGATGAAATGTATGATAATCCTCAACAACAATCTGATGATGATGATGATGATGATGATTCTCATTCTGATGATGCTCCTAAGAGGAAGCAAGCCTCAAAGAAAAGGAAAGCTCCACCTCCACCTGCTCCCAAACCTGGAAATACCAATGATACACCATATTACATCCTACAAAACATAACTCCATACAAGGGTATGCCAGCATGTATGTGGCTATCTAAAAATGAATAAAAAGCAAGGAAGAAAAGTAGGAGGTATTCTCCTTCTCCACAAAGGTTCAGAAGAGATTCTCCTCCTCCTCCTCCAGCTGCAGGTGCCTCAGGAACCTTATCCCAGAGCTCAGAAGGATTCACTAAACCTACTCTAACTAAAACTTATCAAAGACGGGGATGACCTTCTCATTCTTATGGAGACAGTCAGCATAAACAGAGACATCAGTCTTATTCCAGATATCAGTCAGCTCAACAGCTTATCCCTCAACCAACATTTTCCCCTCCTCCATCTCCTGACAAAGCTAATGACCCTGAAGAACCTCCAATTCTAGCTTATGATCCTGAAACTAGTCCAACTACAAGAATGGCTAGATTCAAGGAATCTGTGGCTCTCTCTCAAATCAGGCAAGCCAAGGAAAAAGGTCAAGACACTTCTCAGTTCTCTACTATGTCTAGCTACAGGAAGAAAGAATTTGAAAGATATCAAGTAGGAAAATTATTCAATGTTGATGAATACATGAGTTTACATCATGAAGCAGTGGTTCCAAGAACTACCTCACAAAAGACTATTGGTGATGCTGATATGACCATGACTATGAAGCAAGCTCATGATCCAAACAGAATAATCAAATTTGCTAAGCCTTCTAAATCTCACAAGAACATTTAAAATTGTTTATTTTCTGTGCTTTCTGTGAACAATCTGGGTACATAGCTCTATAAAGGTACTGATAGCTTATTTATTCTATCAGTTATCTCAGTTTTCATGTTATGTTAACTTCATTTTATTTTGTGATTCCTTTTTGTTTATTTGAAGTAACCTCACCCAAATAGGGGGAGATTGTTGGAACCCCTAGGTGATTTGGGCTAGGTTGTCTTCTTAGGTTGTGACCCATGTTGTATAGAAGGGTCAAATTTTATGTGTTTCTTAAGTCTAGGCCATGTTCTTAGAGTCATAAGATCAAAGGACCAACCTACAACACTGCCAAAGACTCAAGACTTAGTGAAATCAAGATTTAGAGAAAGAGATCTACGTTCGTCGATCTCAGGTCGACGATAGTCGTGCTCAGCTCGAGTAACTCAGAGCTAAAATCTCTGAGCTGAGCTCGATGAACTCCGTTCTTAGATCGACTAACTCTTCAACACTCAGCGCCATAATTCACTCAAAGCCAAGGCTGACTCAGAGACAAAGAACACTCAACGCTGACAGATGGACCAAGTTTTTTGGTCGACTAACTTCATAGTCTCAGGTCGACGAACATAGAGCGCAGAATTAGTCAGCTTATGCACAGTAGTTGATTCACAGAGCTCAGGTCGACGAAAGCAGATCTCAGTTCGATGAAGGCTGATCAGAGGTCGACGAAATCTCAGGTCGACGAAAGCTGATTAGAGGTCGACGAAATCTCAGGTCAACGAAAGCTGATTAGAGGTCGACGAAAGCTGATCTCAGGTCGATGAAAACTGTAAGATATTTTGTTATTTATTCTTTCTCTTTCTGTCTCATCATTTTATTTCCATTATAGGCTATTAATTCCCTTGCAAATCAATGCACTTATATTCTCTGAATAGAGTCGTTACTGGCAGCATTAATTTCCAACATCCTCTATGGAATTAATTGCTTATATCTCGGGACAGACATAGAATAGAATTTTTGACAGCATTCTTGCCATTTTTCGTTCCCAAGATTTCGGCTGAACATTTATTGCAGAGTTTTTCTTTTGAATTCGACCAAGTTGCAGTCATTCAATACACATCTCCCTGCCAAGAAAACAATAATACACAAGAGCAGAGATTGATCATCAACTAGAGACACAGCAAAGAAAAGTTCTTCAAAAGTGCAGTGAAAAGGATCTCTCAAAAAAAATTAATTGCTCTAAAGAGAAGAAAAAAGAACAACCATCACCATCAAGAATCTTTCTTTCTCTCCCTCTTTGTTCTCAGGGATCTCAAGTGACAGAAACATTCTAATCAGTCAAGGATCTCTGAAAAACTGAAGGCCTACACCCTTGAACAAAGCTTCCACTCCTGAACCATTCGAGATCTCAGGGGGAGCTTTGACAACAAATAAGAATCCACACAGTCTTCTCATTTTTATTTGAGAAAAGAAGACTTACATCACTCTCTCATTCCCACCTCTATACAGGGTTTTAATTCCCTTCAAAATTATTCTGGTTGCAAGTCTCCTTCCAAAAGACTTAAGGTTTGGTTTTTGAGCACCTGATCAAAAGCTCATTGGTGACAGTCACTTGATCAAAACCTGTAGTGAATTCCTACCAAGAGTTGTAGAAGAGTGGATGTACCCAGTTTGGGAAACCACTATAAATTTCTTGTGTTGTCTGGTTGCTCTTTCTTTTCTGTTCTTGCTGTGGCTGTGTTAGTTAGATATTCTGTGATCTTTGATTTACTTTAATCTGTGATAGTTAGATATAGTTGTTAAAGGTAAAGATAGTATACTGTTAGAGAAGAAAATTTTAAAAACACACAGATATACTTATTCACCCCCCCCCCCTCTAGAGTATATCATATCTAACCCTAACTTTCAAGTGCTATGTGTTGAATAATGTGAAGTCCTATGTGACTAAGTTTGCTGCCAAGTCCTATGATGAGATCTTTGTTAGGTACAATAATCATAGTAAGGCCTATAGGATCTACAACTTGGAAATTCAAGTTATAGAAGAGTCAGTTAATGTAGTTTTTGATGAATCAACTATGATTAACAGTGAGCTGCCAAGCTCCTCATCTAGTACTGTAGGTACAGAGCTATTGATGGACAAGATAACCATCAAAGATGCTGCTCCATTAGTCCAAGATGGAGTGGTTATTCCAGAAGAAGGGCAAGGCACACTTGAATTGGATGAAGATCAGCAAGATGCTGCTACTGAAGCTAATGCTGAAAGAAGATTGCCTCCAGCTGTCAGGCATATAAGAGATCGTCCAAGACACCAGATTATTGGTGATAGAAACCAAGGAGTGATGACAAGAAGCAAGAGCCTTAATACAGCAATGTGTGCAAGTTTCCTGTCATAGGTTGAGCCCAAAAGATTTGAAGAGGCCAACATATATTAGTTCTGGATTGTAGCTATGCAAGAGGAATTAAACCAGTTTAAGAGATGTAAGGTTTAGAAGTTTGTTACCAGACTACAAGGACATAATGTCATTAGAGTCAATTGGATTTACAGGAATAAACTTAATGAAAATGACATTATAATCAAGAACAAGTCTAGGCTAGTAGCTAAGGGGTACAGACGAGAAGAAAGAATTGACTTTGATCAAACCTTTGCCCCTGTAACAAGATTGGAAGCCATCAAACTCTTCCTTGTATAAGTTGCATTCAAAGGATTTAAATTCTACCAAATGGATGTGAAGTCAGCCTTCTTGAATGGTGACTTAAAGGAAGAAGTCTATGTTGAACAACCTCCAGGTTTTGTTGATTCTAACTCACCCAAATTTGTTTATAGACTTAGGAAAGCTCTATATGGGTTAAAGTAAGCCCTTATAGCATGGAATGTGACATTTTCTAGATTTCTCATTGAGAACAAATCCTCAAGGGGGGAAGATAGACAAGTCCCTATTCCTAAGAGAATCTAAGGGCAAGATCATCCTAGTCCAAATCTATGTGGATGGCATAATTTTTGGGTCTACTGATGACAACCTTTATAGGAAGTTTGCCAAACTTAATACAAGGGAAGTTTAAGATGAGAAGTATGGGTGATCTTAAGTTCTTCTTGGGACTCCAAGTAAGACAGACTGAAGATGGATTATCCATCTCACAGTCTCAGTTCACCAGGGAGATGATCAAAAAGTTTGGTATGGAGAATGCCTCCACCATGAAAAATCTCATGGGGTTAAGTATTCCTATAGACAAAGATGAGGCAGGTAAACTTGTTAATGAAACTTTGTATAGAGGGATAATTGGCTCCCTTCTATATCTAACTATTAGTAGGTCAAACATCATGTATTCTACATGTATTTGTGTTAGGTATCAGGCTAGCCCTAAAGAATCTCACTACTCTGCTGCAAAGAGGATTTTGAGGTATCTTAAGGGCACACCAGATCTTGGCTTATAGTACCCTAGAAATAGGGATTTTGAACTAATAAGCTATTCAAATATATATTTTGCAGGCTACAAAGAGGACAAGAAAAGCACTTCTAGCACCTATCAGTTCTTGGGAGGAAGGCTAGTGTCTTAGAGCAGCAAAAAGCAGACCATTGTTACAATCTCAATAACTGAGTCTGAGTATATCTCAGCAGGTAGCTGCTATACACATTTGCTATGGATCCAGCATCAGCTCCAGGAATATAACCTTCAGATAAGTAGAACCCCCATGTTCTGTGATTATACTAGTGCAATCTCGATTGCTAGAAATCCTGTCTCTCATTGCAGGACTAAGTATATTGAGATTAGGTATCATTTTATTAGGGAGCATGTGGAAAAAGAAGATATCTGTCTTGAGTTTATCCCCACAAAAAAGCAAGTGGCTGATATCTTTACTAAGCCACTAGATGAAGTCAAGTTTAACACCTTCAAGTTTGAGTTTGGTATGTTGAACTTGGTATAGCTTTAGTTGCTCCATATAATATTTCTGTTGTAGAACTCACCCATCTTGCATGTAGATAAGTCTCCAAAATGGTATCAAGACTGTCAAGTCTATCACTTGACATCAAGACTCTCATGTGATATCAAATGGTATCAAGTCTAAGATGGACTCAAATGTCCAGTAAAGAGAAGATAGAAGATTCTCCAATTAAGGCGGAGAAAATCCAATAGTTGTAGGAAAAAGTTGAGCTTCCTGTTAAGAGGCAGCCAGCTACTGCAATGGATCAGAGATCATCACAACAGATCATTAGGTTCTCAAGACTATGAACATTTTGAGGGGGAGATCAACCCTAGTGGATGGCTGCTGCTATGCAGTCTCTACTGCTGCTGTAAAGACATACATTTGCAGGATAAGAGGAAAAGTCAACACCTCCCTTACTACAACTGCATTCTATAGAAGCTTTGAGTGGTATAGGAGTGACATTGGCTCAAGTGGAACAATGTTAGCAGCTAGCTCAAGTGGTTGTAGTGATGTGTTGTATCAGTGTATCAAAACAAAAGGTATAACTCCTAGTCAAGTAGTTTGATCACTAGGATAATTCTTTTTTCAAGTGGTATCAACAAAAGATTTTGGCTAGGATAGAAAGATAAATTCTCTACTGCATGATCCCCTCACCTCCCTCATTAGGAATTTTTTTAGAAGCCAGAAAGTGGGATAAGTAGGCAATACCCTCAACCCTAAAGAGGGAGGAGTAGAATTCTTAGTAGAGCAGTACTTGCTAGAAAATGAGAGATGGTGGATAATACATGCCCAGGGGAAATGTAGAATACTTAGGAGTGCATATTACTTGGAAACATTCAAGTAATATGAAGAGTGCAATGTTGAGCCATTGTATGTTATGTTTCCACCCTCAAGTGGCTTGAGGAGAGTCCTCCACTCAAATGTTAAGTTATGAGGAAAGCTGTAAGCTGCTTTGAATTTTCAAGTGGTATGAGAAAGCTTACAGCTGCTTCTAAATTTATTTGTTTTATGAGAAAATTCTTCTTAGTATTGATGGGTGTTCTGACTTCTTCAAATAGGGGGAGATTGTTAGAAATATTGCCCTCAATGTTTCCTAGATTTGATTTGAAGAGGAATCACCATCAACCTAAGAGCATAGTTGTATTTGATGTTGTTCAAGTCCATCATGTGCAAGATATTCCTTGGAACAAGTTTACACAGGTTGTCTAAGTGATTGTGATAGGTGGTCACAAGATAAAATGTTGGAGAGACAAATATTTTTCTAAGTCCACAGGCGTCGAGTGAAGCCAGTTAACTCGACGTCAGATGTCAAGATACACCGTGTAAAGTTGGACAGTCAAAGCCCAACAATTTGCAAAGGCAAAATTGCGGCTAAGTCAACATGTGTCGAGTGAAGGCAGTTCACTCAACACCATAAAATAAGAAATGTCAAGTACAACATAGTCTGTCAAAGCCTCAGCATTGGCAAGGAGAAATTTTACTATGTCCAGATGCGTCGAGTGAAGACAGCTCACTCGACGCTTGAAGAAAGAAGCATTGAGACAAGCTCGAGCATTTGAAGATTATGTCAAGAATTCTGCCTAAGTTCAGAATTGTTGAGTGAGGAAAGCTCACTTAATGCCCAAAGAAAAAGGCATCAACAGAGCAATGATTAGTCAAAGCCTAAGAAGAGATAGACAGAAATATCTGTCTAAGTCTAAATGCATTGAGTGAGGATAGCTCACTCAATGCAAGCTCATCAAGAAGATTGGCTAAGTACAGAAGCGTTAAGTGAAGCCAGTTCACTCAATGCCTCATCAACAAGAAGTCAGGCTAAGGCAGAAGTGTTGAGTGATGAAGGCTCACTCAACGCATTCATAAAGAAAGTTGCGGATAAGTACAGAAGTGTTGAGTGAAGCCAGTTCACTCAACGCCTCAGCATAAAGGCAAGCATTCAGAGAAGCAGCTAAGTCCAGGGGTGTTGAGTGATGAAGGCTCACTCAACGTACTCAACGCCTGGAAGCGCAGAAGAAATTGGTCAAGTCCAGAAGCGTTGAGTGATGAAGACTCACTCAACGAATTCAACGCCTAGCAGGGAAGAAATTGGCTAAGTCAAGTTGTCGTTGAGTGATGAAGGCTCACTCAATGCACTCAACGCCAAATTAGCAGAAAGATTTTCCAAGGACAAAAGTGTTGAGTGAAGGTCATTCACTCAACGCACTCAACGCCTGACAGTGAAGAAGAAATTGGCTAAGTCCAGATTCACTGAGTGAAGCCAGTTCACTGAACGCACTCAATACCTTATAGTGAAGAAGCAGTTGGCTAAATTCAGAAGCGTTGAGTGAAGGTCATTCACTCAACGCACTCAACACACTCAACGCTTGGGAAGAAACTGTCAGAATGGCTAAGTCCATAGATGCTGATATCAGCATGAGTATACAAAGTTTCAAAATGTTGCGGGAAAGCTACAGTACACGACAAATGGTTTCGGAAGATTACTGTACATCTTTCTTTGTAAAAGTAGAGTTCCAGCCAACAACTTTGGGTGGTACCATGGGTCAAATAGTCATTGGATGGTGGAAGATAAAAGGATAAGTTCAGCAAAAGCAAAGACAATTTTTAGGGTTTTATCATTTTTGGAAAGGAGTAGCTGAACTTTATCTTCCTCGTCATTGTTGCCGAGCTTGAAGAAGAAGTGCAAATAGCTAAACTAAAATTTCCAGCAAGTCAGCTGTAGAGATTTTCATCTGCTACAGCAAGTTTAGAGAAGGTTCATAGAAAGAAGAAGAAGAAGAGCATCTAGTTTTTGCAGGCAAAGTTAGCTGATTGAAGAATACAAGAACAGTCAACACATCTGTCTTCATCAGCAAGATCAGAAACTTGTTTCTAAGTTATTCCAGCACAAGCTATATTGAAAATTTGTTTCCTTATGGATGAGAAGAATTTGGGCTGAGTTATCTTAGCCCAGGAAGGTAGGCACAGAGAAATTTCTCTAGTGTAAAATCAACAGCAACAAAACCCTTTTATTTCTGTAGGATCCTTTTAGATCTGAGTTGTAGGCCTGATTTATAAAGGCTGAGGTAGGATCCAATTTTGGATCTGAGGTAGGGCAGTTTTGCTTGAGGTAGGATCCCTTTGTGGATTTGAGTTGTAGGGCATGTGTTCCTGAGGTAGGACCTTTGGGCATGAGGTAGGATCTAGTTCAGATCTGAGATGTAGGAGAGTATTACTCTCTTTGTTGTATGTCTATCCTCCATAGCCTGAGCTGTAGGACTTGTGTTTAAGTCTGAGGTAGGTGATCTTTTGATCACTGAGTTGTAGGAGCAATCTTGCTCTGAGGTAGGGCTTTGTGTTTGAGTTGAAGTTCATGGTGGAGACTGAGAGAACCTGCGGGACCTGTGTTGTAAGCTCTTAGGAGCCGAGTTTTGGAGAAGTGCCTTGTCTAACAAATTGTTAGCAATGTGGGAGGGATAGTGGACGTACCCATAATCTGGTAAACCACTATAAATATTGCGTGTGCTTTTGTGGATTGTCTTGAAAGCAAGCTAACCTAGCTAACTCACAACACACTAAGTTAAAGATAGTCATAAAAGACTAGAAAATCTATTCACCCCCTCTATGTGTTTAGCTGCCCTTGAAACTAAAGACTTTCAATCAGTGTCAAATCACTAATACTCATAGAGATCTCTAATGTAAAATTTGGCTACAATGCTACAACACATCTTTGCCACCATATGGGGATCTTCACCTCTGGTCTTGTAGGTATCCTATATTATTTCCTCTAAACATCGACCTACTCCACTACGGGCAACGCCTCGTTACATGGTAAACAAAATTCATACAAATCTTTGTGAATATAAAGAAATGAATAAATGTGATGAACCCTACACAAACATGCGCACACTACATTATGCACAAACCTTGCACACTATGCGCCTCGTGCATAGTGCGCCTAGAGCACGCCTCGCACAAACTGTACCCATTGTGCACACCACTCCCAGCGCACAATGTGAACCTTCATGTTCCGCCTTATGCTCCTTTCACCTCTCGTGCATTTTTTCATGCATGCACACCACCACAAGCAAGCCCTCTGCTCAGTTGCAAGTCTTCCTTCAGTGCCTCTACCATACCGACCACCACCGGATCACCGCAAGTCATCACATGTGTAATCCAGCAAAAATTCCCCGCCCTCCTTTCATTCTGGCTCTATACTCTAGGCACTTGGGGGGCATTTGATGGGTTTCCCTAAAATAGGTTTGGCCGAATCGAATTAGCTCGACCTCGATCGACTCGCCATCATAGTTCCAATAGGCCCCGTCTCAAGGATTCCGAGTAGGTTTGGTCTTATAAATGGTCATCAAGACACTCGTACCCGTATATATGCTAACTATACCACCCATCGTGTGGTGCAAATACTAAAATTCCTCAACATATGGTGCAAATAGTAAAATACCCAAGCATGGGGTGCAAATAGTAAAATCCTCCAATATGGGGGTGCAAATAGTAAAATTCTTAATCTTTGTGCAAATAGTAAAATTCCCAATCAGATGGTGCAAATAGTAAAATCCTCCAACATAGGGGAGCAAATAATAAAATTGTTCAATATGTGGATGCAAATAGTAAATTCCTCATCATGTAGTGCAACGAGTATGAAAGTGAAAGGGATAGATCTAACTTTACTCTAGAGGGGGGTGAATAGAGTATTTTTAAAAACTTTAATTTATTTTTATAGCGGTTTTAAAAATTAGTGATATATATAGATAATATACACATCACACAAAAAGAAAGTAAAAATCACAGATGACACAAGGATTTTATAGTAGTTCCTCAATAAATCTAGGTACGTCTACTCATCTACCACCCTGGTAGGAATCAACTACAGGTTTTTTCTCAGGTGCCCTGTCACCAGAAGATCTATTTTCTAAGGGAGATCTAGCAACCTTTTGGGCTTTTTACCAGGTACCCAAAAACCAAACTTAATTCTTTTGATCAGGTGACTTATGAACAAAGTGTAAACTTTTGAATGGACTTAGATCCTTACACATAGTTTAAGAGTAAACTAAAAGAGTTAGATATTGTCTTCTCTGTCAAGTATCTCTGAGAAGACTTAGTGGATGATGTTGCAAAAAGCTCCCCCTTATTTGAATAGAGATTGTGATCAAGAGAGGAGTCTTTTCTTCAGGGTGTAGGCCTTCTTGTATGATTTTACTCTCCAGTAGATGTTTCTGACAAATATGTATTAGGATGTCTCTCAGATTGAAGATATGTCTCAAGAAGAGTCCGAAGCAGAATGTATGTCTTTATCTGGTGAAGCAGCAATCTTCTATATATATAGACTATCAAGGAAGAATTCAATCGTTGTTTCTATTTTGTTAACCCCAAAATCGGCGATCCATCCCAAGGTCTCTAGCTCGCATGTCGCGACCCACTCAGGGGTACCCCCCGAGGGTCACGATCTGCCTCAGCCTTCCTTTTTTGGGCCAAGCGGACACCCTTCTCCTATTCGCTCAGGTCGTGCAGTTAGGACAGTTTCCCAAGTCTAACCGCCCCGATCGCATACCTACTGTTTGCCCTGCGGGACGGCGGGCTGTTCCCATAGCTCACCCATGCAGGCCACGCGGTTAGGCCTGCTAAATGTGCAGCATTCTTCCTTGCAGGAGGCAATATGAGGTAACGAGGAAGACCTACGCGATCTACTCCTTCAGACCGCCAGGTCGCCCAATCGACGTCAACCCTAGGTCAACGCAACCGTCGCGAGCTCGACAAGCTCATTCTCCGGCTCGCCATCAGTTTTCCCCCCATGAGGGTGGCCTGCTCCTCAAGCCGCCTCCTCTGTTCTCCCAAGGAGCGCGGCCTCCTGCCACTGCCCGCCGACGCCGACTCCAGCTCGCCAGGGGCGCGGCCTCCTGCCGCTGCCCGCCTGGGCGGCCTTCTGTGGCCATGCCGCCCGCCTGGGCAGCCTCCCTTGGCCAGGCTGCCCGCCTAGGCGGCCTCCTTTGGCCAGGCCGCCCGCCATGGCGGCCTCCCTTGGCCAGGCCGCCCGTCTGGGCGGCCTCCCTTGGCCAGGCCGCCTGCTTGGGCGGCCTCCCTTGGCCAGGCCGCTTGCCTGGGCGGCCTCCTTTGGCCAGGCTGCCTGCCTGGGCGGCCTCCCTTGGCCAGGCCGCTCGCCTGGGCGGCCTCCCTTTGCCAGGCCGCCCGCCTTGGAGGTCTCCGTTGGTCAGGCCGCCCGCCTGGGCGACCTCCCTTGGCCAGGTCGCCCGCCTGGGCGGCCTCCCTTGGCCAGGCCGCCCGCCTGGGCAACCTCCCTTGGCCAGGCCGCCGGCCTGGGCGGCCTCCCTTAGCCAGGCCGCCCGCCTGGGCGGCCTCCTTTGGCCAGGCCGCCCGCCTGGGCGGCCTCCCTTTGCCAGGCCGCCCGCCTGGGCAGCCTCCTTTGGCAAGGCCGCCCGCAAGGGGCCGCTTCCAGTCTGGATGCCCTCTTCTAGCTGCCAACCAGAAGCCTGCAGTCTGCCTGCCGCCAGTCCGCCGAGTCCACCCAGGTCGGCGACCAGCTCTTCTAGCCGGGCGGACTGATTTTCTCAGTCCGCCGAGTCCGCGCAGTCCTCCATGATGACGTCACTTGGCCCCGCTTCTAGAATATTCTCCTCGGGCCTATAAATAGCCCCCAAGGCCTCTCATTCGGGACGCGCGAAAGGAGAACAGCCAGCTTGATCAAGGTCTGCAACCTCAAATCTCCAGTCCGTCACAGCTTGAGGAAGCAAGGTCGGCGGACTCAAATCTCTAGTCCGCGCAGGTCGTCGAGGACTGTGGACTTAGTTTTTTCTGCCCTCAGCCGGTAGTTTGAGCAGCCTCTGTAGCCTCCGATTTCCAGTTCTCCCAGGTCGTCGAGGACTATGAACTTAGTTTTTTCTGCCCTCAGCCAGTAGTTTGAGCAGCCTCTGCAGCCTCCAATTTCTAGTTCTCCCAGGTCATCGAGGACTGTGGACTTAGTTTTTTCTGCCCTTAGCAGGCAACTTGAGCAAGATCTGCAACCTCAGTTCTCCAATCCTCTGCAGCCTCTTTTACTTAGTCTCTGGCAATTTCTTCCCTAACCGCCAGCTTCTCCCATTATACCCTTTATTGCTTTCTCTTGTAAAGGTGCAATAACAAGTTGTAATACTGCTTTCTAATCAAGGAAAAGCCCGCCGCAAGAGTGGCATTCAGGCCATGGTGGGCGAAGTCTTCTATTGTCGCTGCTAGCGGCCCCCTCTTCTTTTCTCTTCTCTCGGCACCAACTTGCAAGCTCAACCGCTAAAGTAACGTCTGCTCGACAGTTCCTGAACCAGCTTCTCGCTTGCTCAAGCAAGCTTCTCCCTTGCTCAAGAAGGCTTCCCAACTGCTCTCAGCAAACCTCTCTTCTATCCCCGCAATCCTTTTTCATTTATCCTTAGCTTGTGAGATCAAACACCCCGTTAACTGGAGGGCGCAATTCGTGCATCAACAGTTAACACGCGACCTTCAGATCTCAAACAGACGGTGAAATCAGCGGTTACTCATGACAGACCATCAACCAGCCGAGAACCTTGCTCCAAGTCCCAGGGAAGATCCTCTTTGGGAGGTCGTAGAGCAATCTCGCAGAGAAACTGCACAACAGTTTCAAGCGATCAACCATACTCTAGAAACTATCGCGAAGTAGGGTGCCACTCAATCTTCAGCGGCGCCAGCTCCTCTAATGAATCCTACACCAGCATCCGAGACTCCTCAAGTCTATCCACCAACCTATCCGCCGGTCTATCCTCCTCTTTACACTCCAACCTTTCCGCAAGGGCCTGCAACCCCTTTGCGATCTCAGGATGATGAGTTTGCAGCTCATCAAAATTTCTTCCGGGAAGCTGCCCGAGGAAGTTCAGCTAGATTTCTGAACTTTCAGGGAAGTCATCCCTTCTCTTCAGCTCCTGCCTTTGCTCCTCCCGCAACAAATTTTATCTCCTATCCTCTTGCCCCTTCTGCAGTTATAACTCATGCTCCTTATTTTCCTTATGCAGCTGAACAAGAAGAGCCATCGTCGTTTATAGAGAATGTTCGGCATGAACCAACTCATGTCAATTTCAGAGAGCCTCGATTACCCGTCTATACTGGAGAGACTGATCCAGTTAAACATCTTCAAGCCTTCGAATCAGCCGTGGCTCTCAAGACCCTCTCAAATGCAATTAAATGCAAGCTCTTTATGACATCCTTCGATGGACAAGTGAGGGATTGGTTTTATGGACTACGTCCTCAGTCCATCTCTTCCTTCATTGAGTTGCGAAGGGAGTTTTTTCTAAGATTTTCCACCTCTTCAAAGAGGAAGGGCGGTCTAGAAGCCCTCTTCGAGATCAGGCAACGAGAGAATGAGACTTGGTCTCATTTTATGGATCATTTTCATAGGGAAATATTGGACATTGAGATCGTTGACCAGGAGATGTATCGAGTGGCTCTTATTAATGGTTTGCAAGAGGGAACACTCAAGTTTGAGGCCAATGTCCGTGCACCAAAGACATATCAAGAGCTGATTGCCTTAGCCAACTCATACATCCACGATGAGAAGAGCAACCCCAGCTTTGTCTCTAGGCTTGTGTCGGAGAAAAATCCTTCTTCTTACAAGCAGCCTCCGAGGTCTCCTCGGAAAGACTTTTCATCCCACTCAAGAAAAACAAAAAGATTCCAACACCATCATCAACACCTCTTCCCGGGCCAGGATCGTTCCCAAGATCGATTGCTACCATCAATCCCACCTCCGCAAACAGCTTTAGTTCATCAGCCACAAGATGATGACTGGTCATATTCTGGACTTGATGAGGCCATGCTAAAAGTATGCCAAATCATGAAGGATATGGCAAATTCGAAAAGGCCTTACCAGCTGGCAAGTCAAAAATCAAAAGATCAGAATCCGTTCTGCGAGTTCCACAAAGACAGCAGACATTTGACTGAAAACTGTCGAGCGCTTCGTCAACTTGTGCAAAAATTGTTGAGGCAGGGTAAGATGTGCGGTCTGTTCCCGAAGGATGACCACTCCAATCCGTCAAACCTCAAAAGGAAAAGAAGTAGCAGACATTCCTTGCAGCTCAAAGGGAGTGAATCAAATCAATACGTATCATGGCCTCGCTATAGGTGAGACCCTCGATGCTGATGACGTGGGCACCCTTGGAGAGCTATTCTAAAGCAAGAAGGACATGACAGTCCTCAAAGCTCCTCGCAACCAATAACAATTACTCTTACTATGTTTTGCATATTTTCAAACATTCTCTTTTGTTTCATTCAATAAAGCTTACGTCAGAGATCCCATACTGACACAGTTCCCTTTTTGTGATGCTTCTCCTCTATATTTTTTCTCTTTGCCAAAGAGATCGCTGAACCACTGAGATATCGCCAAATCTTGTCGTTCCCTCCGTTGATTATCCTCTGGCGTACAACCACAATGACCACATATGATGAGGAGTTTCTCATATGTGCAGTGGGGGTCGTTCAATCTATGATGGTGAACTTCAGGCTTCGGATCCCGACCGATGTCTAGCGCAGTGTGTGTGCCTAGGGGAGGCAGCCTGTGATAGTTCTATCGTGCTCCGTTAGGGATACGTTACAGTTACGATGATCTTTGCTGGGAAAGCAATGGAGATCAAGTGAAATCTTGTCTCTTCGATCATCGCACAAACTGTAACGGACGAACACTCTATGGCACTCTCAATCCGTGCTTTCGCGGGACCCACAACGTTGTTGATCCCTTCAAATACGAGCAATGTTGTAGACCATTTGGCGCACCTGGTAGAACGGATCAACAATGTTTGTAACCCAGGGCAAGAGAGTAGTGTATCTGTCGCTTCCTTCTTAGGTGTTTGCGCATGTTTCCCTTTTGTTCTCTGTCAAGGGAATGCGGCCAGCCCGCTTTAGATAGGACTACACCCTGGATGACTTTTTGGCAAGTGATGCATAAGGCCCACGGGTGCTCTCCTGTGGCAGCATTCAACCTTTTTTAGCTCATCCTCAGGGTATAGCCCTCCTTTGTGCTTTTGTCTTCTTACAGGTTAACAGGTTAAGTCTGACCTATCTAAGGGACCCCCTATATCTTTTGGCTTATGTTCATCTTATATGCATTGCTTACATGAAGCTCTATTAGATGATGATATACAAATTCTCTATTACTCTTATCGGATATTTCTGGCACAAATCACTGATCAGAATATATATAGTCCTTCTTAACTAATATGCCATGCAATTACGATTCTAAATTGAGATGGTTTCACCTTGCTAATCTGGATTTCGTGTCGACATTATATCTGATCACGCGAAGACGGCCATTATCACACTTTGATCTCTATTCAGTTAATAGCAAAGTTTGTCGGATATATCTTTTATCATATCTTATCTATCAACAATCAACATTCGCAGGTTCCCTCTAGGTACTTGCGATTTGATTTTCCTTCATATCTGCTTGCTCACTCTACTTTTGCAGAGACTAGTAGATATTAGCAAGTCCCCTTCAGGTACTTGCAACTTAATTTTACTTCTTATCTGCTTGCTCACTTTACTTTTGCAGAGACTAGTAGATATTAGCAAGTCCCATTTAGGTACTTGCAGCTTAATTTTACTTCCTATCTGCATGCTCACTTTACTTTTGTAGAGACTAGCAGATATTAGCAGGTTCCCTCTAGGTACTTGCGATTTGATTTTCCTTTATATCTGCTTGCTCACTCTACTTTTGTAGAGACTAGCAGATATTAGGAAGTCCCCTTCAGGTACTTGCAGTTTAATTTTAATTCCTATCTGCTTGCTCACTTTACTTTTGCAGAGACTAACAGATATTAGTAAGTCCCATTCAGGTACTTGCAGCTTGATTTTCCTTCATGTTTGCTTGCTCACTCTACTTTTGCAGAGACTAGCGGATATTAGCAAGTCCCATTCAGGTACTTGCAGCTTAATTTTCCTTCATATCCGCTTGCTCACTCTATTTTTGCAGAGACTAGCAGATACTAGCAAGTCCTTTTCAGGTACTTACAGATTATTATCCTTCTATATTTTCTCTCATCTATATTTTTGCAGAGCTTAATGGAAGACAGTTATCCATCTTTATCATTTACCAAAGTAGCTCAGGTACACATAAGATGTACCTCTTTTTGCCTACATTGACTTTCTCTTCGCAGGGGAAAGATAGACATTGACAGATTTTTTCTAAGGAGAGACATCAGGTTTTATCTCTTTCAGTCTCCGGTTTTCCCCTTTCTTTTCTCAAGGGAAAGATCACGATTTTCGTGGGTCTCCTACTTTTTCAAAGTTCCCCTCGGAACTTAAAAAAGTGCAGGGATTATGTTAACCCCAAAATCGGCGATCCCTCCCAAGGTCTCTAGCTCGCATGTCGCGACCCACTCTGGGGTACCCCCCGAGAGTCACGATCTACCTCAGCGGTTAGTACCCTTTTCCTATTCGCTCAGGCCGTGCGGTTAGTACAGTTTCCCCAGTCCAACCTCCCCTGTCGCACAGCTACTACGTGCCCTGCGGGACGGCGGGTTGTTCCCAAAGCTCACCCACGCATGCCACGCGGTTAGGCCTGCTAACTGTGCATTATTCTTCCTTACAGGAGGCAATATGAGGTAAAGAGGATGACCTACGCGATCTACTCCTTCAGACCGCCAGGTCGCCCAATCGACGTCAACCCTAAACCAACGCAACTGTCGCGAGCCCGGCAAACTCATTCTCTGGCTCGCCATCAGTTTTCCCCCCATGAGGGTGGCCTGCTCCTCAGGCCGCCTCCTCTATTCTCCCAAGGGGCACGACCTCCTGCAACTGCCTGCCGACGCCGCCTCCAGCTCGCCATGGGCACGACCTCCTGTCGCTGCCCGCCTGGGCGGCCTCCTGTGGACAGGCCGCCCGCCTGGGCGGCCTCCCTTTGCCAGGACGCCAGCCTAGGCAGTGCACCTTGGCCAGGATGCCCGCCTGGGTGGCCTCCCTGGGCCAGGCCGCCTGCCTGGGCGGCCTCCCTTGGTCAGGCCGCCCGCCTGGGCGGCCTCCATTGGCCAGGCCGCCCGCCTGGGCGACCTCACTTGGCCAGGCCGCCCGCCTGGGCGGCCTCCCTTGGCCAGGCCGCCCGGCTGGGCGGCCTCCCTTGGCCAGGCCGCCCGCCTGGGCAGCCTCCTTTGGCCAGGCCGCCCGCCTGGGCGGCCTCCCTTGGCTAGGCCGCCCGCCTGGGCGGCCTCCTTTGGCCAGGCTGCCCGCCAGGGGCCGTCTCCAGTCTGGATGCCCTCTTCTAGCTGCCAACCAGAAGCCTGCAGTTTGCTTGCCGCCAGTCCGCCGAGTCCACTCAGGTCGGCGACCAGCTCTTCAAGCCGGGCGGACTGATTTTCTCAGTCCTCCGAGTCGCGCAGTCCTCCATGATGACGTCACTGGGCCCCGCTTCTAGAATATTCTCCCCGGGCCTATAAATAGCGCCCAAGGCCTCTCATTCGGGACGCGCAAAAGGAGAACATCCAGCTTGATCAAGATCTGCAGCCTAAAATCTCCAGTCCGTCACAGCTTGAGGAAGCAAGGTCGGCGGACTCAAATCTCCAGTCCGCGCAGGTCGTCGAGGACTGTGGACTTAGTTTTTTTTGCCCTCAGCCGGCAGTTTGAGCAACCTCTGCAGCCTCCGATTTCCAGTTCTCCCAGGTCGTCGAGGACTGTGTACTTAGTTTTTTCTTCCCTCAGCCGGCAGTTTGAGCAGCCTCTTCAGCCTCCGATTTCCAGTTCTCCCAGGTCGTCGAGGACTGTAGACTTAGTTTTTTCTGCTCTTAGCAGGCAGCTTGAGCAAGATCTGCAGCATCAGTTCTCTAGTCCTCTGCAGCCTCTTTTACTTAGTCTCTGGCAATTTCTTCCCTAGCCGCCAGCTTCTCCCATTGTACCCTTTATTGCTTTCTCTTATAAAGGTGCAATAGCAAGTTGTAATACTGCTTTCTAATCAAGGAAAAGCTCGCCGCAAGAGTGGCATTTAGCCCACGGTGGGCGAAGTCTACTGTTAATGCTGCTAGCGGCCCCCTCTTCTTTTCTCTTCTCTCGGCACCAACCTGCAAGCTCAACCGCCAAAGTAACGTCTGCTCGACAGTTCCTGATCCAGCTTCTCGCTTGCTCAAGCAAGCTTCTCCCTTGCTCAAGTAGGCTTCCCAGCTGCTCTCAGCAAACCTCTTTTTTATCCCCGCAATCCTTTTTCCTTCATCCTTATCTTGTGAGATCGAACACCCAGTTAACTGGAGGGCGCAATTCGTGCATCAACATATTTGAAATAAACGATTCTTGAAACGTCTGAAGAATCCCTTGAGAATTGTAACAGTCTTAGATTTAAAATTTCTGTGATAAATCCATATTTAATGCTATCTTAAACGGCTATATTCATTAGAATATATAGCATTAAATATCAGAGTTTTAACTAACAGTTATCAAGTATTTGAAAACATTCTGCCTTCTGTAATATAGAAACTGCCTAATCGTCGAACTCAGCAAGGATTTTGTCGAACTGAGCTCTTAGTTTTTCGAACTGAGCTCTGAGTTGAGATCTGAGTTCGTCGAACTGAGTTCTGAGTTCGTCGAACTGAGCATCGCTGGAATACCTTCTGAAATAACAACTTTGGAAATAAAATATGACTCTAGTCTATACAAGCTGGGTCAAAATAAAAATCTTTATAAAAGAATATTAATCCTAGCCCAAATCAGTAATAAGGTGTTCTAACAGAGTAAAATCGTCCAACATGGAGGTGCAAATAGTAAACTTTCTCATCATGGGTGCAAATAGTAAAATCCTTCAACATAGGGTGCAAATAGTAAAATTCTCTATCATGGGTTGTAAATAGTAAAATCCTCCAACATGGGGGTGCAAATAGTAAAATTTCTCATCATTGGGTGTAAATAGTAAATTCCTCCAACATAAGAGTGCAAATAGTAAAATTCTCTATCATGAAGTGCAAATAGTAAATCCTCCAACAAGAGTTGCAAATAGTAAAATTCCCTCAACATAAGATGCAAATAGTAAAATCCTCAAACATGATGGGCAAATAGTTAAATTCACCAACATTGAGATGCAGATAGTAAAATTTCTCATTATTGAGTGCAAATAGAAAAATTCTCCATCATATAGTGCAAATAGTAAAATCCACTCATTAATTATATTGGTGCACATAGTCAAATCCCATAATGGCGTGCACATAATAAATTTCCTAAAAAAACATATCATAAGGAATTGAGCTGCAAATATTGATTAGGGTGGTTATGTCTGCGGATAGCCGCGTAACTACCGTAATCATCTCTGGGCCTATAAATAAGACCTCAGTCAATAGTTCATTCTTATCTTCTCCTCATCTCGCTTCTCCTCCAACGCACGTGAGATCTCCCTCGAAGATCTTGCATTTTCGAAGAATCCTTTGAAGATCTTCGAGGTCTTGGAAGATCCCATGAAGATCTTCGAGGTGTGCATCGCGCCCTTCAACGCGTTGTGACCGGCACACCTCGCGCCCGACGTACATATTAACTGGGCACATTTCACCATGTTCACTTCACACCTAGCGCACTTTGTGTCCAATCCTCCGCTGACCGAATGTCACTTCAGACTCCTTGTGCACAATAGGAGGCAAGCCGCATAATATAGATCATGTTGTGTGTGCCGCTTCAGACTCCTCAGTGGGTCAGAGGAGGCAAACCATAGTCTCTATATCACACCAAGCACGTCGCTCCTGCTTCCAAGCACCCGTTGCAGACTCCAGATTGAGCAAAACACGCTGCCCACACTTTTGATCATCAATAGAAAACTCCATAACGCATCACACTTCTCTGCACAAGAAGAAATATTTAACTCCGCGAGCGTTAGTCTGTCACTCGCGGAGCTTCTCTCGCTCTTCCCCAACAATTGTAACGAGAGGCGGCCTACCGTCGTCGATTTCTCTAAAAACTTTTGTAACAATCTTAGAAGATAGTGGAGGTTTGTTCTGGACCAATCCGACCACGTGGGTTTTCACTTTTTCCCGGGGATTTTCACATTAAAAAAGTGTCTTGTCATCTAACTCAATTTATGTCATTGTTTACGCGTTCGACCACTCCCGGACTAAGACTGTGCAATCTAGACCGGTCTACAGGTGGCTCGAGTGAGCCGCAACAAATAGTACCCTTATTTAATGAAAGAACAAGTTCATTATTGCAAAATTTGCTAGTTCTAGATCAATTAATTAAAAAATTTTGTTGTGTGCTTCAAATTAATCAATAATAAGGTTTGATTGCTCCGTTGAGTTTGGACAAAAATATCATCGTCATTAAAGCTCTGTTTGTTTCGGCGATAACATTTTGTAGCGTTGAAAATGAGAGCAGTGAGAATGGAGGGAGGGGATAGCTTTGAAGTTGAAGGCCAAACATGACATTTAGGAGCATTGTGAATAGATAAAGAAGTTTTACCAAACATATTTTTTTCCTGAAATCCGGATTTGAATCGGAAATCCCGATTCGAGTCGAATCCGAAATCCCAAATCGAATCCAAAATCCCGAATTCGAATCCCAATCTCGATCATTTTATTCCAATTCGATGGATTCGTGAATAGTTCGCGAATATTGAAATTTATATTTTAAAAAATTAGTATATATAAATAAATATTAAATATAATTATATTTAAATATTAAATATAATATATTAAAATATTAAATTAAATTAAATATTATAGAAATCGAATTCAAATGCATGTTCGAATTCGAATTCAAATCTGAATTCGAATCCAACATTGCATAACAAATCCGAATCCGCCATCGAATATTTGATGTCATCAAATATTTGATCGAATCTGAATCATAATCTCTGCATTCTATGTAAAATTTGAATTCAATTGAAAAATTATTCAATTCTATTTGTGAACACCTCTAATGGCAACCACTAAGAAAAAAAACATTTTTGAATACTAAATATATCAGTGACGTTCACGGCAGGCGTCCCTATCAATATTTATTTTAAATTCAATTTCACTCTAAAAAAAACAATTTCATAAGCCAAAGACAAATTTGAACCTTGTTGAGTTGTGTGATAAAACAAACTCAAAATTTGGAAGTTTTATTTAGAGCATTATTAGGAGCACGCTTAATTAAGATATTAGCACACCCAAAAGAAAAATAATATCTCATTATTTTACTTTTTGTTTTTCCCTCTTTTGCGCACACCATCCCTCCCTGCGTTCTGTTATTTCCATCAATCCCAAATTGCGTGAAACCCTAAACCCCTTCCCCCTCCTCCCAGCCTCGCTGGTGTTGCCTTCCTCCCATTCCGACGCCTCCTACTCAGTTCTACTGCTTGGTGCCGCCTCCGTCCCTGCGCTGCGTCGCCCCAAACCCCTGCGACTCCCTTCACTTCAACACACCATACCCAAAATAACCCCTGCCTCATCTCAAATCTTTGCCTTCCTCCTCAGATAAACAACGAAGGAGGTATCTTAGTTCTACTACTATCTCTCCCTTCACTATACAACATCTCTCTCTCTCTCTTCAAACCGGTGACCACGATCTTTCACCCCGTCCTGCTAAAGATATCTGCATTCCGGCACCGAATCTATTCTTTCGCATGGTTATTGTTTGAGTCCTTGCCATGGCTGCTTGAATCCCAACCCAAATGCTATTTTCTTACTCTTTTTTAACTTTTTAATTATTTACTTCATATCCGTGAGAAAACAAATTTCAAAAAATAAAATATTCAATAGGATTGTTTCCCTCATTTTTCTTCACTCACAAGCATTAATTTTATGTTCTTCCCCTTTTGATTTCATTTTTAAGGTTTAATTAGGCAGGTGGAGGTGTGCTCATAAAAAAAAGAATTGCAAATAAAATTTTGTGGTATGCCAATATCAAAGATGTGCTCATATTCGAAATAGGTGTACTCCTAACAATACTCTTTTCTTTATCAATAATAATAATAAGATTTCAAAATCACGCCAATAAAAACACAATCATTATTATTTTTAAATTTATATATACAAGCAACCAAAAGATCCTCTTGCACAAATACACTCACTAACAAAAATAACCAAAAATAAACACGCTGCTGAAGTTTCATAAGTCATACTCATTCCAAAGCAACATAAACAAGTACAGCACAGGACCCCGACTATCCTGCCTAGAAATTTTTTTGATACGTATAACGCACGTATTTTTTTGGGCGCAAATAAATACAGTCGCATAATCCATAATTTCAACGGTGTAGATCCCTCACTAAAAAATACGATCATATTTCTTAAATACGATAATTTTTACTACAGTTTAAAAAGATCTATACCGTTAAAATCACGATCATACGCGACTATATTTAGCTTCCGTTTGGGGGGACTTATTTTCACCGGTCAAGTGGTTACGGCCGCATGAACCGGGCCACATTAAGGCCCGATTCATGCGATCGTAATCGTTTTACCGGTGAAAATAAGTCCCTCCAAAGAGAACCTTGCTCTCCCCACGAAAACATAGGTACCTTACACTTACCAAAAAATTATTCCCCAACTGCCAGTACCCACTCACTCAATTGACCGCATGCCAACCGCACCCTCCTGATCCAATGGCGCCGACAACGCCACGTGCATTATCTCATCACTGTCCTGCTCCTCACCCCATGATGCCGGCCGTCGCCCTGACGAAAACCGCCTCATCGCCCCGAGCCCCGCCGGCGTAACTATCGGATCTCCCGCAGTGACCGTTGCTGAAGACAGCCTACCCGACCAGGGGACAATCTTTTCCGGCGGCGTCGATGCCTCCTCATCACTTTCGTGCTGACGACTCACCGGACGGTCGCATAGGAAGATCCCGGCAAGCCTCGCCAACCATCCGCCGGATCCTGGTTGCCTCCGTTCGGCATGCGACGAGATGGATGGCGCGGACTGCGGCTGGTGGTGCTGATGTCGAAATTTCTTCCGATCGCCGTCGGAAAGCACTTTGCCGAAGCAAGAAACCTTAGGGGATCCTGGTTCCGGCGGTGGCACCGCCGATTTCAGCCCCACATCGCTCGGTTTCTTCTTGGAAAACATACGGCCGTTGGGTAGACGGCGCGCGCTGACGCCGAGATAGCTCGAGGGCTGCATTTTGTTGGGCAGCGCGATGATGGGGGCCTTGGGCTTAAGATTGCCGGAGTAGCGCTGGGAATTTGACAGGGGCTGCTGCTTCTGATTTCCGTGCTGGGATTTGGGATTAGTGTTCCCCTTCGTCGAATCGTCCCGTTCGTAGAAGGCGTTGATGTCGGCCCAATCTATGTCCTCCCCGATCCGAATCTGGAAAGACTCCGCCGGCATGTCTGGGTCCTCGTCCGCCGCCTTGGCCGCCGGATTCTCTCCGCCGATCATGGTCTCGCATGAGATCTTGACGTCACCCCCGCAGAGGAGCGTCTCAAGGTCCACCTGAGGCATTTGATGAAATTACGCTGTGAGAGAGGGGGGAGAGTGACAGAGATGTGTGGGGGGTGAAAAACGAGTGCGGGGAGGGGCGCATATAAAGGCCGAAGTAACGGCGTAGGGGATTAAAATTGACTCGAAAAAATAACGGCCAGGATTTGCCCCGCGATTCCGTAAGCGATTTTGCAAGCACGATCATCCGTCATTCTAACTACAAGTCCTAAAGTGCTTAATAAAAAGGAAGAGGAAAGGTGAAAACGACATTAATTAGCAGATCTATTCATGCCTCTGTAGATGGGAGGACGCTTACAGCTGCAACTATTGAAATCTTACTCACATGTTTGACTGCACCTTGCAACAGTATGATGTAGAACATCCTAATACAAATCATTGTTCTACTAGAAAAATATGGTTACAAATTGATTAGCTAATCACACTGGCAGATCTATGGGGAATTCGGATCCCCTGGAGTTTGTACAGACAACTCCAGGGTGGAGTTTGGGGAATCTTGCGCGTTCAATTTCAATCCAACGCGCGAGAACCCCGTGTTTTTGAGATTTAAAAATAGTTTTGCTTTAAATTTTGTCTTTTAGTGGCTAAATTCGCGCGTTGAATCCGTGGAGTTCCTCCTGAACTCCAGCAGATCCGAATCCATCTAAGGGGGGAATGTTGGGACCCGGGCTTCCCTTTAGAAATGTTGCAAAATGATTTATGGATTTGGATTTCTATTGTAGAGATAATTGATTGGAGGAAAATGACGACTGACCCTCTTATTGAAATTTTTGGATCCGCCACCAACCTAATTATAAAAATGTCGAAAAATAAGAATGTGAATCAAAACTTCTTGGCTCTTGCTGCAATCTTTTGCTTTTTATCATGGAGTATCGTATTACTGTCGAGAGGACACGCACACGAAGAGCACTAAAAACCTTTTCTTCTTATTACTATACTAGTAAAACTTGCATGAGGTGGTAGTATTTCAATTGACATGATTTCTTATTTATTTTTGTGCATTTTTATATTTTATATTATGTGTATATATAAATATATGTATATTATTTTTTTGTGTTGCGGGTTGTTCGGTTTTCCTCCGGTCTGGAGAATTTGACCTTCTTAGCACTGAGTTGGACCGGGCTTGCAAATAGTGAAATGAAACCAAACAGCAATGACAAGAGGCTTTTTAATGTGAAAATCCGAAAAGGGTGAAAAATCACGCGGCCGGATGTGTTTCGGGCCAAAATACACTATTTCGCTTTGTTTATAAGTATTTGGAGTTTCTCGAAAGGTGGCTGTCACCTCTCTGTTACAAGCTTTGAGTGTAAAGAGAAGAAAAAAACTAAGTCTACTAAACTTCCACGATGCGTCCCTCAGAGTGTCCACGAGAGCGTTCCTCAGTGCCTTCTTCTGGGTTCACTGGAGCGTCTAAGTGAGCATTGAACGTTGAGCGCACTAGAGAAGGAGCAGAGTAAATTTTGAGCGAATGAGCAATCTAAGTCCAACGTTCTCGCCGGAAAATTGCATAGTCTCTCAATTTTTCTGAAGTCGTTTGTCTTTAAATTAATGACTATGGGCAATTTTTTTACCTTTTTGAAGGGACGTGCTGGTAATTGCGTCTAACTATTTCTTGAGTTGCTGAATGGTCTCGCTCTATTTTTGTCAACTAAATCACCAATTTTCACAAAATGACGAACATGCCCCCCGGCGGCCCGGGCAGGTTGCCCGGCAGCGGCGACGATCGAAGGTGGTCGGGGCGTGTGCACGTAGTATTGCCGAGCACGTACGCGCAGTCTGGCCGAGCGCACGTGGTGGCGAGCTACGCGTGTGTGCAAGCCGCGGACGCCGATTGGGCACCTGCGTGCCCATGGGCGTGTGTGAGCTATGTGCGTTGCTCGTGTGCGCTTGGTTTCATCCCTTCTTTTAGTGTGTTTGGACCCTTTGAACAGACGTGGCTCGCTCGATCGGGTTGCATTGCTTAAGTGTTTGTGAAATAATAAAATTGTATTGCCCAAAAACATAATATTACACAGATGTGACCTCCTATTTATAGACAAGAGGAGGTAGAGAGATAATACAACATACGTTGTGTAAAATCCCCCCTCCCGATAATTAAACACAACCGAGGGAAGATTTTATGCCCAAAACTATCACCTTGAGGTGACACTAACACACGGGTTAGTCGCCACTACAAGACGTCGATCCTGCCCACAGGTACGATCATACACATGACCAACGAGAAAAGAAGTAAAGAAGATTAAGTCCATAATCACACACATCTATATATATCAAGAGTAGTCCACAATGAGAAACTAGATGAAAGAGTAATAAAGATTTAAGCCAAGTACATATCCAAAATATAAAACAATTTCTCTTAGTTTACACTATAATGCGGAAGCTAACATGAACACTAATCAACATGGTGCCTGGTAGTGGTAGTAGTAGTGCGTGACAACTACTCCTCATGTCCTGCCTCCTCGAGCTACTGGTCCTCCGGGTGGTACGATTGTTGCGGCTCCATGCGCTCCTAAAATGATATGGTCTACCAACCGTTAGTCAAAAAGATTAAGTCACTTCATCCTCGCCTCACCCCCGCGACTCCTAGGCACCGTGTAGGAGGAAGAAAGAAGAGAACAACAAAGCAGTATAAAAGAAGCATGTGACATGACTCTAACTAGTAGTATATATATAAAAAAATTATGCTAGCAGTAAGCAGGTAAGAAGTAAGCAGTAAGTAGTAATTAAATAAACAATAAGCAGTAAGTAAAGTGAACAAATAACTGACTACACTACTATCACAAAAGAGTACATTAACCTATATGAATGCACATACAAACTTATAAGTTATGATTTCCAAAATTATAACTCATCATATAAAAGTGCTCATACTAATTTATATGATGAGAGTCTACGAGAAATGAGGGTTATGCTATGCAATGCAATGTTTATGTTATGCAACATGCAAGTGCAACTCACACACACGACTCGATACACACAAACCTTCAATTCCCACTTTTCAGAGGCATCTAACCTCTGTGGTATCAATCGTCTTGGCTCACGGTGACAGTAGAGCGGACGTCTCCACTACTAGGCGGGTATACACACTACATGTCCTAGACCTCACATACATCTCTGTACATGTCTCAAGTGCACTCTAGAGTCTCTGCATACAAATGCTGGGGGTATCACGATTTTTAGGCTAAGTGACGGGCTTCTAGGAAACGTCACAAGACACTAGGCTAAGCTGGTCTGCTAGGCCACATTGTCACAACCCGCATTTTCACCGCATAAAAGGGGCATATCAGAGTAAGGAGAAAATGCACGTCATGATGTCACGTCAGCAGGGGATATATGCGGACGCTCAGAAAAAAATCCTACTAGACACAAAAAGAAAGATCTTTAAGTGATTTAGTAAAAATCAAATTTAAGTTAAGCATTTAACCGTATCCCTCGGCTTGGTGGCTCATCAAGTCCACGAAAGGAAAATAGTTAATACGCTGCGGAAAAATACTTCATTTATGAGATTAAACCTCCTACATGAGTGTATACGTTCCCCAAGGAATAACTCATGGTATGCAAGACACTAGGTTTATATTAGTAGTAAAAAAAGATTTTACGGTCGCTAAATATAATGAGTTGAAGTTTTAAAATATGCAGTGCATGAAGTAATAGTAGTATATTTTATACTTGAAAATAACTAACACGCATTCCTAACATAAATCATCCCAGAGAGCAAGTGATCCAATTCATCGCAAAGAGAGCAACTAGCTGCTAGCAAGTTTCCAAAATCAACACCTTGTGGGCGTAAACAATCTGACACGAACCCACATAAACAATAGTATGTCTGAACTAAGGAGAGTAAACTGAAACAACAACTACCTCGCAACGGTGAGGTGAAAACCACAGCAAACACTGCTGCTCGGGAACTCCAAAACCGGCTCCACTACCTGCTAAAGCTCTAAACATGAGACATTCCAAACACAGAACACCTCAGCAAGAAGGTACAAGCGGTGGAAAAAAAGTAAAATAAAAAGTAAACAAAGGTCAAAATGGGTACCAACCCAAGACCAAAAGTACTGTAGTGAAGTACCGAAGTAAAGTACCAAAATCGGAAAATAGAACTTATGTGAATCGTCACGTACAACAAATCACACCAGATGCACAAGGATAAAAAGGTGGAGAGCAAGATTAAATCATAAAAAGAATGTGTTGGGTACATTGGAAAATTTGTACCTGATTTGGAGAAGCCTCACTTAGCTCAATGATATACATCAAGGTGTATTTGATGTTATTTTGAGTTTATATGTGCAGGATAAGTATTGACTAAAATACAGGAAAAAGTTTCTAAGTCCATGTGTCGACACAAGAAGAAGCTGTGTCGACACTTCAGCAAGTTTGTGTCGACACTTGGAAAAGGCTGTGTCGACACACAGAATATATAGTCGACATCAACTGTGTCGACACCGGGAGACTGTGTCGACACACATAATAGATAGTCGACATCAACTGTGTCGACACACAGAAGCAGAGCCGACATAACCTGTGTCGACACCTAGAGGCAGTGTCAACACACAGAATTCTTCGTCTACAACAACTGTGTCGACACATAGGACTTGTGTCGACACACAACAGAGTTTCAACATAGTTGATTGCTGAAGAGTGAAGAAATGATTGTGTCGACACAAACAATCAGTGTCGACACATTCTCAAGATGTAGTGTCAAGAAGCTGTGTCGACATCAAGGCAGCTATGTCGACATCACCAAAGTCTGTATCGACACTTAAGTCACTTATGTCGATACATATTGACAGATTGTCTCGATACTTTAAGACAATCAGTCTCGACGCTTTGCTGACAGAGTCAAAGGCTCAAGAACTATTTGAGGACTTGACAACTGTGAGTTACAACAGGTTTACTGAAGCTGTCAGACTTGTCAGAAGTTAGTTAGAAACCGGATCAGCCGGTTACCATGGATGAAGTCTATATATAGATGGATTCAGAAGAAGGATTATATACACAACTAATACAACTATTGTGAGATTTATCTCTGATCAAGAAAGTGCAAGTCACAGAAGAAGATCTTCATGAGAAGATCTAAGAAGGCATTCTGTAGTGTTCATCAACTCAGATTTTGTCTAAGGAGAATTCATTCCAGAATTCAGAAGAAACTTCAGAAGATTTGGGGGGAGAGAGCTCCAGCTATTTTGAGGTCAAGAAGGAGACATTCACAAGTCTCTTAAGAAGTAGATCCAGAACTATTCTACTAAGAAGATCCAGATCCATATCTGGAATCCAAGAAGGAAGCTGGCAGTCAGTCAACTTCAAAGGAGATCAACCCAACTAAGTTCAGATTAAAGAAGCTTTGAAGAAAGCTAAGCACAGGTCTATTTCAGTCATCAGTCTCATCAAGAAGCTGATCAAGAATCCTCTCATTCTTTCTCTCTCAACTAGGGTAAGATACCATCAAATTACTTATCAAATTCTGTAGGATCTTTTCAAAGATCTGAGTTGTAAGCCTATGTTATAAAGGCTGAGTGTAGGAGATTTTGATCTATGAGTTGTAGGCCTTATGGCAAAGCTAAGGTAAGGCTGATTGAGCCTGAGTGTAGGAGAATTGGTTCTCTGAGTTGTAGGCCTGGTGGCAAGGCTGAGGTAGGGCTGTTAGCATGAGTTATAGGAACTTTATAGGGTTTTGAGTTGTAGGAACCTTTCAGGTTCTGAGCTGTAAGATCTGTGGATTTGATAAGAAGGAAGAAGTTAGGCCGAATCTAGCACACTGCTAGATAGGTGAAGGGGGAAAGTGGATGTACCCAGACCTTGGGGAACCACTATAAATCTGTGTGCAATCTGTGATGCTTGTGTTATTTTAGATTCTGTGATTGTATGTGTTGTGTTAGTTGTAGAGATATCTGATTTATATTAAAGAACTGAAGTTAAATTCTGCCTTAAGTTAAAACAAGGATAAGAACCTATTCACCCCCCCCTCTAGGTGTTTAGGTTGTCTTGAAGTTAAAACTATCAAGTGGTATCAAAGCGAGGTTGCTCAAAGAAGGACTTAACAGTCTGAGTTAGGTCCCTAAGGCAGAATCAAGAATCAAGAAAATGGGTTCTTGAGAAAATCATAAGGAACTAGGTTCTATGAAATTACCCATCTACAGGAAGGAGATATTTGGTATATGGAAAGAAAGAGTCAGATTGTTTATGGAGGCTTCTGACCCAAGGACCTATATTATAGTAAAAGAAGGTCCTTATATTCCAATGAATGTGTCTGTTCTAGATGCAAATCAAAGAACTCCTAAAGATTTTTTTGAGATGACTAAGGATGAGATTATACTGGCAACTTTGGATAAAAGAGCTCAGAATATCATAGTAAGTGTCATAGATGATTCAACCTTTTAGAATTTGATTCACTGCAAGACCTCCAAGGAAATGTGGGACACTTTGATAGTCTATATGAAGGGTTTTGAAGAAGTTAGACAAGATAGAAAGTCTATGCTAAATCAGGAATATGAAAGCTTAAGACAAGGGAAGTCAGACAGCATATCTGAGTGCTATAAGAAGTTCTATAGAATTATAAATGAACTGATGTCTTATGAAAGAGTCTTTAGTACATATGAACTGAATGATAAATTCCTAAGATCCTTGACAAATGATTGGGACACCAACATTTGTGTTATTAGGGAAGTGGCTAAACTTGCAGATATTTCTCCTCCAACTTTATTTGGAAAGTTGCTATCTTATAAAGTGCAACTAATGACTAGAAAAGAGGAAGAAAGAAATGCTAAAGGGGAGCATAAAGAAAAGTCTGTGGCCTTCAAGATTGAAGCCACTAGAAAGAATAGGAGGATGTCTCCATCACCTCCTAGGGAAGTTGCTGAAATTACCTCAGATAATTCAGACAACCAAAATTCAGATAGCAGTGATTCAGATGCAGATTTTGCTGCTTTTACATGGCAGTTTCAGAGATTCTTGAAGAAGAAGTAGTGGGAATCTAGGCCCTCAACATCACATCCAGTTGATGACTATTATCAAAAGAGAAAGTCATCAAGGAAGAACAGGAGCAGGTCTAAGCCTAGCAAATCTACAACATCAAAGATTGTTTGCTACTTCTATAATAAGCCTAGACATGTTGTAGCTGAGTGTCCAGACAAAAGAAAGGAGTCTGCTGATAAAAGGAAGACTCAACAAAAGAGCAAGAAGGAGAAATCCTTTGTTGGTAAGAAGGAGAAAAGCTTGACAGACCAATCAACTTCAGAGTCTAAATCTGAAGCTGAGGCATATATTGGTCTTTATGCAGCTGATGAAGAAGGTGAGTTTATGCAATTGCTGGACTCCATCTATGAACAAGAAGACCATCAGTGCATTGGACTGATGGCTGTATCAGAAGAAGAAAAGTGCCAGGATCAGCCTGGTCCTAGTAAGGTACAATGTATTTCTAGAAATTCTGATTGTAACACTGGTACAGAGTAAGCTACATCTGCATCAAGTGATGTGGATGAGTCTGAATCTGAAGGAGATATTCATCAGCTGATAGATGAATATGGGGACTTGTTGCAAGCACTAAAGAAAAGCAAGAACCTGGCCAAAACTAAGGCTAAGGATATTGTAGATCTTAAGATGGCTGCATCTGACTTAGAGAAAGAGTTAGATCAAAAATTGAATGAGATTGCCAAGCTAAAAACTATAAATGTTATTAAGATGGGCACAATCACATACAAAAATGATCTAATTAAAAGTTTTGAAGTCAGACTTCAAAAGGAGAAAGATTTAGTGGCTAGTTATTTCAAGCCAAAATTAGTTTTACCCTTAATAGATGAGTTTGTGGCTAAAAAGGGTAAGGATGGAATAGGCTTTAAGGGTAACACCAGGGCTGTCCAATTCAAGAGAAAATGAAAAGCCTCAGTCCAGCCACTGAATTTTAAAGTCCCTGTAGTTTTTAGAAAGGTGCATGCGCCTTCTAACAAGTATGACTTTGAGAATACTCAAGGTCATAGTAAGACTAAAGTTCTGAATGGCAATAGTGCTTATGTCAATAAGACAGCCCATGTTCATAAACCCCATGTTTTTAAGAAAACAGTGGGTGTAGCTGCAACAGTTTCAGCACAATACAAAAGAGTTGATGTTTCTAAAAATAGATATAACAAGTATGAATGCTGGTGTTATTGCAAGATAGGTCATTATGCCTTAGATTGCTGGCACAACACTAGTGTCAGGAAGAATAACAGTCTGTCTGTTAGAAGAGCAGCAGATAGAGTTGGTAAGTATGAAGCTAACCTGAACCAAGGACCCAAGACTTACTTGGGTTCTAAGGGAAAGTAATTCTTTGTTGCAGGTGAGTCCAAGTCACCATACCCCTATATGGAAATTGGACAGTGGATGTTTCAGGCACATGACTGGAATAAAGGGATTGCTGAAGGAGTACTTGCCTATTATAAATAGGACTAAAGTAATCTTTGGTGGCTCTAAAAAAAGCATTATCAAAGGATTTGGTAACATTTCTAGTAACCAGATTACTATCACTCAAGTGGCCTATGTGAAGGGTTTGAAACACAACCTTATAAGCATAAGTCAGCTGAGTGATTTAGAATATGACATTTCATTTGTTAAAAATAGATGTCATATCAAGAGGTCAAGTGATCTAAAGATCATTTTGATAGGATATAGAAAGAGGAATGTGTACTGTCTCAATTTTGAGTGTGAGAACAAAGGTTCTCGTATTTGTCTTGTAGCTGATGAGAGAGCCTCTCATTGTGTCAAATGGCACAAGAGGCTGGCCCATCTTAACTACAAAACAATTGGCCAACTCTTTAGCAAAGAGTTAGTGAGGAATGGTCCTCAAGTTAAGTGTATAAAGGATGAGATATGCTCAGCTTGTCAAAAAGGCAAGCAGACAAAATCCTCCTTTCATAGCCTTGAAAACAAGGATTCAGTGAGGTGTCTATACCTCTTACATATGGATCTTTTTGGTCCTATGCCGGTTCATAGTCTAGGTAGGAAGGTCTACACATTTGTAGTGGTAGATGACTATTCTAGATATTCCTGGGTGTTCTTTCTGAGACAAAAACAGAAATCCCAAGTGTTTTTCATAGTTTTGTCAAGCAAATCCAGAATTAACTTGACAGTACAGTGGTCAAAATCAGAAGTGACCATGACACTGAATTTCAGTCTGAAAGTATGACAAGACTGTATGAAGAATTTGGGATTTTTCAAGAGTTCTCGTCACCTAGAACACCACAGCAAAATGGTATTGCTGAAAGGAAGAATAGAACATTGATTGAGGCTGGTAGAACACTATTGAGTGACACTTCTCTCCCAGAATATTTCTGGGCTGAGGCAGTAAACATTGCATGTCATGTGCTCAACAGAGCTTCTATCACCAAGTGCCACAAAAAGACTCCCTATGAGATCATGAAAGGTTGAAAACCAAATCTATCCTATTTTAGGATCTTTGGTTGCAAGTACTATATCCTTAACAATGACAAGTCTTATTTAACTAAGTTTGCTGTCAAATCCCAAGATGGGATATTTGTTGGGTACAACAACAATAGTAAGGCTTATAGAGTCTACAACTTGATTACTCAAGTTGTAGAAGAATCTATACATATTATATTTGATGAAACTAGATTGATCAACAATGAGTTGCCTTGTAGTTCATGTAGTACAACAGGTATAAAAGAGAGAATGGACAAGCTTTCAATTACAGAAGATTCAACTGCAGATCAACAAATGGAAAATGGTGGATGTTGTCCAAGGGGAGTACAGGACTCTCTAGAAGCTGAAGAAAACTAAGAGGTGCAACACATTGAAGAAACAAGAGGTATTCAGTCTGAAGAGAGACTACCTCCAGCTGTTAGACACTTAAAAGATCATCCAGTAAATCAGATAACTGGTGATCCAAGACATGGAGTGCAAACTAGAAGCAGGAACTTGAACACAGTCATGTATTCAAGCTTTCTATCTCAATTAGAGTCAAAGAAGTTTGAAGAAGCTATCCTAGACCCACACTGGATTAATGCCATGCAAGAAGAGCTAAATCAGTTCAGAAGGTACAAGGTCTGGGAGTTAGTTCCTAAACCAAAAGACCACAATATCATTGGAACAAAGTGGATCTTTAGGAACAAATTGGATGAGAGTGGAATTATTGTGAAGAACAAAGCAAGACTTGTTGCAAAAGGGTACATGCAGGAAGAGGGTATTGACTTTGATCAAACCTTTGCCCCAGTAGCAAGACTGGAAGCAATCAGAATATTCCTTGCCTATGCAGCATATCAAGGATTCAAAGTATTCCAAATGGATGTAAAATCAGCATTCCTGAATGGAAATCTAAAATAAGAAGTCTATGTAGAGAAACCTTCAGGTTTTGTAGATTCTCTCAAACCTGATTATGTTTATAGACTTAGGAAAGTATTGTATGGGTTAAAGCAAGCCCCAAGGGCTTGGTATGAAACCCTGTCTACTTTCCTTATTGAGAACAAATTCTCAAGAGGGAAAATAGACAAAACTCTATTCCTAAGGGAGTTCAAAGGAAAGATAATCTTAGTCCAGATTTATGTAGATGACATAATATTTGGGTCTACAGAAAGCAACCTTTGCAAAAAGTTTGCTAAACTTATGCAAGGGAAGTTTGAAATGAGCAGTATTGAGGAACTTAAGTTCTTCTTGGGACTCCAAGTAAGACAGACTGATGATGGCTTGTCCATATCCCAGTCTAAGTTCACTAAGGAGTTAATTAAGAAGTATAGTATGGAATCATCCTCCACCATGAGAACTCCTATGGGAACAAGTATGTCTATATGCAAAGATGATACAGGTAAACCTGTAGATGAGTCATTGTATAGAGGAATAATTGTCTCTCTACTATATCTCACTGCTAGTAGACCAGACATTATGTATGCAACATGTGTCTGTGCTAGGTACCAATCATGCCCAAAAGAATCAAATTACACTGCTGTAAAGAGAATTTTGAGATATCTAAAGGGCACACCTAATCTAGGCCTTTGGTACTCTAGGAATGGAGATTTTCTACTAATAGGCTATTTAGATGCAGACTTTGCAGGTTGTAAAGAAGATAGGAAAAGCACTACAGGCACCAGTCAATTTCTAGGAGGAAGATTGATATCTTGGAGCAGCAAGAAGCAGACTAGTGTGACAATATCCACAGCTGAGTCTGAATATGTGGCAGTAGGAAGTTGCTGTGCACAGCAGTTATGGATTCAACACCAGCTAGAAGACTATGATATTCAGGTAAGTAGAACACCTTTATTTTGTGATTCTACTAGTGCTATTTCTATTGCTAATAATCCTGTTTCACATAGTATGATCAAACATATAGAAATAAGATACCATTTTCTTAGAGAATATGTAGAGAAAGAGGACATCTCACAAGAATTTGTTAAGACAGATTATCAAATTGCAGATGTATTTACTAAGCCTCTAGATGAAACTAAATTCAATAGATTTAAAATTAAATTAGGAATGTTGACCATATGTTAGATTAACATAAGTGGCTAACTAAAATTGTGTCGACTCATTCAGTAATAATGTGTCGACACAGAGGAGTTGTGTCGACTATTCAGGGAAATTATGTCGACATAGTATCGTTGTGTCGACACCTAAGAGACAAAGTGTCGACACATCCAGAAAGTAGTGTCGACACAACCAGAGTAATGGTATCGACACCTCCAGAAATTGTGTCGACACTTGCAATAAGAGTCGACACAGAATTTCTGATGGTCTACTAAGTATGTTTTGTTTCGACATATCATCAATTGGTGTCGACACATAGTATTCATTGCCGTGGTCGAGACAACAGAAGTATGTGTCGACACTTTCAAACAGTGTCGACACATTTAGACAGTTTTTGCCCGCCTTTTGACCTTCTTTGTTTAAAAAGGTATAAATAGGTCGAGAAAATATTCTGTCGACACGCTCTCCAGATTTTCGAGACTAAACCCTTGTGTCGACAAAATCTCTTCTCTCAATTCAAGATTTCTCTCCTTTCCAATGGCGCCAAAGATTGAAGATAACATTAATGAAGGCTACGAGCTGGTGCGCAATGCTTTTGATGATGCGGCGACCGAGATTAAAGGGGTCATTGCCCTTGTTACTAATAATGGGTTAGAGTTTCTTGTTTCTGAACCTATAAAGATCTGGAAGAAAGAAGTATTTGAATTCTATGTAGCTGCAACAGTGGATTCTACAGGACTGAAGATTAAATCGATAGTTCACGGTAATAGAGTCAAACTCACTCTAAAAATTTTAAGAAAGATTCTTCACCTACCAAGAATTCAGGAAGAAGAAGAGGTCCCAGCCTCAAAAACAAGGGAGGCACTTCAGTGGTGTAGATTGGATCCAACCATGAAGATTGGAGCAGCCATAAACAGAAAAGGGATGAATCAACAAGACAAATTTCTATCTGAAGTGGTAGGGAAGGTGATTTTGTGTAAACCAGGAGGACATGATTGGCTCACTGCCTATATGTTCAGTCTGATGACAAGGATAATCTACAAGATTAACACATATTGGTCTGCAGTTCTATTTGAGAAGATAAAAGAAGGTATCAAGAAGCCCAATTTGGCTAGATTAATGAGTTTATACCTAGCTGGAGCAATTCCAGAGGTAATGAATCAGCTTCTAGGGTCTAAAATAAATCACATGAGAATGATGGACACTAGAATAATCTCCAGATGGGATAGGGTCCTCTCAAAGAACATACCAGACTTGGATACCCAAGAGACTGCAGCTAAATCACCAGTCCATGACAGTACTGATCTTGATCAAGTGCAGAAGGACACAGTTAGTGCACAAGTGCAGGGGGAGCTAGAAAGTGTACAAGTTAGGGAACAGGTTCAGGACCTGTCAGAAAATGCCCAAGTCCATGATGAGACAGTTACAACACAGTTACAGGGGGAGAAACATTCTGCACATGGTCAAGGGGAAGAAAGCATTCACTTGGCATGTGAAATGAGTTCACAATCTATTCTTGAAACACCTCATGTCAATAGCCCAGCACTAGATGTGATCATGGAGGATACATCTATAGTTGTTGATGCTCCTTAGACAACTGTATCACCAGTTCACAATCAACAAGAGTTCACTCTGGAAGAGTTGTTTCCTGACATAGAGGGAGCAACAGTTGAGGGGGAGCAAGGTAACCTTGAGAAGGTGGAGCATAGGGCTGACAATGAGATGCCTCCTAGTCCCAAAGAAAGAGTAAATATTGACAGTACAACTGATTCAGGGGATGAAAAGATAGCAAGTTTAAAGAAAAGAAAACTAATGGTTTTTAAAAGGAGAAGCCAGAACTATAAGAAGGCTTTGCAAGCTACTACTTCACAATCAGCCCCTGAGATTGATTACAGCAAACTTTTGGTTGATTTACAAGTGAAATTTGATGAGTAGAGGTTAGCTCTTGAAAAATATGTGGATGAAAGCCATAAGGTTCTTCAATTTGATCTAGCCCAAGATATAAAGTCCATCAGATTTGAGGTCAATCAGAATAAGAAAGAGATGACAGATTGCTTGCACAAGGGGGGAAATGATGTGGTATTCCTAGCAAAACAACAAGCAGAAATAAAGAAACAAGTGGATGATATTGCTGTCAAACAAGGCTATGTCCTTGAAAATCAAATAAGAATGAATGACAATCTGACTGAATCTCACAATAAGATAGTCACTGAAGTAAGAAAAATAGTTATTGAAATGACTGAAGCAAGAAATAAGGAGAAAAAAGAATTTGATAAGAAGCTACAGGAAGCTTTGGATTCCTTTAAAACAACTATTACTACTTCTCAACAAACAATTTCTAATAAGCTTCAAAAGTTAAAACCATTCTTTAAAGATGGAATCAATTACTTGAATGGGTAAATCAGATTTCAAAAAAAAGATTTGAGAGATCATGTGACTAGAGAAGTCATAAAGGGGGAGAGGGTGTTAGTATATGCAGGCTCTGATCATGCCAAATGGGTAACTAACAGCATTAGAGCCACTCTAGGATATCCACCTTATGTGATGATGATAATGTGGCTGAGTCAGGTGTGCAACCACCTCTACTTGAAGGTGATCAACCTGAGGTTGCCCAAGTTATTTACCCCCTGCAAATCTTGAGATGATACATCAACAAGTTCAGTATATGTACAAACCTCCACAACATATTACTAATATTATTATTGAAAAGGTAGATATGCCAGAAGCTGGTGTGAAAGCTCAGCAAGATGCTCAATTATCAAAGAAGAGATTCAGAGAGCAGGTAGAGTTAAAACCTGATTTTGAGCAATGGAGCCCCACATCTAGAAATATCATCTTAACTGCCTGGAAAGCTGTCAAAGACCAAGTTCATGAAAGGGGTAAATGGTATAATGAGCAGGAGTGACAGAAGTATGAGGCAAGGTAGGAGGCTATAGTTCAATATAGAAGAAAGGCCAAGATTGGGAAGCTACCTCCTGATGCATAGGAGCCTAGCAAGTATTTCCCTAAGCCTTTTCATTACTTTGAAAGGCAAAGGATTAAGGCTGAAGCTCAAAAGAAGGCTGATTTGAAAGGCAAGAAGCTCATTGAAGATACAGAACCTTCTGTGCAGGCTCAGATTAAATCAGGAAAAGGAATAGTCATCAAGGAGCCAGCCCAGCCTTAGTTTAGTTTTACTAGATGTTTCTAGAACTATGTAATTCTTAGTTTTAAAGAAATCTATGTAAATAGTGTTAAGAAATTTTTTGAGATAATAAACAAAACATGTTTCATGTTCATTTAATTTGCATCCTTATTCTGTGATGATAGTTTATTATTTGTTTTATTTATAAGTTACCCTGTTAAAAATGCTTATACACATCATTATGTTTATTTATCATAAGTGGTGTATATCATTGACAAAAGGGTTATGACTTCTCCAAATAGGGGGAGATTGTTGGGTACATTAGAAAATGTGTACCTGATTTGGAGAAGCCTCGCTTAGCTCAATGATATACATCAAGGTGTATTTGATGTTATTTTGAGTTTATATGTGCAGGATAATTATTGGCTAAAATGTAGGAAAAAGTTTCTAAGTCTATGTGTCGACACCAGAGAAAGCTGTGTCGACACTTCAGCAAGTTTGTGTCGACACTTGGAAAAGGCTGTGTCGACACACAGAATATATAGTCGACATCAACTGTGTCGACACCGGGAGACTGTGTCGACACACAGAATAGATAGTCGACATCAACTATGTCGACACCAGGAGACTGTGTCGACACACAGAAGAAGAGTCGACATCAACTGTGTCGACACTGGAGGCAGTGTCGACACACAGAATTCTTAGTCTACAACAACTGTGTCGACACACAGGACTTGTGTCGATATACAGCAGAGTTTCAACATAGTTGATTGCTGAAGAGTGAAGAAATGATTGTGTCGACACAAACAATCAGTGTCGACACATTCTCAAGATGTAGTGTCAAGAAGCTGTGTCGAAATCAAGGCAGCTATGTCGACATCACTAAAGTCTATGTCGACACTTAAGTCACTTGTGTCGACACATATTGACAGATTGTCTCGACACTTTAAGACAGTCAGTCTTGACGCTTTGCTGACAGAGTCAAAGGCTCAAGAACTGTTTGAGGACTTGATAGCTGTGAGTTACAACAGGTTTACTGAAGCTGTCAAACTTGTCAGAAGTTAGTTAGAAACCGGATCAGCCGGTTACCATGGATGAAGTCTATATATAGATGGATTCAGAAGAAGGATTATATACACAACTAACACAACTATTGTGAGATTGATCTCTGATCAAGAAAGTGCAAGTCACAGAAGAAGATCTTCGTGAGAAGATCTAAGAAGACATTCTGTAGTATTCATCCACTCAGATTTTGTATAAGGAGAATTCATTCCAGAATTCAGAAGAAATTTCAGAAGATTTGGGGAGAGAGAGCTCCAGCTATTTTGAGGTCAAGAAGGAGACTTTCACAAGTCTCTTAAGAAGTAGATCAAGAACTAATCTACTAAGAAGATCCAGATCCATATCTAGAATCCAAGGAAGCTGGAAGTCAGTCAACTTCAAAGGAGATCAACCCAACTAAGTTCAGATTCAAGAAGCTTTGAAGAAAGCTAAGCACAGGTTGATTTTAGTCATCAGTCTCATCAAGAAGTTGATCAAGAATCCTCTTATTCTTTCTCTCTCAACTAGGGTAAGCGACCATCAAATTACTTATCAAATTCTGTAGGATCTTTTAAAAGATCTGAGTTGTAAGCCTATGTTATAAAGGCTGAGTGTAGGAGATTTTGATCTTTGAGTTGTAGGCCTTGTGGCAAGGCTGAGGTAAGGCTGATTGAGCCTGAGTGTAGGAGAATTGGTTCTCTGAGTTGTAGGCCTAGTGGCAAGGTTGAGGTAGGGCTGTTAGCCTGAGTTGTAGGAACCTTATAGGGTTCTGAGTTGTAGGAACCTTTCAGGTTCTGAGCTGTAAGATCTGTGGATCTGAGAAGAAGGAAGAAGTTAGGCCGAATCTAACACACTGCTAGATAGGTGAATGGGGGAAAGTGGATGTACCCAGACCTTGGAGAACCACTATAAATCTATGTGCAATCTGTGATGCTTGTGTTATTTTAGATTCTGTGATTGTATGTGCTGTGTTAGCTGTAGAGATATCTGATTTATATTAAAGAACTAAAGTTAAATTCTGCCTTAAGTTAAAATAAGGATAAGAACCTATTCACCCCCCTCTAGGTGTTTAGGTTGTCTTGAAGTTAAAACTATCAGAATGCACGAATCTTTATTAGCCACATGTGGTCAACTCTACTCAAAAACACTGGCGAGGTGGTCACTCATCTGGGCACACCCTCATAGATATATAATATCCGTCTAACTACGGGGGAGACTCATACACTCCGCCATTCACCGCAGACGCCCAAACACCCGGTAGAGTTCCATAAGATACTAATAAAGGAAACAAACCTTGCTGTGGTGGATTCCCCCACTAACACCTGTAACAAATAAAATCATGATATCTCCCAAGACTTGGCACATCAGATTCTACTAAACAATTCTAGATTTAAGATACGGTTGATCAACCTATGGAAAGATTTCACAGTCCTCAACAACTCTTAACACATCCTACATAATAGTTAGGAACGATTAACGCCATCAATTAAACATTTACATCACGTCTCTAAATCACTTACAAGATTAAATCATCATGACAAAACTAATAACACAAGTGGATTCAAAGGAAGATTAAATATATCTACAAATTGAAATGATAATAGTGCGAAAAGATTGAAGAAAAAAGATATTACCAGTTATCATCAAGATTGGAAAGGAGAGGGAAAAGGGAAAACAACCACTTACCTTGGTTTTGCCGGAAAAACTCTCCAAATCGATCCTTGTTGTAGATCGGGGCTAAAGATGACGAGGGAAGTCGAAATCAGAACAAAAATGGCTGAAATAGAGGTTATGACCAAAATCCCTAACGAGAAAACTCAAGAAACGGGAGAAGTTTTACCACAATGGCGTAGCTCTCGTTGAGAGTTTTCCGGATCTATATCCCGTTGAAGATTTCGAGCACCGGAGCACCGTCGGCGGCCACCGGAAGATTCACGAACAGGAGGAAGTCGCCGCTCTGATTTCGGTTTGGTCACTTGGAGAAGATGAATAAGATTTTCTCTAACCTAATGCCTTTATATACTTAATAGTTATAATTAGATTAATAGTATTAATAATAATCGTCATAGTAATAAAAATAATAATTTTATGCGTAGGCGCGCGGGAAACGAAAATAGATGCTTAAGATGGCTCTGAATCGAAAAGTGATCAACATGAAAGTTGTAGATCTCGTCGAGGACCTCGAGGTGATAATATCCATGTTAACAATTTTTCCATATGACACCGTTTTGACCCTCAAAATGGCGCTAGAAAGCAGGCTGAAATGGATTTCTAGGGAGCAGCACAGGACTTCTCGAGAGCAGCACAGGACTTCTCGAGAAGGGAATAGGATTTCTCGAGAACAGATTTAAAGTTCTCGAGTACTATAAATATGATCTCCCGGGAAGGCTTTAGAGTTCTCGAGTACTGTTTTCAGGCTTATCGAGAAGGACGAGAGAAGAACGAATAACTACCTGAGAAAAATTTGCATGAACTTTATTTTTTTGTCCTCGTGAATAATTTTGCAAATATACCTTTGATCAAACTTTAGGAATGAATAGTTTTTTTCATTTTTAAATAGTACTTTAATATTATAATAATCAATTTTTTAAAATTTTGAACAAGGAAATACGAGTTCAAAACGGAGGCCTAAACGTACGCCGAATTAAACGAAATTCATACCGTAGGCGAACACTGACGCTACGAACCCAATGGCGAAGTCAAAACCAAAATCCGACGAGCCGTTCTTGAGATATAAATTTTCAAAGTCTACGGCGAACATAAATTCTACAAAACTTCGGAAAATCGCCGAGGTTCGAAAATCTTTCGGATCGCGACGAAACTTGACGAGCATGTCAAAAAAATTAATTAATTTAATTTCCTAACGTGAAATTTTCCATTTACAACA
Organism: Platanthera zijinensis; assembly: GCA_039513925.1. NCBI lineage: Eukaryota > Viridiplantae > Streptophyta > Magnoliopsida > Asparagales > Orchidaceae > Platanthera > Platanthera zijinensis. Next base: position 57,031,881 of record CM077086.1, read on the forward strand.
TGGATTCACGAATTTGGCCGACTCGAGCGAACAGATGTGAAAACGCACTAACGGCGACGCGCCGTCAACTCGACGTTAAAAGTAACGCCATGACGTCATAAATACGTCATAATAGAATTAAATAATTACCGAAAAATCGGGGCCGTTACCGTCACCCTCCATAAAAAAAGTTTCGTCCCGAAACTTGACAGAACTCCAAAACTAAACCAAAACGAGAAAATCAAATACATCCAAAAACATGGAGACATACCAGAAATTGAGAGAAGAGGTGAGAATGAGATTCCCTCATTGTCGACTCCAATTCCAACGTCGTGCTCTCGACGTCTTGATTTCGCCAAAGAACCTTAACCATGAGAATGGTCTTTCTCCACAACACTCGCACTTGAGATTCCAAAACACGGACAGGCTCTTCCACGTACGAAAGGTTGGGCTGAATCTGGGGCACCGCGTCAAGGACTTGACGATCACTACGAACACATTTCTGCAACCGGCTCACATGGAACACATCATGGACAACAGGGAAGGTAGCAGGCAAAACCAACCTATAAGCTGACACTCCGATGCGCTCAAGAATCTGAAAAGGTCCCAAATAACAGGGGTCTAACTTGTGGTTCCTTCCAAACTTTTTAACACCAGACATCGGAGAGACTTTCAAAAAAAGCAAGTCCCCAACGGCAAACTCCAGATTGTCCCTTCACCGATTAACATATTTCTCATAACGCTCTTGCGCTATCCGGAGCTTCTCTCGAATATGTGTCACAACACAATTCATCTCTTCAAGGGCTTCTGGACCTAGCAGCGGTCTCTCACCAACTTTAGACCAAAACAAAGGAGTCCTACAACGCCTTCCGTATAGGGCCTCAAAATGGGTCATCTGCAGACTCTCTTGATAACTATTATTATAAGCAAATTTCATGAGTCTGAGGCGTTCATCCCAAGCACCACCATGATCCAATATATAACACCTTATCATGTCTTCCACGATCTGATTCACCCTTTCCGTCTGACCATTTGTCTGCGGATGATAGGCGATGAAATACCTTAAGTCGGTACCTAACCCATCTTATAAACTCTTCCAAAAACGAGACGTAAATTTTGAGTCTCGATCTAATACAATGCTAACAGGCACTCCATGTAATCTAATGACTTCATCAAGGTACAACTCTGCTATCTTCTTCATAGAATATCCAATCTTAAAGGGCACAAAGTGAGCACACTTAGTCAGTCTATCAACTATCACCCAAACAGAATCGTGCCCACGGGGAGATTTCGGTAGACCGGTGATGAAATCCATTGAAATACTCTCCCATTTCCAACTTGGTATATCAAGCGGTGTCAGTTTACCACCAGGCATTCTATGTTCTACCTTAACACGCTGACACGTGTAACATTCCGACACAAACTTTGCTATATCCTTCTTCATTCCCGGCCACCAAACAATTTGCTTTATATTTTTGAACATTTTGGTGGAACCAGGATGGTAGGCAACCATGGAACCATGAGCTTCATTACAAATCTTAGCCCGAATGTCCCCAAAAGCGGGAATACAAAATCTACCACAATATTTCAGAGTATCTGACTCTTCCAAAGAGAAATCAGGTAGCTCCCCCTTCTCAATTCTATTCCAGAGATGCAACAAATCAGGGTCATCCTTCTGGTGAACTCTAGTAAGGAAAATCCAAGAGGGCTCTTCTACTTCCAAACTAGCAGGCATAGTACTACTCCAACTTCAATGTCCATCAACAAGTATTCTTTCACCAAGGATTGCACAGATAGATTGAAGATTTTGGCGGTCTTCCTACTCAAAGCATCGGCTACTACGTTAGCCTTTCCTGGATGGTAAAGGATATCCACTTCATAATTCGCCACATACTCTAACCACTTACGTTGGCGTAGATTCAGCTCCTTCTGAGTGAAGACGTACTTCAAACTCTTATGGTCTGTATAGATCGTGCACAACACGTCATATAGTAAATGTCTCCAAAGCTTCAGCGCATAGATTATAACAACAAATTCCAAATCATGCGCATGATAGTTTCTTTCATGAATCTTTAATTATCTTGATCCGTACGCGATCACCTTTCCTTCTTGCATCAAAACAAAACCAATTCCAATGCGTGATGCATCCACATACACAACGTACTCGACTCTTTTAGTAGGTAAAGTTAAAACTGGTGCAGTACACAATCTCTTCTTCAACTCTTGGAAAGCTTCCTCACACTTATCGCTCCAAATGAACGCGGTGTTCTTCTGTGTAAGTCTAGTTAGAGGAGCATACAATACAGAGAACCCTTCTACGAATCTTCTATAATAACCGGCCAGACCTAAGAAGCTCCTAATCTCTTTAGGAGTAGAAGGTCTCTTCCATTCCATCAAAGCAAAAATCTTGGTCGGGTCTACGGAAATACCATCCTTGCTCACAACATGACCAAGAAAGGACACCTGGGGTAAACAGAATTCACACTTACTCAGCTTGACATAGAGTTTATTCTCTCTCAGGGTTGACAAAACTAAACGCACGTGTTGAGTTTGCTCCTTTATACCGCGGGAATACACGAGAACGTCATCTATGAACACAATCACAAAACAGTCCAAGAAATCTTTGAACACTCTATTCATTAAGTCAATGAAAGTAGAGAGGGCATTTGTCAAACCAAAGGACATCTCCAAGAACTCAAAATGCCCGTGTCGGGAATGAAAATCCGTCCGTGGTATATCAGCCTCATGGAACCTAAACTGGTGGTAGCCTGAGCGAATGTCAATTCTCCTTAAAGCAGTCCTACCGGTTTGAGTAATCCTTGATAGGGACCGTAGGGCCACCTGAGTTTATGGCTTAGGTAGCCATTCTCGTGTTATACTCCTCCTTTATTCTCTTTGGGTATCTCCTTACCTTAACCAAGTTCATACCCAAGGTATATTTTGGACTAAGGCATACTACATGACATCATAGTTAGTCATGTGTCCTAGTGGGTTGAGTCTAACTCATTGACTAGAGAATTATATGATGTGATCTTTGCAGCTGGAGGTGCTCCCTGATGCGGGAAAGGTTTGCCGCAGGCTACAAAGAAGAATTCCAATTGTTAGCTAATGTATAAAATAGAATGAATGAAAAAGTGAACTATTATATGCGACCCCCATATGGTCACACCATAGCTTCCGCTGCTTAGTTTGTCCCCAAACAAAACTCGAGCGGGGGTGACCCAGGGTTAGTGGACTGCTACTTTTCCGATCGAGGTTTCCTCTGATACCACTTGTAAGACCCTCTTTTTTTCTTTTAACCACCGGGGTCTTATGCCCAGAACCACCGCTTTGCTGTGACACCAACACGCCCGGGAAGACCGTCACTGCAAAACGCCGATCCTGCCGGCCATATTGATCACAGAAAGTAGCATAAGTATAAAGAGTAAATGTAGAAACTCAAATACTAGTTCAACAAAATCACAGTAATATAATATAATTCTCCACGAAGGGAGAGTCCATAGAAATGATAAAACAAAGTACTAAAGAGAAAAAGGGCTCCTGCTCGATACATCAAATCCTCACTACAAGTCACTCAATCGTGGAAGAAAATCTATAATATCTACTAATGGTCTGGACTCACTTTCCCTGCTGGCTGGACTCCCGTGCTAGACTACCCTATCTCCATGCACACCGACCTCTGGGGTTGCGTCTCCTGGTTCGGCTCCACGATCCCCTAAAATGATTTGGTCAACGACCATTAGTCGAAAAGACTAAGTCCTATCATCCTCCACCCCTCCCCCATGGCTCCTAGGCACCGAGAGGGGAGGAGGAAAGGGAAGGTAATGAAGGTGGAGAGTAATGAGGTAAGCAGGTGACGGCGGAACTAGTCTATCATGAATATATAAGCACAACAAGTATAAGTAAGCAGCAGTAGGTAAGCAATAGTAGGAAGCAGTATAAATATACACAAGAACAAGTGAGCAAGTATAGTATGAAAGGTAAACTAAGTAAGTAACAATGAACTATAGGAATGCCCATACAAACCTATACCAATGGGTCGTTTTGCAAGACCCATTGTATAAAGCATCCCAAACCACTTTATATAATAGGTGTCAGGGGTTATATGCAATGATGATGCTATTACATGAAAGTATGCCATGATGTGAATCATGCAAGTGCAACACACTCACTCGACTCTGTGCACACAAATCTTCAGTTCTGCCTTTCTGGAGCCTAACCTCCCAGGATACCTCGGTAGAGGCAAACAGAAGCGGTGGGTTGGGCCTCGCCCACCTCTAAACCGGTATCATACTACTAGTCAGACCTATCATATGCCTCAACGCTGGTGCACTAATCGGAGCTCCTGCATACTCTTGCCAGATGTGGCCAAGTGCAAAACCACACCTACCGAGCCAACGTATTGGTGTCGGTGTGATGACTCTCCAATACCGATAACCCACCACCTTATATCTTATGCACATGCAACATTAATGTATTTCCCATAGAGCCTAAGCTCCTCGGACAATCCCATCCATCTCAAATATCTAGCGAGCTAAAGCTCCGTGGACTAACATGTCCGTCTCAAAACCATCCGAGCCATCGGCTCGCCGGGCTAACCTGCCCATCACCAAAACCACCGAGCCTACCGCTCGTGAGACCTAACCTAACTCCCACTACACTAGGGAGTGTGAGTGTAAGTGTAACCCTAGAGTATTTTTAATTACTCTTCCATTCCATTTATTCTTACGGCTTACGTTAACCTTGGACTGCCCAAGGCATTCCCCGTGAAGGGCTCTCGAGGGCACTAGGAACTACGATGGGCTGAAGCTCAAAGCTCCCTTTAGCAAGACACATACTGTTATTGATTAATACCCGATTCCAAATCCCTTTTAATATTACTCTAGATCTAACCCTAGTATGTTTTGACTCTCTCTCTCTCCACAGGAAAGATGATCTTTCGTCGATCACGAGCACCTCCAAACACTAGTCAACCCAGCACTTTTCTCATCATGATTCCTAAAGATGAACCTATTTCCACTCACCAAAACTAGTAAACCATTAAAACCCAACTCCCTATGGTCACTTCACATGCTGTTCAAATTTTCTGTAGTTTTACTATACGCAGACCAACCTAAGCTATATGATGTACATGATAGGGGATACTTCAAATTTTCATTTAAATGCCCTAACATATTTATTGGGAGCCTATCATGATATATTTAGCCTAAATCCAGAAACTTGAAATTTTTCTAAATAATTTGGCATTTAATTAAATTTTCCAAAAATTGGTCCATGGGTGATTTGAACATGAAGTACTAAATTTACTTAAGATCTGACCATACCAAAATTTTGAACACTATAAGATTACAAGATATCAGAGATGTTGGAGTTACCATGGTGATCTAGAAGTGGTCAAACATGTAATCTCACTGCCAACGCGATATGAGCCTACAGGGTCGCACATAAGAGATGTGGAGAAGTTGGATGATTGACTGTGTTGGTAAAGGTTACCAATCACCGACCTTGAATGGGGTTATGGGCAAAGTGTTGCCTTAGACGATCGTCGGGTTGGGCAAAATGTTGCCTTGAAAAGGTTTGGTCAGAATAGTCGACCGAGGGTCGACGATAGTCGACTGAAGGTCGACGATCGTCGAACGCGGGTCGACGAGTATCGTCGACCGCGGGTCGACTATCATTGATCGAAAGGTCGACGATCGTCGACCGCAGGTCGATGATTATCGTCAACCCACGTTCGACGTGAATCGTCGAGTATTGTACTCTAATTCTCGTCGACTGATACTCGCCGATCCTATGAGATTCCCACCGATTGATTCTCACCGAATCTGCTAGGTGATTCTCGCCGATTCTGGAACCCTAATTTTCTGGGTGGTTTGCGGATAGCGATATTCCTAAGTCTGTTTATGCCTTTGGTATAAATAGATACTTGGGGTTTTCGGGAATGAGATCTGATCGAATCGAAGCGATCGTTGTCCCTTTGACCGAGACGAATCCGACGGAAGTGTTCCGCCGTTCTTCGTTCGCTCCGCCGATTCCCGAATCCCGCCGGACGGAAACGTTCCGCCGCCGGCTGTTTGCTCCGCCGACCACCTCCTCTCCGGCGACCGTCGCTGGTCTTGCTTTCCCTGACGCGGACCTAACAGTCCGTGGGAAGTGCATAGGTGACCGATCTTCTTTCCGACCATCCGTGTGACGGAAGTTTGGAGTTCTCCCGCTCGTGTGGATTTCTGCAGAGTTGTAGATATTATTCTACGTGGAACTCGCCACTGACAAGGAATCACAATTGGAGCATCTTTGTTGAGTTGTGACTCAACACCCAAGTGGTAATTTTTGCCTTATTGTATTAACTTCTTGATTCAACATGCATGACCCGGTCCAATCTCTTTGGGTTGTTCTAGATTTTATTACTTCCGCTGCGTGCACAAGTGTTGTGCCAACCTCTTAGAGAAACCCAACAAGAGAATGCCAAATTTCATAGATTTTAATGAAGGAATTATTCTCTAAATAATTAAGCCAAGATAATTCAACTAGTTAGGGGTAATGAAGGAAGTACCATAAGGACTAGTCTAAAAATTATACAAAAATTAACAGAGCTCTCATATGATCATAAAACCTTACTGTATAAGTTTCATGCAATTCTAAGGTCAGTAAACCATATAGAAAAATGCCTCAATAAAATCAATCATGGTGCACTTTGTGAAGGAACATCCTTGTAATATCAACTAAACAACATGAGGTAATTTTTCCAAGCTTCTTTATGCCCTAAAAAGTCCACTAGCTAAGTAACATAATTTTCGAGCAAGCTATAGTATTTATCTTCTATTTATCAATGTAAGGTGCACTAGTTTACTTTACACATGATGTACTAAGAAGAAATGTTCAACTATTCCAAATAATTTACTGGTGCACCAAACTGACATTTGAGTAGCTTTTACAGAGTTTCAAATCATTCTAAGATATTTAAACCATAGTTACATCAATATCATCAAAATGAGCAAGATGAAGGTTATAGCTATAAGGATGAGCTACTGTTATCTAAACACCCTATCATAAATTATAGAGGTTAATAACACTATAAAATTACCCCTACAAAAATATCAAAAAGATCCAAGGTCATATGACCCATTAAATATTCTCTAAGGTGTATAGACCTAAAAATTTACTAAGTGGTTTAAGTGGGGTGCAAGTGTACCAATACCACCAAATCCCTTCCTAGGGCATTTCACCACCCTATAATCACATGGACTACACACCAAGTCCATCCAAGGGCATATCACCCCATGCCCTTCACAAACCCCCATAGTTCAACCCTAGGGTTTGAACTAGGGTCCTAGGGCAAATCCACCCTAATCCACACCATAATCCATGGGAGGGTGTTTACTGACATAACACATCAGGGGACCAAGTATCAACCTTTGTTGAGGTGACTTGGCCCCTTAAACCCACAAGGGACACTTTGACCTAATTACCCCTTTTTGGTCCAAATTAGGGTTTGCTTTTTTCCAAACTAAATTATCTCCAAATAGGATGAAAATTTATACAGAGCCTTATAATGCCCCCAATGACCACTCTCCAAAATTTGGGAGGGTTTGGAGGTCATTAGACCTTTCAAAAAATTCATACATGGATTATTAAATTTATACAAAAACTTTAGGAAAATGTTTTCCAAAAATTCCCATTTTTATATATGGTCTAGGTATAGGTAAGGGTGACCCCCATCCAAAATTTAAAGTCATTTGGACGGCTGTATTGATGGGGGGCACTCAAACTAGTCCCCGGTCTAGTCTAGGTATAGTCCTCACCAAAATGAGTGTTCTGGTCAAACCACTTACCCAAATGGGTTGAAACCAATTTTAAATTACAGTCGACCCATAGAGTTACAATTGTCATGTTGACCATTTTCTCAGATTAAGCCTCTAAGTATTTTTAAATTAATTCCTAAGATGACTGATATTTAAGGGCAGAAAATACATTAAATATAATATATATAACTTGATCTCGTACAGATCTTGACGCAAATCCGACGGTTGCTGGTTTTCTTATTCCTCCAGCCGACGGGTGAGATTTACCCGACCTTGATTATCTTCCAACCCTATTTCTCGGCCACCTGGCCACCTCCCTGGCCGGCCACCGCCGCCACCACCTTCGTTGAGGTGGGGGCTATCGTCGGGCGGCGACACGACTGCCAGAGGGGCCGTTTATGGAGAACCCAACCACTCTCTTTTTCACGGAAATTCCATGGAAAATGTCCAACCTATCGGGCTCAATTGACCCCGATTCTTATGCCTATTGAATCCTATGATCTACCCATAGAAGGAGTATGGGAGGACCTTCTTGGAGGGCTGGAGGCAGGTCGATCTTCGAGTTGTCATGGCCGGTGGTGGTGCTTTTCCGTGCTCTGCAACTACACTGTATAAGGGCTCAAATTCTTCAGGTAAATGGTGGGAAAGGATCCTCTCAGGCCACTGATTGTGTTTAAAGCCACAGTTGGGGAGGAGAGAGGCCAAGCCATCAATGGCCATGGAAAGCTTGGCTCGGCCATGACAATTCTCCTCCCCTAGTCACTGCCATGGCCAGGAAAACCCTTGGCCTTCTCCTAACTGGCCAAGGGAAATGATTCTAGCAAGAAAAGAGGGCCTTTGGCCTTCCAAGCCATGAATGGCCTTCACTCCCCACTTTCTCTCACCTCAATTAAAGGGGAAAATTGAGTTTTCTCTCTCCTAGTCATCAAGGAAGATTTTGATCTCTCCTCCAGCCTATTGGAACCCCACTAACCCATATGAATAATAAAAATGAGGTTTGCCCAAGTGGGGGAAATGAGTTTGAGCTTGAGTTAGCCCATTTAGGCTTGTTTGACCTAAACCTAGACTAGGGTTGACCTTGGTCAATTTACCCTTTGGGTTACCCTCAATGGGTCCTTGGTGACCCATTGGCCTCCCCTAGGGTCTAGGTAGGGTTGGGTAGGGTTGACTTGTGTAACAACCCGACCCATGAAATAACATATAATAGAAGGTCCGGCCGGGGCCCCACATTATATGCCATAAACAGACGGCGAGGTCACAAGTTAATGCCAAAATATCATCGCACCCTAACCCAGAGCATTCTAGCAGAAGTTTATTACTTAAAAGAACTCATCCAACGAATGTCCACTAAATATATAAATACCCATTTATATATACAACACCAGGAATGTATACAAGCACACCGCTCACGGCCTTAAGGCCTTACAAGTTTCTCTTTACAAACACATGACTTCATACATCGGCACGCAGGCCGGCCACACATGAAATCCAAATCTTTGCACGGACTTTGAGGGCCTAACAGCAGCAGCAAGGGCTTCAGCCCACTCAATCCATCAACCCGCAACACTTGCATAAGAATATCCACCCCAAGGGTGATAAACAAAGCAACGGTCAGCTTCCAGCTGACCAATTATAATGAACCTACCCCTTACCCGGGGCAATGGTTCCTTCCCTGCATGCATTCCAGTCTCAACACATATATATATCAATACACAATATCATCACAAACGTAGGCCTTTGTGCCAGACGCTCCGTGCACTCAGGGCATGCTTACGGTGTATCGAAACATCCTTCGTACACCACCGATTAAAGATTCTTAACTTGTTGGCGATGGAGCATAGTCTACTATAGCGCGCAGACTAGAGACCCTTTCTCCCATCCCATTCAGAGGTAGTAACCTCATGACAATACTTGAGCATCATCGATCGGTATGCCGGGAAGGCCCGCAACCCCCCATTTGCACTACTCCCAAACGACCGCTCACAACGATCTTACCACTGAACTTGTTAGGTGGCCTACCCACTCAGAGGTTCTTAACTTGTTGGCCATGGGCATCAACCTCCAAATTTCTATTGGAGACCTCTCGCACCCAGCCACTCAGAGGTGCTCGCTTACAACAATCCGATCATTGAACTTGGTGGGTGGCTTACCCACTTAGAGGTTCTCGCATCCCTCTCTCAACACCGGCACATAGTGCCGCTTTCCAATCCATCATATAGCTCGTACCGAGCATACAACCAAAGGAGCTATGCAAAGCTTCCTTACCATACTTCACAAGCGTCCTCACACGCTCCGCAAGCTATTCGTTGTATATACAGAGTCTTCTCCAGATCGCAGCATCACCAATCCAGACTTTACGTCCAGATGAGCTTCACACAACATGCCTATTCCATACTACACAGTTTTGGATCTAAATACAGACTCAACCACTAGAATCACTTACGCTCTTCCATCTTTTGATGGAGGATTCCATAGATATACATGCATAAACAAAGGGCTTCACCTGACCAAGGAAGAAAGATCATTACCCTTGACGATCGCTTCGACACCATGAAAGAACTAGCCGGATAGTAATCACCGCAACGGCCTTGCCTCCACAATGCTGAACTCGACTCTCGATTCGGACCGCTGAAGCTCCACCGGCGGTCGGAAAGCTTCTCCTTCTTCCTTCCTTACTCTCCTCTCTCTTCTCTTGAGAAAGAGAATGACCAACATAATAATGAGATATTCATCTCCATTCTCGGCCTTATAATAACAGGGAGGAACTTGGACCACAGGATCCAAATAGAAGGGAACAAACGGCCTCGATTGTCTTTGAAAAGCATTAGTACAGAGCTAACACGGCTTGTGACACGCCCGTGTCACAGGCCGTGTTCCTTGAGCGTCTACAGAACCGACTCAATCAGGATCATAACACGGGCTACGACACGCCCGTGTCACTTCCTGACACGCTCGTGTCAACAAGTACGCAGCCGTGTGACTGGCTGTGTCACCCATCAGCATAAGACCAAATCACTCGAGAAGAACACGGCTAAGGAACACGCCCGTTTCCTTGGCCGTTTGCCAAACACGCCTCTATGACACGCCCGTGTCATAGGCCGTGTACCACACTCAATGCCACTCCACTCAATTCCACTCAATGCCGCCCGGTTACCAACCCGAGAAGGACACGCCCTAGGACACGCCCGTGTCCCAACCGTGTCGCTTCTTGACGATCGATGACTGTGCTATCTCGAGAACTCGACTCGACGCACACCATAGAGGACACGCCCGTGTCCCAGGCCGTGTGCACTGCACACGCCCTAGGACACGCCCGTATCCCACGCTATGTCACCCAGCCTGAACTCCAAATTGCAATTTTGGCTGTTACAACCCTCCCCTCCTTATAGAAATTTTGTCCCGAAATTTAGTGCAACTGCAATATCAACACAACAATACAATCGATGCACAATTAACCAAAATGATCCAGGTTTAGAGTTCAGAGGCCGCAGCTTGTCTCGCCCCACGACATCGCACAACCACACGTGTTTTCAACAAACACACATACATACAACATAATATGTACCTATTATAACACAACGAAATAAAGTACACTTGTTACTTTACTTCCGCTCCTCTGCGTCTTGCCTAAACTTCTTTACAGCCTCGTGTAATTCCAAATTATGTATGCGATTAGGCTGCTCTTCACGGTTTGAACATTGCGGCTCCTGCAACTCGAGAGTGTACACTCGAGGCTGCGCCCGAGATGCAGATGATTCTGCCACAGCTTTGCCCTTTTCTTTATAGGTCGCACCAGTCTTTTTCTCACTGCTCGAGGCGCCACTCCAACAATCTCAGGCGATATGCCCCTGCCTCCCACAGTTAAAACATGTACGTGTCTCCACACATCCTTGACCGTACGTTGCTCCCGAAGTAACATTTGAATGAGCTTGTTCAGTAGGCCTGAACCGCTTCTTATCACGTTTCCTAAACTCCGATTGATCGGACTACGGAACTTCGAACTCAGACTTTTCTGCCGCCAAGTTTTTCTTGCCCTGCACCCGTTTCAAATCTTTCTCCAGCGCATAAGCTGTATCTACTAAGGCTTGGAAGCCTTGGTTCACTGAACTCGGAAGCGCAAATCTCAACTCATCTCGGAGTCCCTTATAGAATCTATTCGTCTTCCGCGCTTCTTCCACAAAAGTCGACCCCGTATAACGCCCCAGCTTGGTAAATTCATGCAGGTAATAATCAACAGACTTCTCCCCCTACACCAGACGTTGGAATTTATTCTCCATAGCAATTCTCCGCGATACTAGCAAATACTTTGCCCAAAACAATCTGGAGAATTCGTCCATCGAAATCGCTCCAAGGCCTCTGCCTGCCAACTGGTGCATCTCGACTTCATCCCACCACAGTCTCGCCTCTCCTTCTACTAGGAAAGTGGTTAACGTTACTCTCTGCCCCTCCTCAATCCTGAGCGCTGTCAAGATCCTCTTCACTCTTGAAAGCCAATCTTCCACCTGTGTTGGGGAATTCGCCCCGACAAACGTAGGTGGATGATGTTGGGATTTGTCTCCACAATACCTCAGATTTGTAGGTGGTCAGACCTTGAACTAAGATGAATTAAGGTGTATTTGATGCTGTGTTTAAGTTGTATGTGTGCAGGTCCTTAATGCCAAGTGTAGACCAATGTCAGTCTATAATGGGTCACCAAACACAGGACCATATAATGTAATCCCTCATTGTGTGATCCAAAGTGTTGGCCCATGTATAGCCTCTCTATTGGGATACACTTCTTACATGCACTAGGAATGGTGGACTCAAGTATTGAAGTATGTCTTTTAGAAGAAATTTTTCTAAGTCCACATACTCGAGTAGTACCCTTCATATACTCGAGTAAGTGACTTAGTACTCGAGTAGATCCTTGGACATACTCGTGTAGACTCTATATACTCGTGTAGATAAGTTTATACTCGAGTAGATAGTCAGTCACTCGAGTAGGTCATATATTATACTCGAGTAATTCCTTCTGTTCTTAAATCCAGAATTTTCTCTAAGTCCACATACTCGAGTACTTCCCTTGTATACTTGAGTAGGTGGGTCTGTACTCGAGTAAGTTGGTTCACATACTCGAGTAGACTATATTCACTCGAGTAAGTGATAACTTGTACTCGAGTGGTTGGTTAGTTACTCGAGTAAGTGCCGTGTTTATACTCGAGTAGTTCCGTTCTTCCCATTTCAGAAATATTCTAAGTCCACATACTCGAGTAGTTCCCTATATACTCGAGTAAGTGACTCTGTACTCGAGTAGTTATTTTTCATACTCGAGTAAGTCAATGTTTACTCGAGTAGTTCTAAGATACTCGAGTAGTTCATTTTCCCCTCACTCGAGTAGTTCTCCTAATATACTCGAGTAGTTCTTTTTCTCTCACTCGAGTATCTGCAACTCTTGTACTCGAGTATATATTCACACTTTATCTGAAACTTTTCTAAGTGTTTTCACTCGAGTATCTACTCTCATACTCGAGTAGTTCGTTAATCACTCGAGTATTGATCTCTGGATCACTCGAGTAGTTTTCTCTTTTCTTACTCGAGTATGCCAATCCTTTCCACTCGAGTATATAACTTCTCTTACTCGAGTATGCCAATTCTTGTCCACTCGAGTATATACCATCTGATACTCGAGTATGTATCTTCTATGACTCGAGTATGTCGGTTCAAATCTTTCCTGAAATTCTCTAAGTCAATATCACTGTACATTTCGATTTGATCCTTTCTGATAAGTCCACGTGTCATCATTAATGATTCTTATGACCGTTGGAGTCTGCCTATAAATAGGTCACTTTAGATTTGACTATTAATAGAATTCCTTCAGAGATTATTATTTTAAGAAAGAGAAAGAGAACAATCCCTTGAACCCTAATTCTTCAAGTCGCCGCCGCCGCCGCCATTAATGTTCACGGAAGAAGCTCTGGATCGAGGATCTCCGATCTCTGTTTGCAACCCTAATTCTTCAGCGATCTAGACGCAAGTCAATCACTCGATCCCGCCGCGCTTTAAAGATTCCAGATCTATTTTCTCGATCGAGGTGATTTAGTTCTTCAGATTTGTGGATCTCTCTCAAGTCGTCTTCAACTTCTCTGATCAAGCCAAAGCTCTTAAGGAAGAAGACTGTCAAGATCCAGATCTGAGATTATTGTTTGTATTTTCTTTAAACAAATTATTGTGTAGGAGTTTTTCTCCGAGATTCGTAGGAAGGCTTTTGCTTCCGAGTTTTGTAGATCCGGTTTGGATCGAGTTTTTGTAGGAACGTGGTTCCGAGGTGTAGGATCGTTTTGATCCGAGATAGTGGAGTAGCCGAGTCTAGTGATTTGCTAGATCGGTGAGGAAAGTGGACGTACCCAAGGTTGGGGAACCACTATAAATCTCTTGTCGTCTGTGATTGCTTGATGTGTGCTGTGTTAGTTTTTAATTCCGCATTTGACACGCATTTCACCTATTCACCCCCCTCTAGGTGATTTAGGCTAACAACTTAGACCTCTCAATTGGTATCAGAGGGAGGTTGATCGTTAAAAGGTTAACACCTTGATCTTGTCCTTCTAAGTTGTTTCTTGAAAGGTATCAAGCATGAGTAAGACCAAGGATTTTGCTAAACTCCCTATCTGCACCAAGAACAATTTTCCTATGTGGAGGGAAAGAGTAAAGTTCTTCATGGAAGCAGTAGATCCCCGGATCTTCATGATTGTTGAAGAAGGTCCCCACATTCCTATGACTACTTCCACCATAGATCCCACCAAGCAAGTTCCCAAGAAGTTGATGGATCTAGATAAGGATGAGATTGCACTTGTCTCTCTGGACAAGAAAGCTAAAAATATTATAGCAAGTGCAGTCGATGACTCAATGCTGCAGAATCTGATTCATTGCCAGTCTGCCAAGGAGATGTGGCAATCCCTAGTGACTCTAATGGAAGGTACAGAGGAAGTGAGGGATGATCGTAGATCCCTACTGAACCAGAAATATGAAGCCTTCAAGCAGGGTCATAAGGAAGCCATAGCTGACACTTTTGAGAACTTCTTCAAGATAGTAAATGGCCTAAGAGTTTATGGACGTGTCTTCACCAACGGGGAACTCAATGACAAATTCTTAAGATCCCTAACCAAGGAATGGGACAATAAGGTATGTGCCATTCGGGAGTTTGGAAGGTTAGTTGAGACGGACCCGCAGAATCTGTTCGGAAAGCTTATGTCTTACGAGCTGCAAATCAACTCAAGAAAAGCTGAAGAAGAGACAAGCAGGTCTGCATCCAAGGAGAAATCTGTCGCTCTAAAGGCAGACAGCTCAAGGAAGATAAAGGCTAGCTCTCCTGCCCCAGTTCCTGAGGCTGATGAAGAAGAATCATCTAAGTCCAGCTCATCTGGCTCAGAACTATCTAATGGAGAGTTCTCCCTACTCTCAAGGCAGTTCAAGAAGTTCTTGAACAAGAAGAAGCAATGGAGAGGCAAGGATGCCTCATATAGAAGATCACGACATGACGGTGATCATCGGAAGAAAGGCTCAAGCAGCCATGACAGGTATAATTCTAAACAGAACAAACAGATCTCAACTGACATCATTTGTTATTGTTGCAATAAGCCAGGTCACGTCATCACCGATTGCCCTCACAAAAAGAAAGAGGGTGGAAGAAGAGAGGAAAAGAAATCCTCACACCATAAGAACAGGAAAGAGAAAAGCTTAGTAGCCAAGAAGAGCAAAACTCTCAGCGACTCTGACTCATCTGAGTCGAGTGAAGAAGAGGAAGCTTACTTTGGGCTCATGTCTCATTCAGATGATGAACAAGTCCCCCAGTTTACTGGGGAGGTAAAATCTCACACTCCTCTCTCTGATTCTGATGATGACAATGAGCAAGAGGGATATTCCTCTGAAGATGAATCTGAGCTCATGGGTCAGTATAAGGAGTTACTCACCGCTTACGAAAAATGTCGTAGAATAATGAAAACTCAAGCCAAAGAGATAAATTCTCTACAGGCTAGTGAGAGCAGCTTGAGAGAAGAAGTCAATAAGACTAACTCTCTTCAAGAGAACCTCAATGTAGCTATGGAGGAACACAATAAAGCTCTCAAGCACATCGACCTTAAAGAGAAAATCATCAAAGAATTGAAACGACAACTCGAGGCTGAAAAGAAGCTTGTTGAGAGTTTCTCTAAGCCTAAGACAGTTCTTCCAATCGTTGCTGAATTCTCTTCTAAGGCCAAGGGTGCTGGTCTAGGCCACATTGGCTCTTCTAGTAAATCCTCTAGGAGAAACAAGGCCAAGAGAAAGAATAAGGCTGCCCGGAAGGCTCTAGCTGAAGAAAAAGGGAAAGCTCCCTTGGAACCTGTTGTGTTCAAGAAAGTTATCTTTCCCACGAACGAACTCGATTATGAGTCCACCTACGGACACTTTTCTAGGCCGATCCCTGAGAAGCCTAAGTCAAGATACCAAGGTTGGACTCGTCCTTGTAACTTTAGCGAGAGTGTCTTCAAGGCACCTTATGAGGAGATTCAGCTTCAAAGCTATGGACCTTATGCTCATGGTCATAATTTCAAAAAGACACCAAAAGTAAAACCCATTGTAGAAAAGCCTACGAAGGAGAAGACCTCATGTAACTGCCATCATCATGAAGCCTCTTCCTCCAAGAGCAAAGCTCCTGCTAGACCTTCATTCCAGAAAGTCAAGCAGGACTACACAAGGCAAAGATACAACAAGTTCAACTGTTGGTGCTGTGGCAGAATTGGTCATTTTGCCAGTGATTGTTGGTTCAATCCTGAAAATGCTGCAACCCCTAAAGTTAGCAACGTGAGAGTGACCACTCATGAGGCTAATACTCATAGGGGGAGTATTCTAACTCGAGACCAAGGACCCAAACTTGTTTGGGTTCCTAAGGCTAAATGATTGTAATTGCAGGTATGTCCAAAGGCCACCAAAACGCCAATCTGGTACTTGGACAGTGGATGCTCTCGGTATATGACCGGGACAAGGAGCCTACTACAGAATTACACCTCAGTCTGCAACGGACCAAAGGTCATCTTTGGAGGTTCAGATCGAGGAATCACTAAAGGCTATGGTATGATTTCTAACGGTAGCGTATCCTTTTCGGATGTAGCCTATGTTGAAGGATTGGAACACAATCTCATTAGCATAAGCCAACTATGCGATAAAGGATACGTAGTTGAATTTCATGCTGACAAGTGTTTGATAAAATCGGTTAACAATATGGAAACTATTTTATCAGGCACTCGAAGCAGAAATATTTTCCGTTTAAATTTTATTTGTATAGACTCCTCGACACCAGTGTGTCTTTTGGCAAAAAGTAGTGCATCTCTTGCAGACCAATGGCACAAGAGACTAGCACATATTAATTTCAAAACTATTAATAAATTATTCTCTCAAAACTTAGTGCGTGATGCACCTAATGTCAAGTGCGTTACGGACAGTCCTTGTCACGCTTGTATAAAAGGCAAGCAAACAAGAAGTTCGTTTAAAAGCATAATAGGCAAGGATTCCAATAGAAGTTTGCAGCTTCTCCATATGGACTTGTTTGGTACACTGCAGGTTAGAAGTTTGGGAGGTAAGGAATATACGTTGGTTATTGTGGATGATTACTCGCGCTTTGCGTGGGTGTTCTTTCTGAAACACAAGTCAGATACCTTCGGTATTTTCACTAATTTTGTGAGGCAGATCCAGAATGAATACAACTGTTCCGTAGTCAAAATCAGAAGTGACAATGGAACGGAATTCAAGTCTGGAGCCATGACAGAATTTTGTGAAAGTCAAGGTATCCTTCATGAGTTTTCCTCCCCTCGCACTCCACTGCAAAATGGAGTAGCTGAGAGAAGGAACAGAACACTCATAGAGGCTTGTCGGACCATGTTGAGTGATGCCTCACTTCCGGAGTATTTCTGGGCTGAAGCCGTCAACACCGCTTGTCACGTGCAAAATCGAGCACTCATCAACAAGAACCATGATAAGACTCCTTACGAACTTCTAAAAGGCAGGCAACCAACCATTTCATACTTTAGAATCTTTGGCTGTAAGTGCTTCGTACTTAACAATGGCAAGTATCACACTACAAAGTTTAGCGAGAAAAGCTTTGAAGGTATTTTTGTAGGATATAGTAGCCATAGTAAGGCTTATAGAGTATTCAATAGAAAAACTCTGGTGGTGGAAGAGTCGATACATCTTGTATTTGATGAGACGAGTCTGTTGCAAAGCAACTCGTCTAGTGTGCCTATTGTAGATGCAGGTACAAAGTTGAAAGAACTTAGCTTGGATGAACCTAGTGAAGATAAAGATGAGACGTTCATCAAGATCCCCTCTACAACCACCATTGGAGAGGTAGATGATCAAGATGAAGAAGACATCCCAACTGAAGATGCAACTCCAGTGGCTGAAGAGATCCCAGATGTTAACCCCAGAATCCGCAGCATTTCCAGCTAGGCATCTTGCCCTTCCCTCGCTGAACTTAAGTACTCAGTTCGCCCAGCTCGCCAGTGGGCATGGTCCGTCACCTAGGCGGACTCCAGAAATCCGTCCGCTCAGGTCGCCCTCAGTTCCCAGCTCTGCTAAATCGGCGAGTCAGGCTCTGACCGGCAGGCTCCGAGTCAGGCCGCCCAGGTCGCTCAGGTCGCGGCTAGTCTAAAAGTCACGCGCTCAGTGCGACCAAGGGAGGTCTCCAGCTCGCTGGCCCAGTCCGCCTGTCCCGCGCGAACTGCTTGTTCCTTCTCTTTTTTGTTTCCCGTCACCGCTGCCCGGCTCTTTTGTACCCCGGGCAGCCGGTTATTTTAGCCCTGCCCGCTTGGGCAGGCCCCCAGCCTATAAATAGGGGGAAGTGGTGCACTCAAAGGACGCTGACTCGAGCCCAGGAGCCCACTTGTTAAAGGCTGCGGACTCGAATCTCTGGCTTTGCGACCTCCGGCTTGCTTTCCCCATTGCTTTCTTTTTCTTTTCTTGTAACCGCATCTTGGCAATAAAAAGCAAGCCCGTCGCAGGAGTGGCATTTAGGCCGCGACGGGCGAAGTCTGGTGTTGCCGTGCTCTACGGCTCTGTTGCTTTTCCGTTCCTTTTCTAGTCCGCCAAGTAGATTGCTGCTCGCAGTTTGTTTTTCCTTTCTCTTCCCCAAGTGCTCGAACGGTTAGCTGGTGGTGCCCGAGTCCGTCGCTTTTCGAGCATCAACAGTTAACACGCGACCTTCAGATTCGAGCAGTTTTTTGAAACCGCGGATAGAAATGTCAGACCGCCGAGGTCGCCGCTCCGACCGCTCCAGCTCCCCCGATGATTCGCTGTGGGAGGCGTTGGAGCAGTCCCGCTGGGAAGCCGAAGTATCTCGAAGAGAGACTGACCAGCGGCTCGATACGATCAGCCAAGCCCTGTTAGCATTGACTCAGCGACTTGCTCCCCAGGTTGCTGAAGAAGTTGCTGAGACACCTGTCCGCCAGACTCCAGTCCGCCGGACCCCGGCTCGTCGCACCCCCCTTCAGCAGTCGCCTGCGACTGCGCCTCCGCCTCTCCACCAAGCTCAGTCCGCAGCTCCCCCGCGACCTCAGGCGGCTCAGTTCGCCCCCCTGATGGATTTCTTCAGAGAGGCAGCCCGAGGGACCCCTGCTCGCCGACTAGACTTTGTCGATCGGCAGTCCGCAGAACTCGCAGAGTTTCATCCTCCAGTCCGCCCTTCTACTGATTCAGAAACTCCCTCTCCCTTCATCGATCGAATCCGATGGGAGTCAGCGCCAAGCAATTTCAGAGAGCCTCGTCTCCCTTTTTATTCAGGGGAGACTGATCCGATCTCCCACCTGCAGGCATTCGAAGGGGCAGTAGCATTGAGAAGCCTCTCCGATGCCCTGAAATGTAAACTTCTGGTAACCACTCTTGATGGTCAAGCAAGAGAATGGTTTTATGAGTTGCCTCCAGGCACCATTTCCTCCTTCGCTGAGCTTCGCAGCGAGCTGCTCCTGAGGTTCGCAACCTCTAAGAAGAGAAAGGATGGGCCGACAGCCCTTTTTGATATTAGGCAAAGAGACAATGAATCGGTGGCAAGATTCGTTGATCGGTTCCAGAAAGAAATTCAAGGGGTAAGGAATGTGAACCCCGATTATTATAAAGTTGCCCTGATTCACGGCCTCCGGGAGGGCCCGTTGAAATTCAAAGTGACAACAAAGGCACCGTCAACCTATCAGGAGCTCATCGCGATAGCCAATCGCTTTATTGAGGGGGAAAATGCCAATCCTACCTATATCTCATCCCTGACAGCTAAAGCTGGAGGAAGGGATGTCCCTCACTCCTCTTCCAACAATCAGTACCACAGTAAGCCTCCCCGGCCTGATTTCCACCCACCACCTCAGAGGGGGCGCAACCTCCGCCATAAGAAACCTTTCCTTAGCCATCAACAGTTTCATGATCAGAGACTGCCGTTGGCCGCCGCTCCCGCCGTTCCCCTTCAAGCGCTCCCCATTCTTCAGAGAACCCAGCCAGCTTCAAATCCTCACGGGAGCAGCCCTATGGAAGAGCTTGCAGATCTAGGCATCGACTTTGAAGAGGTTGCCCATGTAATCCAGAAGAAAGTTGAAGAAAAGAGGCAAGGGCCTCAGAGAGATTGGAAGCCCAGAGACAACTCTCAGTTCTGTAATTTTCACAAGGAGAAAGGTCATCTGACTAAAGACTGCAAGGCTCTTCAGAAGCTAGTTGAGAGGTTGCTCGCCGAGGGTAAGCTCGAGGACCTGGGCAGGAAGAATGATTCTTCAAGGCCTTCCACCTCCAAGGGCAAGGAGGTGGCTGAAGTTCACCAGGAGTGCATAGAGATAAGGGATGAGGGCCATCTGGGGCTCATTGACATCCAAAATGAGTGTATTGATGTTGTGGACGAGGGGGCCTTGGGAAGACTCTTTTTCATCCATGGCGGAGCAGGGGCTGAATCTACCCGGAAGTCCTCTTTGTCAAGGCTTTCGCGAACTGAGGTTGCTTCTACTTCTTCTGCCCCACCTTCTGAAGTCGTCACCTTTGGCTCTACGGACCTTCCTACAACCGCCAACCCCTTCGATGATGCCATCGTGGTCCAGGCAGCCATCGGAAACTTCACGGTCGATAGAATTCTCATCGACACCGGCAGCTCCGTGAATCTCCTCTTTAAGTCCACTTTCGAAGCCCTGAGGACTGGAAAGACTCTGCTTTCCACCGAAGGGCCACTCTATGGCTTCTCAGGAGAAAGGAAGGAAGTTGAAGGAAGTGTCACACTCACGGTGACGCTCGGAGGGGTGACCAAAGAAATCCAGTTCATAGTGGTAGATGCTCCGAGCAGCTATCATGCCATCTTTGGAAGACCGTTGCTAAACAAATATCGCGCCATCATTTCAACATACCATCTAGCCATTAAGTTCTGCAAGGATGGCCGCCAGTGTAGGGTCAGGAGCGACCCGAGGCAGGCTCGAGAGTGTTACCTCCGAACAGTCAGCATGACTGAGGTTTCCCCCCCAGCTTTTCCAGCAGCAGCAGAAGCCACTCCTTCAGAAGATGCTGAGAATAGAGAAGGCGCTCACCTGGAACCTGCCCAGGTGACGCAAGAAGTCCCCATCGCAGAAGGAGAAGGAAGAAAGCTCTCCATCAACTCCGAATTGCCAGAAGATCAAAAGGCGGAGTTGATATCTTGCCTATTGGAGAATCTGGATGTCTTCGCTTGGTCAGCAGAGGACATGCCAGGGGTGGATCCCGACGTGGCTTGCCATCATCTCAATGTCGATCCAGTCGCCAAGCCCGTCCAGCAGAAAAAGAGGGATGTAGCTGTCAAGCTAGCAGAGCCCATCAGAGAGGAGGTTGCTAAACTCCTCAAAGCGCGCTTCATTCAAGAGATTCAGTATCCCGAGTGGGTCTCCAATGTTGTAATGGTTAAGAAACCTGGGGGAAAGTGGCGTATGTGTGTAGATTTCACCCGTTTGAATAAAGCGTGCCCGAAAGATTTCTACCCCTTGCCTCGGATAGATTTATTAGTTGATTCTGCGGTAGGGTATCCGTTTATGAGTTTTTTAGACGCATTCTCTGGTTATCACCAAATAAGAATGCATAAACCTGATATCCCTTGCACATCGTTCATCACTAATGACGGTTGCTATTGTTATCTTGTGATGCCCTTTGGGCTTAAAAATGCTGGCGCAACCTATCAACGCATGATGGACCAAGTGTTTAAAGAACAAAAAAGTAGAAACCTCGAGGTGTATGTGGATGACCTTCTGATTAAGAGTAGGTCTCTTCCGCAGCACCTGGTAGATCTTGTAGAGACCTTTTCTACTCTACGAAGGCGCAAAATAAAGCTTAACCCGTTAAAATGCGTCTTTGGGGCAAGTAAAGGGAAATTTCTCGGCCATCTCCTTACTCCCGAGGGTCTAGCCCCCAATCCTGATAAGGTTAAAGCCATCCTTGGTATGACCCCTCCCCGTTCACCCAAAGAGGTTCAGCAGTTAGGGGGGAGGTTGGCAGGACTCGGGAGGTTCATCTCTCGAGTTGGAGATAAAAGTGCACCATTCTTTAAGACTCTTCGGGGAGCGTCCAAGTTTCAATGGACAGAAGAGTGTTCCTTGGCTTTTGAGCAATTAAAAAAGCAACTAACCTCGACTCCTTTACTCCAAAGCCCTTGAGCAGGGGAGGCGTTATTCCTATACCTAGGGGTTGGTCCCGAGGCAGTTAGTTCAGTTCTGATTCGCAAAGAAAGCAGGAGGCAGTTCCCTGTTTACTATGTCAGTCACATCCTGAAGGATGCAGAGGCAAGGTATCCCATCCTAGAGAAGCTAGCTTTAGCATTAGTTATGTCTGCCCGCAGACTCCGTCCGTATTTCCAGGCTCATTCAATTCAGGTAGTTACTGATCAACCTTTGAAGAATGTGTTAGAAAAACCAGAGCATTCAGGCAGGCTAGCTAAATGGGCAATCGAGCTGAGCGAGTTTGAAATTTCCTATGTGCCCAGAACAGCTATCAAGGCACAGGTGCTTGCAGATTTCATGATTGATACGACAGAATCCAGCTCGGACCAAGCAGCAAGGTCCCCTTTATCTTGGACCATTTATGTGGATGGAGCTTCTGGTAGAAACTCCTCGGGTGCAGGAGTAGTTCTGATAAACCCGAATGGTGTCAAACTTGAGCAGGCCATCAAGTTCTATTTTCCAGTAACTAACAATCAGGCGGAATATGAAGCTTTATTAGCCGGCTTGAGGCTTGCACGAGAGCTTGGAATTGATCACGTCCATATCAAGACTGATTCACTGGTAATGGCTTCACAAGTTCTTGGCAACTTCGAGACCAGGGAGCCAGTGTTGAAAAGGTATCTTATGCTGGTAAAGGTTGAGGTTGGCAGATTCAAAAGTTTTACTATTGAGCACATTCCAAGAACAGAGAATGAGGAGGCCGACGTTCTCGCAAAGTACGGGCTCTCGTCAGGAGGGACAACTTCTGAACTTTTCCGCCCAGCGGTGGAGGAAGAAGGGCTAATGCAAATCGATCAGTGTCCCTCTTGGATGGATCCGCTCATTCTCTACCTGTCAACCGGGAATCTACATCAGTCAGTCAAAGATAAGAAGAAATTCAGGTTGAAGGCAGCACACTATTACTTGATATCCGACATTCTCTACAGGAAAACCTTCTTATCCACAATGGCAAGATGTGTTTCAGAAAGTGAGGTTCCCACCATTCTCCGAGAAGTGCATTCTGGCGAGTGCGGAAGTCATTCGGGAGCAAGAACATTAGAAAGAAGGATCCTGCGGCAAGGTTACTTCTGGCCTACAATGAAGAAGGACTCTGAGGCCTATGCGAGAAAATGTGTTCAATGCCAGAAATTCGCCCCTCTTCAGCATCAAGCAGCTCAATCTCTCAGGTCGATTACAACCCCTTGGCCCTTTGCTGTTTGGGGAATGGATCTCATTGGCCCTTTTCCCATGGCAAGTGGGCAGCGGCGTTTTATTATAGTTATGATCGACTACTTCAGTAAGTGGATTGTGGCTAAAGCATTGGCAAAGACAACAACCCAGGTCGTGAGGAATTTTATTTGGGGAGAGATAGTCTGCCGACATGGAATCCCTATGGCAATAATCACCGATAATGGACCACAGTTCAATAATGCGGAAATGATAGACTTTTGCAGACAGATCGGAACAGAGCTGCGCTTCGCATCGGTGCATCATCCCAGAAGCAATGGTCAAGTAGAAGCAGCTAATAAGCGAATCCTCAACCTGCTTAAGAAAAAGGTTCAAAATCTCAAAGGCAGTTGGGCTGATCAACTTCCCTCAGTCCTCTGGACCCTGAGAACAACACCTTCATCTGCAACAGGAGAAACCCCGTTCAAGCTTTCTCACGGGTCCGAGGCATTGATTCCTGTTGAGTTTGAAGTTCTGTCGCCTAGGGTACTGCTTGCCAGGCAGGGCACGGAGGATTGGCTTGAGTTGAACAGCGAGGAGATGAGGTTCAGTTTGGAGCATATCGAAGAGGTCAGAGACAAGGCTGCTATCAGGCAGGAGGAAGTAAAAAGAAGAATGGCCCGTTACTTCGATAAGAACGTAAGGATCAAACACTTTCAAGTGGGAGATCTGGTTCTTAAAAAGGTCGATGCTGCTGCAAGAGCCAGCTCAGTTGGGAAGCTTAATCCTAGCTGGGCAGGACCATTCATTATCAAGGAAGCACTTCAAAATGGGGCCTACCGGTTACAAACGTTTGAAGGTGAAGACATGCCGCACACATGGAGCGGAGATGACCTAAAGCGGTTCTTTTCCTGAACTTCTTTTCCTTTCTTCCGGTGTAAACTCTTTAAGAGGTTCACTATTAATAAAAATTCCTTGCCAACACTTTTATCAAGTATCTTTGTGTTTCAAGCGTTGACAGTTAAATATATGGAGCAAGGGTAACTCTAAACGATCCTCTCTGAACTCTCTATTTTATGGTTATACGAATCTCTCAAAATTGATACTCGCCTAAATACTCATACTAACACTTCTTCGAATGCCTCTTCTTTCTTACCTCCTCGAGCAACTCCCGGCAGTTGCTTGATGCCAGGAGATATCGCCGTGTCCAGCAAAAACCTCCCCTAGAACCGTTGGTGTCAGCATAACACCACGACGACCGCGTGTTGCGGGGAGATTTCGCACCGTGTAGTGGGAGCCTACCAACTCTAGTGCGGTAGGATACTGGATTTCGGATCCCGGCTAGTACCTAACCCCACTTCTGCATTATGGAGGAGCGAAGTGGAGGTCAGCTCTACCACGCCACTTAAGGGATATTGTTACAACCCGGATGATCGCACGGGGAAAGCAATGCCGCTCCGGCCGCACCTGCCCCCAGATCATCTTAGGGTTGCGACTCTCGAACACTCCTTGGTACCCTCAAGCAGTGCCTGCAGAAGACCCACAGTCTTGTCGATCTCAAAGGAAAGCAATGCCGCTCCGGCCGTACCTGCCCGAGAGATCGACTTAGACTGTACTTCAGGCAAGAGGGCAGTAATTAAGTTATTGAGTCTGCAGACTCCGAAGTCCAGTGGGGAAAGCAATGCTGCTCCGGCCGCACCTACCCACTTGGCCTCCGGACTGCGGCTTTCTTCTTCACAGGGGTTGTCATTATTAACGAAGTGCGGACTCCAGTTGCCTTATCCGCTCAGTCCGCCGTCACCTGGGTTGATTCTGTAATTCATAACCTTGTGAGGAAAGCAATGTCGCTCCGGCCGCACCTACCCGCTTGGTTGTGAATTACAAGTCATTTCTGATATTGTTTATTAATGAAGTGCGGACTCCAGTTGCCTTATCCGCTCAGTCCGCCGTCACCTGGGTTGATTCTGTAATTCATAACCTTGTGAGGAAAGCAATGTCGCTCCGGCCCACCTACCCGCCTGGTTGTGAATTACAAGTCATTTCTGATATTGTTCATTAATGAAGTGCGGACTCCAGTTGCCTTATCCGCTCAGTCCGCCGTTCCATGGTTGATTCGATAATTCATAATCTTGTGAGGAAAGCAATGCTGCTCCGGTCGCTTCTACCCGCTTATTATGAATTACAGGTCACTTCTGATGTTGCTGACTGAGGCAGTGCGGACATTGGTTTTCTAATTCGCCTGGTCCGCAGAATTTGTTCGATGCGCACAATGTGCTTGGAAGAAATTCAAGCGCGAATATCTGCGGATGGTGACCCTAGTCCATCCAGTTCTCTTATTCATGATGTTTAGGTTAGCAGATTATGGTTTTTTCGTTATCTTTGTTCTCGCAAAAACTGGCAAAAGTTCTGTGAAATGCGGACTGAGAACTGAACTCATCCAAGTCCGCATCACTCGTCTCTTTCCCAAGGAATACATTCTGTTCATATTACAACAAGATTGTGGTAGTGAAATTTCAGCTAGCAAAGATATATGCGCGACCTCTAAAGTATCAGCAAGAAACAAGCAGAAAATCTCAGAAGATATCAAAAGTATCCTTTTTTATATATATTCATTCAAAAATTACATGTCCTGGCGGACTCGCGTAAAGTCCGCCCCTCCCCCTTACATTAAAGAAAACCAAAAAATTACAATATATATCCCTATTCTATCCTCTGCTTCTTGTCCGCAGGCTTCTCAGGGCTTGACCCATCCACATCCACTATAGGCGAGTAGCCGCCTGAGTCACTGTTGCTGCTGTCGTCAGAGTGAGAAGCGGCTGAGGGTTCTGTTCGCGAGCTACTCTCACCAGAGCTGGAGTTAGCGGACTGATCCGATTGACCTCCTTGCTGTTGGCTTGAGGCCACTTCCTCGTCAGCAGACTCCTCCTCGTCATCTTCGGCAACCGCTTTTCCCTTATCAGCTTGCTCGAACTCGGCAATTTTATCCTTTAGCTCCGGGAAGAGCTTCAGGAAGGGAATAGAGTCTACCCCAGCCTTCGCGTACCCATCACTGATAACGCGCTCAAGCGCGACCTCGACGCTTTCTCTTACAAAAGGAAACACGGCCTTTTGAAAGTCTGGGTTGGTTACCTCATATGCGATCTGCAAAAGATTTCAAAACATCAGTCCGCGAAAGATAAGCAAGATTAATGGCGATTAACTAAGCACTTACGGCCTTGTCTTCTTTATATTGATTAACTTTTGCACCAAGGCGCTTATTCCTCTCTTTCAGCGAATTGCTTTCCTTCCTATGCCGCGCATTGTCCCTAAGCAGCTCGCGCGTAAGCCTGCCTAAGAAATGATTGGTGACGGCAGCGTTCGCACTGGCCTGCGCAGCGAGAAGGGGGAGGTCATCAGGGGCCACACCTTGCAGATCGCGGAGGTTTTGCTTCCCGTACAAAGCGGACAGGCGACGTGGGCATGGCGAGACGGGCGCGGGCTCCTCCAAGAGGGAAGAGCCGTTGATAGGCGGACATACTTTTTCTTCTCATGCCAGTGGATCATGGGGTTGCCCCTCAGATCCTTCTGCTTCTCGCCGAAGCCCGCAATGTCGAAGCTGCCATCAGAAGAATAACCTGCGGCGGGGTCTCCGTCTTCCCTCCTCTTTTTTGCGATTTCTTTTCTCCTTTCCCCTTGCGTAGGAGTCTGTCCGGCAGGCGCAACGGGCAGATTTGCGGGCACCGCCAAGGTCGCTGCAAGAGAGAAAGTTAGCTAAAATTCCTAAGTTGTTGCGGGTACAAACGAAGGTCGCAAGACTTACTCTCTTGGCGGCTAACAGTATATAGCCCAGGCAGCAGCGGGATGTAATAGTCAACATCCAGCCTCGCTCCGTCAAGGAACTTGACGATGGCGGTCTCGGCATCGTTCAGCCGCACGCTCTTGAAGTCAGCGTCTACGCGCAGCTGCGGACTGGTATGAAGGAACCCCAGGTCGCCTTCAAAGATGAGATACCTAGAGGTCCAGTTGTGGATCTTATTCGGCAAGCCCACAACTTTCATTCCCCTACAGTAGAAGTAGATGATGCCTTTGTACTCAGGGTCTCCCGTCGGGGTAATAGAGCGAACAGAGAAAATCTTCCTGAAAACCTTCAAGGAAAATTCAATCCTCTCAGCCCGCAGGTAAGCAATGAAACTGCAGATCGCAACCATACTGTTCGGGGCAAGCTGGCCCGGAACCACCCCATAATGCTCGAAGATCTCCGCGACCTCCCAGAGCAGGGGAAATTTGAACCCGCAGTCAAAATGATCTATTGGAATTGCGAGCTGGGTAGCGGTTGAAAAATTCAGTCGTTCGTGGTGCTCGGGGAGCCGCGCGAGCACGGGCGAGTCCGCCATATGAACTCCCAAGAACGCCTCCAGGTCGGCTTCGGTTAGTCTACTCCTTTTATGATCAGCAGCGTGGAAGGCGGCTGCGGCTTCAGTACGTGCGGATACCATGTTTTCAGACCGCAAGTCTTCAGCTCCCACTGCTTTCTACACAAACAAAGAATGACAACCCTATTTATATAAAAATCGTCTGACATGACAGCCGTCAATCCGCTCAGATCGGAAAGCCAGTCCGCTCAGCTCGCCTCTTCCCTGTTTTCCCTGCAATATCAGATATTTCTCAAGGCTTTGCGGATTCAAAGCCAGTCCGCTCAGCTCGCCTCTTCCCTGTTTTCCCTGCAATATCAGATATTTCTCAAGGCTTTGCGGATTCAAAGCCAGTCCGCTCAGCTCGCCTCTTCCCTGTTTTCCCTACAATATCGGATATTTTTCAAAGGCTTTGCGGATTCAAAGCCAGTCCGCTCAGCTCGCCTCTTCCCTGTTTTCCCTGCAATATCAGATATTTCTCAAGGCTTTGAGGATTCAAAGCCAGTCCGCTCAGCTCGCCTCTTCCCTATTCTCCCTGCAAATAATTGCGAATTCACGGGAAGCCCACAGGGATCGCAATTTTCTAGTAAACAAGATAAGCAGACATAAAACACCAGTCCGTATAACTTACATTTCACAACAGGATTTTCCGAAAAGATAATAGTATGCAACAGGCAGAGTAATATCACAACACAGATACAATCACACAACGAAGAGTTTCAGCAACAATATTATACAGCAGCTTAAAAAATAATAGAAAGTAAATGTTTGGGCCTTAGCGCCTTCCGCGCTCTCTCTGAGCAGGTCGCACCTCCTCCTCCATTCCAACATGTGCAGCCAGGTCACTTCCTCGCAGGATCTCGCAGTAGAGTTGGGAAACCAGATGGTGCATGTTATTGAAGGTGCGGTGCATATGAGCCATGTCTTTGGCTACCCGCGGAAATGGAATCAATTGAACTGCCAGGGTTGGATCTGCGACCACCGCGGGCTGCCCGCTTGCCGCAGGGGCCGATCCCTCCCCCACAGCAGGCTGAGGCGCTTGCGATCTCACCCCAGCGGCTTCGCTTACTTGCTTCTTTCCTTCTCTCGCCAAAGCCAAATATTTGCTCCTATAATGGCGGACATCTCCGCTCAGACGATTTTTCTCCTTGTTCGCACCTTCCAGTGCGGCTGAAAGGCTGGCGACCTCGCTTTCCAGGATTTTTTCCCGTGCTTTGCTTTTCTTTAGTGCAGTTCGAAGCTCGCATAACTCTTCCTCATCATTCTTCGCTAACAGTACACTGTCTTCTTTAGCAGGCAGCTCCTCCTGTGCGGGTTCATCAGCAGTCCGCGCCGCGGCCTCCGTCACATTTGGTGGCGTAGGCACGATCTCACCGACCTCGATAGAATCGGGCGTGGACTTCTGAACTGCAACAAAGAAAGTAAAGACGCCTCAGTATCCAGGCCGCAATAGCTCCAGAAGAAAAAAGAGAAAAGGGAAAAGGTTTTTATCCACTTTTGGTTATCTTCGCGGCGATCTGACGACTATCAAGGATAGGTCGCCTCACGCGCTCCGGATCAAAAGCCTCTAGGCGACGCCTCCATTCACGGCGGACTAGTGCTCTTGTCTCGGCCAGCGATCTGCTCGAAGTAACTATGTCTTCAGTTTCTGTAAGGATCTTGACTGGCCGCGACTTTCGTGGAGGGGATTTGTACAACCAAGAGCTCTGAAACCGCTTGGTCGCCGGCTGCAACTTACCAGATCGCATCAGCTCGGCAGCAATCTGAAGATCCTCAGTCCGCTTATCCACCACGAGCTTCTCCGAGGCCGCTTCAACCTTCGCCTTCATTATTGCGAGTTGATCCTCGTTTTTCTTCCTCTCTTCAGCTGGAAAAAAAGAAGAAGGGTCGTCAAGATTTTCTCCTCCAGTTGCGGTATCAGGCTGCAGCACCTCCAGTAGAGAGCGATTTATACTCGCAAGCTGATCATTATCTATAGAGTCAAGTATCTCAGTGGTTGATAAGCTGAGCGTGGAAGGGGGATCACCTTCTGCGAGCAGAGGATCGGGGGTGACGAGATCGTCTTGGACTTCTTTTTCTCGCGGCCTATGCTGCAAGCTCGCAGCTCCTGTCCGCTTGGAGATATTTTTCTCTTTTCTAACTTTCAACTTCTTCTCTACCCGCTCGGCGGCATTACCATCTCTTTTCCTCTTTTTCTTCTTCTCAGGAGTCTTCTCTAAATCGATGACAGCCGGCTTTGGTTCTGGAACTGAGTTTGGAGCGACAACTTGCTTTTCGATGGAACTGTTGGTCGCGTTTTCAGCGGACTCCTTATCTCGCTCCTCGGCAACCTCCTCTCCCCTTTCCACTATCGTCTCACCAGCAGGAAGCTTCTCCTCGATCCTTTGCTGCTGGACTTTCGGCGATGAAACTTCCTTTTCCGTTTCTATCCGCAACATGATGGTCCCAGAAGGAGAGCGATGCACCTCCATGCTGGAGGAGTTCGCAGGGTTTTGGTCAGAAACGGAGGGCGGATTCGGTTTCTCCCGTAGAGGACTTGGAGGAGCATTCGCAGTCTTTACAGTATCGCGGACTGGATCTTGCTTCACCTGGTCTGAACTCTCCCCCTGGTGGCGGGCAGGCGCATCTTTTCGATGGCTCGATTTCTTAGGCCGAGAACTCGCTTTCGGCTTCTCAATCGGAGCAGCCATGCTGCCAAAGAAGGACCCTAGCCTCGCCATGCCGGACTGGAAAGTCGAGACTGCAAGTGGTGAGTAACGACCCGTCGCGCAGACAATTCTGACAGAAGACAGCGCTTCCGGCAGTATTTATAGCACAAATAGCATTAATGATAGTTGCGGACTCAGCGGTTAAGGAAACATTTTCGGAATTTTCCAAAACTCAAAAATGTGCGGGGATTATGTTAACCCCAGAATCCGCAGCATTTCCAGCTAGGCATCTTGCCCTTCCCTCGCTGAACTTAAGTACTCAGTTCGCCCAGCTCGCCAGTGGGCATGGTCCGTCACCTAGGCGGACTCCAGAAATCCGTCCGCTCAGGTCGCCCTCAGTTCCCAGCTCTGCTAAATCGGCGAGTCAGGCTCTGACCGGCAGGCTCCGAGTCAGGCCGCCCAGGTCGCTCAGGTCGCGGCTAGTCTAAAAGTCACGCTCTCAGTGCGACCAAGGGAGGTCTCCAGCTCGCTGGCCCAGTCCGCCTGTCCCGCGCGAACTGCTTGTTCCTTCTCTTTTTTGTTTCCCGTCACCGCTGCCCGGCTCTTTTGTACCCCGGGCAGCCGGTTATTTTAGCCCTGCCCGCTTGGGCAGGCCCCCAGCCTATAAATAGGGGGAAGTGGTGCACTCAAAGGACGCTGACTCGAGCCCAGGAGCCCACTTGTTAAAGGCTGCGGACTCGAATCTCTGGCTTTGCGACCTCCGGCTTGCTTTCCCCATTGCTTTCTTTTTATTTTCTTGTAACCGCATCTTGGCAATAAAAAGCAAGCCCGTCGCAGGAGTGGTATTTAGGCCGCGACGGGCGAAGTCTGGTGTTGCCGTGCTCTACGGCTCTGTTGCTTTTCCGTTCCTTTTCTGGTGGCGGGCAGGCGCATCTTTTCGATGGCTCGATTTCTTAGGCCGAGAACTCGCTTTCGGCTTCTCAATCGGAGCAGCCATGCTGCCAAAGAAGGACCCTAGCCTCGCCATGCCGGACTGGAAAGTCGAGACCGCAAGTGGTGAGTAACGACCCGTCGCGCAGACAATTCTGACAGAAGACAGCGCTTCCGGCAGTATTTATAGCACAAATATCATTAATGATAGTTGCGGACTCAGCGGTTAAGGAAACATTTTCGGAATTTTCCAAAACTCAAAAATGTGCGGGGATTATGTTAACCCCAGAATCCGCAGCATTTCCAGCTAGGCATCTTGCCCTTCCCTCGCTGAACTTAAGTACTCAGTTCGCCCAGCTCGCCAGTGGGCATGGTCCGTCACCTAGGCGGACTCCAGAAATCCGTCCGCTCAGGTCGCCCTCAGTTCCCAGCTCTGCTAAATCGGCGAGTCAGGCTCTGACCGGCAGGCTCCGAGTCAGGCCGCCCAGGTCGCTCAGGTCGCGGCTAGTCTAAAAGTCACGCGCTCAGTGCGACCAAGGGAGGTCTCCAGCTCGCTGGCCCAGTCCGCCTGTCCCGCGCGAACTGCTTGTTCCTTCTCTTTTTTTGTTTCCCGTCACCGCTGCCCGACTCTTTTGTACCCCGGGCAGCTGGTTATTTTAGCCCTGCCCGCTTGGGCAGGCCCCCAGCCTATAAATAGGGGGAAGTGGTGCACTCAAAGGACGCTGACTCGAGCCCAGGAGCCCACTTGTTAAAGGCTGCGGACTCGAATCTCTGGCTTTGCGACCTCCGGCTTGCTTTCCCCATTGCTTTCCCCATTGCTTTCTTTTTCTTTTCTTGTAACCGCATCTTGGCAATAAAAAGCAAGCCCGTCGCAGGAGTGGCATTTAGGCCGCGACGGGCGAAGTCTGGTGTTGCCGTGCTCTACGGCTCTGTTGCTTTTCCGTTCCTTTTCTAGTCCGCCAAGTAGATTGCTGCTCGCAGTTTGTTTTTCCTTTCTCTTCCCCAAGTGCTCGAACGGTTAGCTGGTGGTGCCCGAGTCCGTCGCTTTTCGAGCATCAACACCAGATGCAAGGACTTTAGAGTTCAGACACTTGAAGGATCATCCTGTTGACCAAATAATAGGAGATCCTCGGGATGGCGTCAGAACTCGTCGAGGTACAACTAACGAGAATTTACACTTAAGTTTTCTCTCACAGGTTGAACCAAAGAAATTTGAGGAAGCCAACTCCGACGCATCCTGGATTCTAGCCATGGAAGAAGAATTGAATCAGTTCAAACGATGCAAAGTCTGGACACTTGTTCCTAGACCCAAGCATAAGAACGTCATCGGGACAAAATGGGTCTACCGGAACAAGATGGACGAAGATGGAACAATTATAAAGAATAAAGCCAGACTTGTCGCCAAGGGATATCATCAAGAAGAAGGAATTGACTTCGACCAGACTTATGCTCCAGTAGCAAGACTGGAGGCGATCAGGTTATTTCTTGCCTACGCTGCACTTAAGGGCTTTACCGTCTATCAGATGGACGTAAAGTCCGCCTTCCTGAATGGTGACATAAAGGAAGAAGTGTACGTAGAGCAACCGCCAGGTTTTGTTGACTCAACCCATCCTAATTATGTATATTTATTACAGAAAGCACTATATGGTCTTAAACAAGCTCCTCGAGCTTGGTATGAGACTCTGTCTAGCTTCCTTCTTGAGAACAAGTTCACAAGAGGAAAGATAGACAAAACATTATTTCTTAGGGAAATAAAAGGCAAGATTTTGCTAGTGCAGATCTATGTCGACGACATTATTTTCGGCTCTACGGATAACAACCTCTGCAAGAAGTTTTCTAAACTTATGCAAGGGAAGTTTGAAATGAGCAGTATAGGAGAGCTGAAGTATTTCTTAGGGCTTCAGGTGAAACAATCTGAAGATGGGATTTTCATCTCACAGACGAAGTTCACCAAAGAGCTGCTTAAGAAATTCGGAATGGAGAATGCAACCTCTATGAGGACTCCAATGGCCTCAGCTATGTCTCTAGACAAGGATGAGAAAGGGAAACCTTTTGATGAAACCAAGTACAGAAGCATAATTGGGTCCTTGCTCTACCTTACTGCGAGTAGACCAGATATAATGTTCTCAACATGTGTATGTGCTAGATTTCAGGTGAACTCTAAGGAATCTCACTACATCGCTGCAAAGCGAATCCTGAGATACCTCAAAGGCACACCAAATCTTGGCTTATGGTACCCAAGAATTAATGATAGTGAACTAATTGGTTTTTCAGATGTAGATTTTGCAGGTAGCAAAGACGACAGGAAAAGCACTTCCGGGACTTGCCAATTTCTCAGAAGGAGACTTATTTCCTGGAGCAGTAAGAAGCAGAACTGTGTAGCCATCTCAACGGCTGAATCAGAATACATCTCTGCAGGCAGCTGTTGTGCACAGCTTTTATGGATCAAGAATCAATTTGAAGACTACAACATGAAGTTCCAGGCCATTCCTTTGTTTTGCGACTCATCCAGTGCTATAGCAATTGCCAACAATCCAGTCTCCCACAGCCGGACCAAGCACATAGAGCTTCGTTATCATTTCATCCGGGAGCATGTGGAGAATGGAGACATAGATCTACAATATGTCCCCACAGACAGGCAAGTGGCAGATATATTCACGAAGCCGCTGGACGAGTCCAAGTTCTTGTTCTTCAAAACGGAACTCGGACTGCTCAACAAAGAGGAATAGTGATGGTGGATTCACAGCCAGGCTCAGAGTTGAAGATATCAGTGGCAGTAAATCTCTCCAAAGAAAATTGTATTTCAAAGTGATATACTCGAGTACATAGAGACATATACACGAGTAAACGGAAATACTCGAGTAGACCAAAATTGACATACTCGAGTAGTTGGTAACCTACTCGTGTATGTCACTTGACCTACTCGTGTATACTCCATCTCATACTCGTGTATGGCGAAACCTACTCGAGTATACGGGAATTAGAAATTTGAAAATCTCCTTTTCTTCTATTCGCACCAAAGTTTTGGCGCTCCATATCAGGTATGATTTTATTTTCAATACTCCTCCTTAAACCTAATTAGGGTCATATATATATTTAGAAAAATCGAAAATC
Source organism: Platanthera zijinensis (assembly GCA_039513925.1). Classification (NCBI taxonomy): domain Eukaryota; kingdom Viridiplantae; phylum Streptophyta; class Magnoliopsida; order Asparagales; family Orchidaceae; genus Platanthera; species Platanthera zijinensis. The sequence continues at coordinate 57,066,596 of CM077086.1, forward strand.
CTTTCCACTTCTCATTTCACTCGAGTAGCCGCCGTCTCTTCGTCTCCCAGAACAGTTGCAGAGCTCTGTCTTCCTCGTTTTTGTTTCCTTCGCACTACAGAATCGCTGATGGCTCCCTCCTCCAAGATTGGAATCGGCTCCGAACTAGTGACAGATGGTATTGAAGATATTTCGGATGACTTCAAGAACTTACTGATTCTCTTGGACACCGCCGGTTTGTCCTTCGTTCTTCAAGAACCCTGCTGTCTCCTGCTTCCTGATGTTGAAGAATTCTACAAAAATCTGAAGGTTAAACATAATGGTACAGTTCTGAAATCAAAGGTAAAAGGACTTGAAATTCGGTTGGATAAAACTTCAGTCGCCACTCTGCTTCGGATGCCCGTGGTTGACGAAGAAGATGACCTAGAAAAGGAAGATGCCGACCGTACTTCTCTATTCTGTGGTCGAGATCCTGAAGGTGGAGGTGAAACCTTGAATCGGTCTTTGTTCAATTCAGAAGGCAAGTTTCTAGTTGATGTCATCGCCAAAGTCTTGTGGTGCAAGACATACTCCATAAGAGATATCTCCCAGAATTTATTCGACGTCATGCAAGCAATAGTCTGCAGGAAGAAATTCCAGTTCGGAATGATGATACTGGACAAGATCCGAGAGAGCGTGGAACATCAAAGTTATGCTAGGATTATCTCACTCCTCCTCCATGAGATTAATTCCACAGTGTTTGACTTATCTAAAGGGACTCCTCTTCACCACATGAAGAAAGTTTCCATCTCTTCCATACAGAGGTATGACATCAAGATCCTGAATTCTGCCCAAACTTCAAAGGCTGATGCCATCTCAGAAACTCACCAAGAAACCAGTTTACCCGAAGACAGGATTCCATCTCCTCCTCTACATCAAACTACTGCTACCTCTGGTGCATTAGTTGAGGGGGAGCCTGCCTCTTCTCTTCCTCAGCATCAAGTTTCTTCAGAATCAGTGATTCCAGAACAAGAAGAAGTCAGAATTTCTACTCCTCCAGTTTCTCCTACTCCAGCAGCTTTACTGTCTACAACTGAAGATATTAACAGATTTATTGATGAGCTCAGCTCAGATGCTCCTCTTTTTCAGAATGATTCAGCTGCCAAGTCTCCTGCCAAGTCTCCCATTCAGTCTCCAGTTCCATCTCCTGTGCAGTTTCCAGCTCAGACTCCAGTACAGTCTCCTGCCAAATCTCCTAATAGTGAGCCCAGCAAATCAGATCATATTCTCTTGTCTGATGATGAGGAAATGTCTCCAGATCCTGTGGAGGCACCTCTGAAGACTTTGGATTTCTCCATGCCATCTTTCCTAAATACAGAATAATCTGTTGAGATAGAACCCTTCAAAAGAGCTGTCAGCTCAGTGGTCATTACAGAAATTCCTCCTTGGACTGCTCTTGCTCCTGCTCTTTCAATTCCTGCACCAACCTCAGCCCCCTCTTCTTCAGATATAGTCAGTAAGATTGAACAGTTGCTCCTTACACAGAGAAAGTACTTTGATGAATCTCTAGCATCAGTCAATAACAAAGTCACTACTCTTGAACAAGAGATGAGTAGAGGCTTTGCAGAAATCCAGGCCAATACTGATGAGCTAAAAAGATTGTTCCAGCTAGGTGGCAAGGCCATAGATCACACTATCACAAGCATATGTGAACTGAGAAATCAACAAGAAACTGTTGCCTATAATCAGATCCAGTTGGACAAGAATGCTGATGCCAATCTTATGAAAATCTGTGACGAAGTTGGCAAGTTCAGGGATGAAGCTATAGCTCAGCTATCTATAGATATCACCAAGGGGGAGAAGATAGTAAAAGAACAAGTGAAAAAACTATCTGAGCAAGCTCAAGCAGTTGTAAAAGAACAAGTTGAAACACTATCTAACCGAGCTCAAGCTACTGTGGATGGTCTTGTAAAAGAAATGAAAGCAGATATTCTCTCCCAGCTCCAGTCTGTGAAATTCTATACCTATGACACTGCTGTTTGGCTGCACAACATGAATTTCCCTAATGCCCAGCTCAACTCTACCATCATTCCACACTTCTTGAATCCTCTTGAAGCACAACCTCCTGCAGATGCTCCAGCCCAGGCAACCATTCCAGAAGGTGTGCCAGCTTTCTCACCTAGATCTGAGGGTGATGTGACTGAACCCCCTCTCACCTATTCTGATATGTGGCAAGATGAAATTCCAGCTCCAAGGAAGAAGAGAAAATATGGTGAAGGTGCTTCTGCCAGTCGTTCTGCACCCAAAAGAGATCCTGCCCTAGCTTCTGAAAGCAGACCATCAATTATTCATTCTGAAGTTTGGAGTCCAACCTCAAAATCCCTAATCCTTGATACCCTGAAATTGGTTACAGATCTTGGTGAGAACAGAGACCAGTTTTACAGTCATTCAGAATGGAAAGCCTATGAAGTGTCCCAAATCAAAATCAGACTTCATGACAGGAATTGGGGACACAATAATCCAGCTGCTCCTCCTAGGCCCAGAACTTATTTTCCCAAGCCATTCAGTTACCTAGAGAGGCAAGAGCTGAAGAGAGAAAGGATGCATAAGGAAGGACCCTCTTGAGTAAAGAGAATGTGGAAATGGATTCTCTTTGTTAAAAACAATTCTATATATATATAATTGATTCTGATTATGGCTATTTCATTAGTTATCCTGCTTTAGCTTATTTTTTTTTCAAGTATATGTGTATTGTTCTTTTTACTCTGAATAATTCACCTTAGTATAGAGGATGCTGACATCTACAAATAGGGGGAGATTGTTGGGATTTGTCTCCACAATACCTCAGATTTGTAGGTGGTCAGACCTTGAACTAAGATGAATTAAGGTGTATTTGATGCTGTGTTTAAGTTGTATGTGTGCAGGTCCTTAATGCCAAGTGTAGACCAATGTCAGTCTATAATGGGTCACCAAACAGAGGACCATACAATGTAATCCCTCATTGTGTGATCCAAAGTGTTGGCCCATGTATAGCCTCTCTATTGGGATACACTTCCTACATGCACTTGGAATGGTGGACTCAAGTATTGAAGTATGTCTTTTAGAAGAAATTTTTCTAAGTCTATATACTCGAGTAGTACCCTTCATATACTCGAGTAAGTGACTTAGTACTCGAGTAGATCCTTAGACATACTCGTGTAGACTCTATATACTCGTGTAGATAAGTTTATACTCGAGTAGATAGTCAGTCACTCGAGTAGGTCATATCTTATACTCGAGTAATTCCTTCTGTTCTTAAATCCAGAATTTTCTCTAAGTCCACATACTCGAGTACTTCCCTTATATACTCGAGTAGGTGGGTCTGTACTCGAGTAAGTTGGTTCACATACTCGAGTAGACTGTATTCACTCGAGTAAGTGATAACTTGTACTCGAGTGGTTGGTTAGTTACTCGAGTAAGTGCCTTGTTTATACTCGAGTAGTTCCGTTATTCCCATTTCAGAAATATTCTAAGTCCGCATACTCGAGTAGTTCCCTATATACTCGAGTAAGTGACTCTGTACTCGAGTAGTTATTTTTCATACTCGAGTAAGTCAATGTTTACTCGAATAGTTGTTCTAAGATACTCGAGTAGTTCATTTTCCCCTCACTCGAGTAGTTCTCCTAATATACTCGAGTAGTTCTTTTTCTCTCACTCGAGTATCTGCAACTCTTGTACTCGAGTATATATTCACACTTTATCTGAAACTTTTCTAAGTGTTTTCACTCGAGTATCTACTCTCATACTCGAGTAGTTCGTTAATCACTCGAGTATTGATCTCTGGATCACTCGAGTAGTTTTCTCTTTTCTTACTCGAGTATGCCAATCCTTTCCACTCGAGTATATAACTTCTCTTACTCGAGTATGCCAATTCTTGTCCACTCGAGTATATACCATATGATACTCGAGTATGTATCTTCTATGACTCGAGTATGTCGGTTCAAATCTTTCCTGAAATTCTCTAAGTCAATATCACTGTACATTTCGATTTGATCCTTTCTGATAAGTCCACGTGTCATTATTAATGATTCTTATGACCGTTGGAGTCTGCCTATAAATAGGTCACTTTAGATTTGACTATTAATAGAATTCCTTCAGAGATTATTATTTTAAGAAAGAGAAAGAGAACAATCCCTTGAACCCTAATTCTTCAAGTCGCCGCCGCCGCCGCCATTAATGTTCACGGAAGAAGCTCTGGATCGAGGATCTCCGATCTCTGTTTGCAACCCTAATTCTTCAGCGATCCAGACGCAAGTCAATCACTCGATCTCGCCGCGCTTTAAAGATTCCAGATCTATTTTCTCGATCGAGGTGATTTAGTTCTTCAGATTTGTGGATCTCTCTCAAGTCGTCTTCAACTTCTCTGATCAAGCCAAAGCTCTTAAGGAAGAAGACTGTCAAGATCCAGATCTGAGATTATTGTTTGTATTTTCTTTAAACAAATTATTGTGTAGGAGTTTTTCTCCGAGATTCGTAGGAAGGCTTTTGCTTCCGAGTTTTGTAGATCCGGTTTGGATCGAGTTTTTGTAGGAACGTGGTTCCGAGGTGTAGGATCGTTTTGATCCGAGATAGTGGAGTAGCCGAGTCTAGTGATTTGCTAGATCGGTGAGGAAAGTGGACGTACCCAAGGTTGGGGAACCACTATAAATCTCTTCTCGTCTGTGATTGCTTGATGTGTGCTGTGTTAGTTTTTAATTCCGCATTTGACACGCAATTCACCTATTCACCCCCCTCTAGGTGATTTAGGCTAACAACGTAGACCTCTCAGATGAAAATCCATAAACCGCTTTAGTTGCTCGTCAGTCGCTCGCTCGTCCACCCGATCTTCAACACGCTCTTGCCTCGCACCAACCCGAACTGGCTCCACTATAGGCCTTTCCTGCCAAATAGGTTGTGCTTGAATCATGGCAAATACCGTCTCCGCAACTAGGCGCACGGTTTTCGCAAAAAGAGGAGGTGTGGGCACCATGGCTGGTGCCACACTCTCATCCGAATGCTGGGGCTCAAACTGCCCAACACCACTCCTTATCACCTATATGTGAACAAGATATCAATAATAAACCTTTAATTCAAAACGGCAAACATACTGAATACACACACACACACACATTCCTAGTGGACATTCTTGAGTTCAAGTATGTTAAAACGGTTCGCACGTACACGTGCTCGCCACCCGACAAAAGAATTCGGCCACGAATTCTAAAGCGGAAAACCGAGGGGCCTCTGATACCAAAATGTAACAACCCGGCCCGTTAAATAACATATAATAGAAGGTCCGGTCGGGGCCCCACATTATATGCCACAAAAAGACGGCGAGGTCACAGGATAATGCCAAAATATCATCGCACCCTAACCCAAAGCATTCTAGCAAAAGTTTATTACTTAAAAGAACTCATCCAACGAATGTCCAATAAATATATAAATACCCATTTATATATACAACGCCAGGAATGTATACAAGCACACCGCTCACAGCCTTAAGACCTTACAAGTTTCTCTTTACAAACACATGACTTCATACATCGGCACGCAGGCCGACCACACATGAAATCCAAATCTTCGTACGACCTTCGAGGGCCTAATAGCAACAGCAAGGGCTTCAGCCCGCTCAATCCATCAACCTGCAACACCTGCATAAGAACGTCCACCCCAAGGGTGATAAACAAAGCAACGGTCAGCTTCCAGCTGACCAATTATAACGATCCTACCCCTTACCCGGGGCAGTGGCTCCTTCTCTGCATGCATTCCAGTCTCAACACATATATATATCAATACACAATATCATCACAAACGTCGGCCTTCGTGCCAGATGCTCTGTGCACTCAAGGCATGCTTACGGTGTATCGGAACATCCTTCGTACACCATCGACTAGAGGTTCTTAACTTGTTGGCGATGGAGCATGGTCTACTACAGCGCGTAGACTGGAGACCCTCTCTCCCATCCCATTCAGAGGTAGTAAAATAACGACAATACTTGAGCATCATCGATCGGTATGCTGGGAAGGCCCGCAACCCCCCATTTGCAATACTCCCAAATGACCGCTCACAACGATCTTACCACTGAACTTGTTGGGTGGCCTACCCACTCAGAGGTTCTTAACTTGTTGGCCATGGGCATTAGTCGCCAAATCCCTATTGGAGACCTCTCGCACCCAGCCACTCAGAGGTGCTCGCTTATAACAATCCGATCATTGAACTTGGTGGATGGCCTACCCACTCAGAGGTTCTCGCATCCCTCTCTCCACACCGACACATAGTGCCGCTTTCCAATCCATCATACGGCTCGTACCGAGTATACAACCAAAGGAGCTATGCAAAGCTTCCTTACCACACTTCACAAGCATCCTCACACGCTCCGCAAGCTATTCATTGTATACACGGAGTCTTCTCCGGATCGCAGCAATCTAAATCCAGACTATACGTCCAGATGGGATTCACACAACATTCCTATTTCATACTACACACTTCTGGATCTAAATGTAGACTCAACCACTGGAATCACTTACGCTCTTCCATCTTTTGATGGAGGATTCCATCAATATACATGCATAAACAAAGGGCTTCACCTGCCCAAGGAATAAAGATCATTACCCTTGATGATCACTTCGGTGCCATGAAAGAACTAGCCGGATGGTAATCACCGCGACGGCCTTGCCTCCACAACGCTGAACTCGGCTCTCGATTCGGACTGCTGAAGCTCCACCGGCGATCAGAAAGCTTCTCTTTCTTCCTTCCTTACTCTCCTCTCTCTCTTCTCTTTAGAAAGAGAATGACCAACATAAGAATGAGATATTCATCTCCATTCTCGGTATTATAATAGCAGGGAGGAACTTGGACCACATGATCCAAATAAAAGCGAACGAACAACCTCGATCTGTAACGCCCTGAAACTCAAAAGAGTGACAGGTGGTATTTTGAGCCAAATCTGGGATTTGGTAGAGGTGACACGGCCTGGGACACGGGCGTGTCCCAGGGCGTGTCATGCTCGTGTTCAGCGCTGGTCGCGTGGTCGACGATTTTGCAGTCAACGGTCATCGGGGGGTGAACACGATCTGGGATACGGGCGTGTCCCACGGCGTGTCAGACACTCAAAGACTTTCACTCAACAATCGTTGAGTGTGGACGCACGGCCTAAGCCCAGGCGTGTTCGGGTCAGACACGGGCGTGTCAAATTCGACACGGACGTGTCATATACCCATATCCTCCTTGGTCATTTGGCGAGTTGTGCTAAGGCAGCTACACGGCCTGGGACACAGGCATGTCCCAGGGCGTGTCTAGCACACGACATGTGACACGGGCATATCACATGGCCGTATTGTGCTCGTGACATTCTGGACCTGTGTCAATGGAGGTACATGCCTAGCTACACGGGCGTGTAATGGCTGACACGGGCGTGTCAAGCCAGACATGTGTGTGTCGAGTGCCCGTGTTCTTTTTGGGACGGGACGGTTTTGATGGCGAATGGGTGACACAGCCTTGGACACGGGTGTGTGACAAGCTGTGTTATGCCCAGATCTTGGATTTCAAGTCCAGATCGCAGCCGTCCGTTTCCTTATTTTGAGATCTGAAGGCTGGGGGTTGTTTCTCCAGGGATATACCCGGGTTTAGGGCTTATAAAACCACATTTCTCTTTGGTTACTCTCTTTCTAAGATCTAGAGAGAGGAGAGAGCAAGGAGGAAGAAGAAAGGCTAGATCCGGTGACCAGCGGAGCTTCGGAGCTCCAAATCGCGAGCCGACTTCGGATCTGCGGAGGCAAGGAGATTGCAGTGCTTTTCGTCTGCGTAGATTTCCATGGCGCGAAGGAAAAATGCTAGGGTAATGATTTTCATCTTGAGCATGTGAAGCTCTTCTTCCGTTGCATGGGAAAAACCGCTCCCGCGAGTGTGCGGTGAGTTTGCGGTATTCCTTGGGGTAGATATGTAAAGTCCCCCTTCTTAGAGTCAGGAATCATAATACAGACATAGGCATGGTGTGTGAAGCCTACCCAGACATGTTGGTATGGATCGGTGATGTTTTGCTATGCATATTATGCCGGAGAAGACTCCGTGCATTTCTATTGTTTTCGGGTTTCTATGCGTTAGAATTCATCAGGGAATCTTGGGGATTAACCCCAAGGTGCACCCAGAAATCTGGGCGGAAACACATTTTTACCATTTCGGTGGCCTGGGAGCCAGTCGAGTATATAGTGGGGCTATGTACCGTGTTTTATCGATAGTTGGGACTGAAGGAAGCTTGGCCCGCGTCAAAGGCCAAATGGCCATGACAGGGTGAGCAACGGGCTGGTGGAACCCTACCCGCTCCACCTGTTTCGGTTAAAGAGACCTAAAGTTAATGCGACACTTACCGATGATTTGGAGATCGAGTCTAGGCTACGACTGAAAAGACTAAATGCTCACGAGGTTCGCCGTCCTGGGGGTGGTGGTGGAGTTTAGGATCAGACTGGGTTCGGACTGGCTTCGGCGAGTTAGTGCCCTGAGAGCACGGGGTGTACGACCGTGTGTGCGTGCACCTATGTTGTGATGTTTATTCGCTATGTTGCTTGTTTTGCTAACAAGTGCAGGGAAGAAGCTTTTCCGCCCAGGTTTGGTGGTGGAATCGTTATAATTTTGTCAGCTTTAGCTGGTCGTTATTCTTGTTTACCACCATTGCGGTGAATTGTGCTTGCAGGTGCTGCGGAGCTGAACGGTAAATAGCGGGCTAAAGCCCAGGTTACTTAGCCGGACCTCGAAGGCCTAATCTTTGAATGTTTTCTTGTATTCTCATGTGTGACTGGCCTGTGTGCTGAGGTTTGGAAGACACTTACAAAACACCGATAAGTGACCAAACAACATTACAAAACGCAATTATAGGAACATGCAGGTTCCTCAAACATGTGTATTTTCATTCCTAAGTGGACATTCATGGGTTCTTTTCATTGACGACGTATTGGTGTACTCGCAGAGCAAGTTGATCACTTCATGCATCTGCTTTCGGTGGTGGAAACGCTAAAGAGGATCACTTTAAGCATCTTCTTTCGGTGGTTGAAACGCTAAAGAGGAACCAACTTTATGCCTAGTTCTCCAAATGCGAGTTTTGGGTTATCCTAGGTAGCGTCCCTCAGTCATAAAGTTTGTAGAGTGGGTGTTTCAGTGGATACAGCGAAGATAGTCATGTTAAGTGAGTGGCCTGTGTTGCGTTCAGGAGCGGAAGAGCAGAGTTCTCTAGGGCTAACCGACTACTACAGGTACTTCGTAGAGAACTTCTCGCGGATAGAGTTACCCTCCTCATAACTTTGACGAGGAAAGATCAAAAGTTGTTTGGACGCCTGCGTGCACACAAGATTTCGAGGAGTTGGAGAGTCGATTGACCACGATGCATATTCTAGGTTCGCAAGTGAGACCGAAGGCTTCGAGATTTATAGTGATGCCTCAGGCAGTGGTTTGGGTTGCGTGCTGCTGCAACATGGAAGTGTTATAGCGTATGGCTCGAGTCAGCTGAAAGTGCGCGAAAGGAATTATCCGGTCCACAACTTGGAGTTGGCGGCCGTGATTTTTGCGCTAAAGCAGTGGAAGCACTACTTGTACGGCGTAAAGGCCGATATTTATACCGACCACAAAATCCTTAAGTACCTATTGGATCAGAAGGATCTAAACCTGAGGCAGCGGAGATGGATGGAGTCCCTGGGGGACTATACGCTCAAAATTCATTATTTTCCCAGGAAAGGCAATGTAGTTGCGGATGCGTTGAGTCGCAGGGCTCCCGCCCAAGCCAACTGGGCTTCGGTTCATGATGAGAGATTAATATGGGAGTTTGAGGCGTTAGAGATCTGTTGTGTGGACAAGCAGACTAGCGTTAATGCGTTGTTAAACGTGACGGAAGTTAGGTATGGCCTGGCTGATCGGATTCGGCAGGCTATGGAGTTTGATGGCAGTATGAAGGAGCTCATGGATGCAGCATTGGGTGGGTCAAATGCCCAGTTTTCAGTTGAAGATGGGCTACTAAGGAAGGACAATCGTTTGTGCGTCCCAAATGTGGATAAGTTACGACTGGAGTTGGTGTACGGTCATATCAAGTACTCAATTCACATAGAGAGAACGAAGATGTATCGAAACCTAAAGAAATTATTCTGGTGGCAAGGACTCTAGCAGGTTGTGGCACTAGTTGTGGCTAAGTGCCAAACTTGCGCCTTAGTGAAGACAGAGTGCCAAAAGCCAGGGGGTTTCTTGAAATCCTTGCCTATTCTGGAGTGGAAGTTTGACGACATTTCGTTGGACTTTGTGCACGGCTTGCCAAGACCATAGAAGGGAAACAACGCCATCTGGGTGATCGTAGATTGGTTAGCAAAAGTGTCGCACTTCATTCCACATAGGAAGGATGATTCTGTGGAGAAACTAACGAAGCTGTTTGTGGATATTATAGTCAGACTGCACGGTGTGCCCCGCAGCGTCCTGGGATATCGAGATGTGCGTTTTACGTCCAATGATTGGAGGTTGGTGCAGCGAATGCTGGGTATTAAGTTGAAGTTTATCACAGTCTTTCATCTACAAACAGATGGGTAGACCGAGAGGGGAAACAGGAAGATGGAAGACATGTTTCACATGTGCGTTCTAGACTTCGGGAAGCAGTGGGGATGCTATCTGTACTTGGTGGAGTTTGCGTACAACAATAGCTACGAAACGAGTATCCAAATGGCTCCCTTCGAGGCCTTTTTTGGTATAAAATGTCGTATGCCGTTGTCGTGGCTGGAAACAAGTGAGGCAAGGTTGTACAAAAAGCAAGAGGTGGAAAACGCTACTTCATTGGTGCGAACCATTCGAGAGCATTTGCTGAATGCTCAGGTTAGGCAAGCCAAATACTTCAATGTCAAGCCTCAGAACGTGGAGTTTGCGGTTGGCATTCTGGTGTACTTGAAGTTAAAGCCGTTCAAGCGTGTTTCTCGGGTACGACGCTTGAAGAAGCTGAGTCCGAGATACCTTGGACCATTTGAGATTCTGGGGCGGATCAGAGAAGCGGCTTATCGCCTAAGGCTATCAGTGTAGTTGAGTGGTCTACACGATGTATTCCACATACCAGTGTTGTGGATGGCGATGCAAGAGCCTTCACAGGTGATCACAATTGATCTAGTACCGGTGGACGAAGGGTTGACGATGAGGGTCAAGCCCGTTCGTATTGAAAACTCTGAAGTCAAGCGACTTCGTAACAAGGAGATTAGAATGGTCAAGGTCCATTGAAAAAATTGCGGTCGTGAGGAGCTCTATTGGGAACGGGAGCAGACCATGCTTGAGGAGTACCCAGAGTTATTCCACTCAGGTATCACTTTTGGTTTTGTATATATTTTCCTTTGGTAATTTCGTGGACAAAATTCTTTTAAGAGGGAGAGCGTTGTAACGCCCCGAAACTCAAAAGAGTGACAGGTGGTGTTTTGAGCCAAATCTGGGATTTGGTAGAGGTGACACGGGCGTGTCTCAGGCCATGTCGTGCTCGGGTTCGGCATTGGTCGCGTGGTCGATGATTTTGCAGTCAACGATCGTCGGGGGGTGAACACGGCCTGGGATACGGGCGTGTCCTAGGGCGTGTCAGGCACTCAAAGCCTTTTACTCAATGATCGTTGAGTGTGGACGCACGGCCTGAGCCCAGGCGTGTTCGGGTCAGACACGAGCGTGTTAAATTTGACACGGGCGTGTCGTATACCTGTGTCCTCCTCGATCGTTTGGAGAGTTGTGCTAAGGCAGCTAAACGGCATAGGACACGGGCGTGTCTAGCACACGACATGTAATACGGGCGTGTCATATGGCCATGTCATGCTCTGGACGTTCTGGACCTGTGTCAATGGAGGTACACGCCCAACTACAGGGGCGTGTACTGGCTGACACGGGCGTGTTAAGCCTGATACGGGCGTGTTAAGACTGACACGAGCGTATCGAGTGCCCGTGTTCTTTTTGGGACGCGACGGTTTTGACGGCGAATGGGTGACACGACCATGGACACGGGCGTGTCGCAAGCCATGTTCGGCCCAGATCTTGGATTTCAAGTCCGGATCGCAGCCGTCCGTTTCCTTATTTTGCAATCTGACTGCTGGGGGTTGTTTCCCCAGGGATATACCTGGGTTTAGGGCTTAGAAAACCCCATTTCTCTTAGGTTACTCTCTTTCTAAGATCTAGAGAGAGGGGAGAGCAAGGAGGAAGAAGGAAGGCTAGATCCGGTCATCGACGGAGCTTCAGAGCTCCAAATTGCGAGCCGACTTCGGATCTGCGGAGGCAAGGAGATTGCGGTGCTTTTCATCTGCGTAGATTTACTTGGCACCAAGGAAAAACACTAGGGTAACGATTTTCATCTTGAACATGTGAAACTCATCTTCCTTTGCATGGGAAAACCCGCTCCCGCGAGTGTGCGGTGAGTTTGCGGTATTCCTTGGGGTAGATATGTAAAGCCCCCTTGTTAGAGTCCAGAATCGTAGTACGGACGTAGGAATGGTGTGTGAAGCCTACCCGAACATGTTGGTTTGGATCGGTGATGTTTTGCTATGCATATTGTGCCGGAGAAGACTCAGTGCATTTTGATTGTTTTCGGGTTGCTATGCGTTTGAATGCATCAGGGAATCTTGCGGATTAACCCCAAGGTGCACCTAGAAATTTTGGCGGAAACACATTTCTGCAATTTAGGTGGCCTGGGAGCCAGCCAGGTATATAGCGGGGCTATGTACCGTATTTTATCGATAGTTGGGACTGGGGGAAGCTTGGCTCGTGTCAAAGGCCAAATGGCTATGACAGGGTGAGCAACGGGTTGGTGGAACCCTACCCGCTCCATCTATTTTGGTTAAAGAGACCTAATGTTAACGTGGCACTTACCAATGATTTGGAGATCGAGTCCAGGCTACAACTTAAAAGACTAAATGCTCATGAGGTTTGCCACCCTGGGGGTGGTGGTGGAGTCGAGGATCGGACTGGGTTCGGACTGGCTTCGCCGAGTTAGTGCCCTGAGAGCACGGGGTGTACGGTCGTGTTTGCGTGCACCTATGTTGTGATGTTTATTCACTATGTTGCTTGTTTTGCTAACAAGTGCAGGGAAGAAGCTTTGCCGCCCCGGTTTGGGGGCGGAATCGTTATAATTTTGTCAGCTTTAGCTGACCATTATTCTTGTTTGCCACCGTTGCGGTGAATTGTGCTTGCAGGTGTTGCGGAGCCGAACGGTAAATAGCGGGCTAAAGCCCAGGTTGCTGAGCCGGCCCTCAAAGGCCTAATCTTTGAGTGTTTTCTTGTATTCTCATAGGTGACCGGCCTGCGTGCTGAGGTTTGGAAGACACTTATATTTGAGCAAACTATTGTAAGGACTTAAGGCCAGTACTTTTGTGTATTTTGTAGGTATTTTCTACTGGGTTTTCTGTTAGTGGACATTCATGCTTATTGGCAGGGTTCTTATTATTGCAACTTAATAAATTACTTCCGCTAGATGCTCTGTGTAGGACGTATGTATTGGTTGAATGGTTTCATTGAGTAACCCACCGGTTTGTCCGTGGTATATGGCGTCGGCCCCGGTCGGACCTACTGTTATATGCTATATGACGGATAAGAGTATTACACGATCTGCTTTGAAAAGCATCTTTATAGAGCTGACACGGCCTGTGACACGCCCGTGTCACAGGCCGTGTTCCTTGAGTGGCTACAAAACCTACTCAATCTGGATAAGAACACGGGCTATTACACGCCCGTGTCACTTCCTGACACGCCCATGTCAACTAGTACACGGCCGTGTGACTGGTCGTGTCACCCCATCAGCACAGAACCAAATCACTCGAGAAGAACACGGCTAAGGCACACGCCCGTGTCCTTGGCCGTGTGCCAAACACGCCCCTTTGACACGCCCGTGTCATAGGCTGTGTACCACACTCAACGCCACTTAACTAAACGCCACTCCACTTAATGCCACTCCACTCAATGCCGCCCGGTTACCAACCCAAGCAGTACACGCCTTGGGACACGCCCGTGTCCCAGACCGTGTCGCTTCTCGACGATCGTCGACCGTGCTATCTCAAGAACTCAACTCGATGCATACCGTAAAGGACACGCCCGTGTCCCAGGCCGTGTGCACTGGACACGCCCGTGTCTCAGGCCGTGTCACCCATCCTAAACTCTAAATTACAATTTGGGCTGTTACAACTTGGCACTTTGGAGGTCACCTGCCCCTTAGTTAGGGCACTTTGGCCATTTTAGGGCTAGGTTTGACTTGGGTCAACCTAGCCTTTTGGGTTGACCCCAATGGGTCCTTGGTGACCCATTGACCTCACTTTAGGGTTAGGAAGGCATGTGTGGGGTCCACTTAGCTAGGGGAAGGTCAATTGACCCTAAGTAGGCCAGTTTGACCCATTTAGAGTTAGGGTGGACTTAGGTCAACTTAACCACTTTGATTGCCCCCAATGGGTCCTTAGTGACTCAATGACCTCTCCTAAGGTCTAGTAAGACTTTGGTAGGGTTGGTTAGGCACATTAGAGACCACTTGTCCTTAGTTAGGGCACCTTGCCAAATTTAGGCCTATGGTGGTCTTATGTCAATTTGACAACTTTGGGTTGATCCCAATGGATCCCTATGGCTCTAATGGACCCTCTAATGGGTTAGGGATGTTTTGGTGGGGTCATGGAGTCATGTAGAAGCCCTATGGTCATCCTAAACTATTGTTTAGAATTCTACTATTTGTAGACCATGGTGATTTCCAACTTCATGCCTAAGCTCACTTGGTCTTCTTGGGCTTCCTAGGGTTTTGTCATGACCTAGTCATGAAAAAACCACTCTTAGGGGTCTAGTTGTAAATTGGATGTTACACAACGTATCCCCACAACTGATCAAATAGATCATCAATATGAGGCAACGAATATTTGTTCTTGATGGTTACCTTGTTTAACACCCGATAATCTATGCAGAGCCTCATGAAACCGTCTTTCTTCTTTACGAACAAAACAAGGGCACCCCACGGGGAAGAACTCGGCCTAATAAAACTACACTGCAATAACTCATCTAGTTGAGTGCGCAACTCTTCCAACTAACGTAGAGCCATACGATATGGTGCCTTAGTTATAGGGCGAGTACCTAGCTCGAGGTCTATCCCAAACTCCACCTCTCTCTCAAGAGGAAGTCCTGGAAGGCTATCAACAAAGAAATCTGGAAACTCTCGCACCACCGAGATATCCTCAAGACGTGGTGTAACAAAAGCTGTTTCCAAAGAAGAAATAGACACAAGATACACCTCGTAACCAGACTCTAGAGCTCGACAAGCACGTACCGAAGAAATAATGAGGGAACCCTTGTCCTGAAATCCATAGACACTTATAGCTTGGCCGTTGTCCATCTTGAAGTCCAGTCACTTTGCCTTTCATTGGATTATTGCATCATACTTGGACAACCAGTCCATGCCCAAAATCACGTCGAAATCTTCCAGATCCAACACCATCAGATCCGCAAAAGCTAGGAAATTGCCTAGACAAATAGGGCATCTCTGAATTCCTTGATTGGATATCACCAGATCTCCGGAGGGAAGATTGACATTGAAGGAAACTCCTAATTTATCCACGTTCAAACGATGTTTATCTACAAAACTTCGCGACAAGAAGGAATGGGTGGCACCCGAATCAAAAAGAACGCGCAGCCACCTATTCTTCACCTTAAACTCCCATAAAACCGTAGCACAAATAACTAAATGAACAAAAACTAGGACAAACAATGGAGAGTAAAAGTTAAACTAGAATCTAACCTGATGTCACTTGGGTAGATATCTGAGCTTCCTCACTGGTCACCACATTTAGCTTTCCTTTCCCTTTGTCCTGGTTTGGTGGCGGATGCAGAGCCCGGAGCGGGGCAGGCTGCTGTGGGGGCTGAGCTTGGGGGTATGAAGACTTTAGGTGCCCCTTATGCCCGTACTGGAAGCAAGCCTTATCCTTCGACAAGTAATGACTCACGTCATGTCCCTTCCTTGAATAGAATGAGCACACCAGCTCTCCCTTGGGTGCACCATGGATGGAGAGCACCTGCTGTTGCTTCAGAGTGGCTGTCCTCTTGAAGCACCTATCGTAAGGGTGGCCGAATCGACCACAGAAGCTACATATTTCTCCACTTTTCTTTTTTGAAGAAGGGCCAGATGCCCTAGAGATTCCATCCTCAACACCTTTCCTCTTCTCTTTCCTCGCCGCAACACCTCGATTATTGGTGTTTTCAATTTACTCAACTTTCAGAGCGGTTTCCACTGCCATAGCATAACTTTCAGCTCTATAAGCACATGCCCACTGTTGGACATTGCTTCTCAGTCCTCCTAGGAAACGTTTCACTCTTCCCTCCTCTGAAGCAACCAAATCAGAAGCAATTATGCCCAACTTACTAAACTCAATCTCATACTCGCTCACCGTGAGCTGTCTCTACTTCAGATGCAGGAAGTTATTCATCAGATGCTCCTGCTCGACCGAGGGTAGAAACGTTTTCAGCAGCATCTTCTTAAAAGATTCCCACGAACATCCTTCATTTAGGCTCTCCTTTTCCTGAATCCACCAGCTCTTTGCCAGGCCTTTTAATTGACAGGCTGCAATCATTACCTTCTGGGCTTATGCAATCCCCGAATAGGAGAACATCTCTTCGATAAAATTCATCTCTAGAAGTAGCGTCACTGGGGCACCAAAGGAGCAGGGGAATCGAGTACGACTCAATCCATGGTAGAATCCTGCACTAAGGGTTGCTACGTGGGAGCAGCAGACAACAAAGCCTGAATTTGCGATTGCATCGCAACTACTTGCCTCGATAGAGCCTCGTTTCTCTAGCGCAAACTCTCGATCAACGCATCGCTCTGCGCACCTGACGACTCACCCTCCGACTAGGGAGTCGACCTCATCGCAACACGCTTTGGCGACATTTCTAAAAGGGCAAAATGAACAACTCGTCAGAATCCTAGCTTACAATTAGGCTACACACTTAGATAAGAACAAACTTAAAAGACACTTGCTTATGCTACAACTTGCTCTAAGATTTTATAATGATGCTATCTCCTACTTAGGATGATATCCTCTCATCCTATTGACTCATGTGCCTATGGTATGAATGCATGGATTCTTTAATCTTATTTAAAATCATGTGTGTACATGTGTCATAATGTAAACCTTAACTTAGCACGCGTGCTTATGCGATGATATGCTATATATGCAGTGTTATGCATTCTAAAAAATCCTTAATGTATATTATGAGCAGCGTACACATGAAATGTTATGCATCCCATACTACATAACATCGCATGCAACGAGAAACAAAAATGTGCTAATGGGCACGCATGTGATGGTGGTTATGCATCCCATACTACATAAACGTCACATGTTGCCACCTATGGTGGATCCATATACAAACACATATTATGCATCCCATACTACATAATATGCCACGTATAGTTCTTATCATGCTATGAGTGTAGTGACTATGCTTCGGCTAAGACATACTGATGACACATCGGTGTGTGTATGCAAATGAATGAAGGAAAGCAAAACTATATCAGATTGGCTTGTTCGACCAACTTGTCAAACCAACCTCCCTCTGATACCAACTGTCACAACCCGAATTTTCAATGCATAAAAGGCGCATATCAGAGTAAGGGGACAATCCACGTTATGATGCCACGTCAGCTGGGGATATCTGCGGACGCTCATGTAAAACTCCTACTAGACACAAAAAGAAAGATCTTTAAGTGATTTAGTAAAAATCCAATTTAAGTTAAGGATTTAACCGTATCTCTCGGCTTGGTGGCTCATCAAGTTCACGAAAAGAAAATAGTTAATACGCTGCGGAAAAATACTTCATTTATGAGATTAAACCTCCTACATGAGTGTAGACATTCCCTAGGGAATAACTCATGGTATGCAATACTCTAGGTTTATATTAGTAGTAAAAATAGCTTTTACGGTCGCTAAATATAATGAGTTAAAGTTTTAAAATATGCAATACATGAAGTAATAGTAATAGATTTTATACTTAAAAATACCTAACATGCATTCCTAGTATAAATCATCCCAGAGAGCAAGTGATCCAATTCATCACAAAGAGAACAACTAGTACCTAGCAAGTATCCCAAATCAACAACCCTGTGGGCATCAACAATATGACATGAACCCACATAAATAATAGTATGTATGAACTAAGGAAAGTAAACTAAAACAATAACTACCTCGCAATGGCGAGGTGAAAACCACAGCCAACACTGCTGCTCTGGAACTCCAAAACCGGCTCCACTACCTGCTAAAGCTCCAAACCCGAGTCATTCCAAACACAGAATACCTCAGCAAGAAGGTACAAGCGGTGATAGATAAGAAAACTAAAAAGTAAACAAAGTTCAAAAGGGGTACCAACCCAAGACCAAAAGTACTGTAGTGAAGTACAGAAGTAAAGTACCAAAATCAGAAAATAGAACTTACGTGAATCGTCACGTATAACAAATCACACCAGATGCACACGACTAAAAAGGTGGAGAGCAAGATTAAATCATAAAAAGAATACTCGAATCTTTATTAGCCACATGTGGTCAACTCTACCCAAAAATACAGGCGAGGTGGTCACTCATCTAGGCACGCCCTCAGAGATATATAATATCCGTCTAACTGCGGGGGAGACTCATACACTCCACCATTCACCGCAGACGCCCAAACACTCGGTAGAGTTCCATAAGATACTAATAAAGGAAACAAACCTTGCGGCGGTGGATTCCCTCACTAACACCCACAACAAATAAAATCATGATATCTCCTAAGACTTGGCACATCAGATTCTACTAGACAATTCTAGATTTAAGAAATGGTTGATCAACCTAAGGAAAGAATTCTCAGTCCTCAACAACTCTTAACACATCCTACATAATAGTTAGGAACAATTAATGCCATCAATTAAACATTTCCATCAAGTCTCTACAACACTTATAAGATTAAATCATCATGAAAAAACTAATAACACAAGTGGATTCAAAGGAAGATTACATATATCTACAGATTAAAATGACAATAGTGTGGAAAGATCGAAGAAAAAAGAGATTACCAGTTATCATCAAGATTGGAAAGGAGAGGGAAAAGGGAAAACAACCACTTGCCTTGGTTTTGCCGGAAAAACTCTCCAAATCGATCCTTGTCGTAGATCGGGGCTAAAGAAGACGAGGGAGGTCGAAATCTGAACAAAAATGGCCGAAATAGAGGTTTGGGCCAAAAACCCTAACGAGAAAACTCAAGAAACGGGAAAAGTTTTACCACGATGGCGTAGCTCTCGTTGAGAGTTTTCCGGATCTATATCTCGTTGAAGATTTCGAGCACCGGAGCACCGTCAGCGGCCACCGAAAGATTCACGAATAGGAGGAAGTCGCTGCTCTGATTTCGATTCGGTCACTTAGAGAAGATGAATAGGATTTTCTCTAACCTAATGCCTTTATATACTTAATATTTATAATAAGATTAATAGTATTAATAATAATCGTCAAAGTAATAAAAATAATAATTTTATGTGCAGGCGTGCGGGAAACAAAAATAGAGGCTTAAGATGGCTCTGACGAAAAGTGATCAACACAGCAGTTGTAGATCTCGTCAAGACGAACACAATACATGTTAACAATTTTTCCATATGACGCCGTTTTGACCCTCAAAATGTCGCCCGAAAGCAGGCTGAAACGGATTTCTCGGGAGCAACACAAGACTTCTCGACAGCTGCACAGGACTTCTCGAGAAGGGAATGGGATTTCTCGAGAACAGATTTAAAATTCTCTAGTACTATAAATATGATCTCCTGCGAAGGCTTTAGAGTTCTCGAGTACTATTTTCAGGCTTATCGAGAATGACTCGAGAAGAACGAATAACTACCCAAGAAAAGTTGCATGAACAGTGTTTTTTGTTTTCGTGAATAGTGAATTTTGAAAATATACCTTTGATCAAACTTAAGGAATAAATAGTTATTTTCATTTTGGAATAGTGCTTTAATATTATAATAATCAATTTCTTTTATATTTTTGAACAAGGAAATACAAGTTCAAAACGGAGGTCCAAACGTGCGCCGAATTAAACGAAATTCGCACTATAGGGTAACACTGACGCTACGAACCCAATGACGAAGTCAAAACCAAAATCTGACGAGCTATTCTTGAAATATAAATTTTAAAAGTCAATGACCAACATAAATTCTACAAAACTTCGGAAAATCGCCGAGGTTTGAAAATCTCTCGGATCGCAACGAAACTTGACGAGCATGTCAAAAAAATTTATTAATTTAATTTCCTAACGTGAAATTTTCCATTTACAACAAGGATTCACGAATTTGGCCGACTCGACCGAACACATGTGAAAACACACTAACGGCGACGCGCCGTCAAAAGTAACGCCATGACGTCATAAATACGTCATTATAGAATTAAATAATTACCGAAAAATTGAGGCCGTTACAGTCACCCCCCCTAAAAAAGAGTTTCGTCTCGAAACTTGACACAACTTCAAAACCAAACCAAAACGAGAAAATCAAATACATCCAAAAACATAGAGACATACCTGAAATTAAGAGAAGAGGTATGGATAAGATTCCCTCATTGCCAACTCCAATTCCCATGTCGCGCTCTCGACGTCTTGATTTCGCCAGAGAACCTTAACCATGGGAATGGTCTTTCTCCGCAACACACGCTCTTGAGATTCCAAAACACGGACAGACTCTTCCACGTACGAAAGGTTGGGCTAAATCTGGGGCACTGAGTCAAGGACTTGACGATCACTACGAACACACTTCTGCAACTGGCTCATA
The DNA here is from genome assembly GCA_039513925.1 of Platanthera zijinensis. Lineage (NCBI taxonomy): Eukaryota > Viridiplantae > Streptophyta > Magnoliopsida > Asparagales > Orchidaceae > Platanthera > Platanthera zijinensis. The sequence goes on from CM077086.1 coordinate 57,087,350, forward strand.
TGGAACACATCATGGACAACAGGGAAGGTAGCAGGCAAAAACAGCCTATAAGCTGACCCTCCGATGCACTCAAGAATCTGAAAAGGCCCCACATAAGGGTGTCTAACTTGTGGTTCCTTCCAAACCTTTTAACACCTGACATCGGAGAGACTTTCAGAAAAACCAAGTCCCCAACGGCGAACTCCAGATCGACCCTTCGCTGATTAGCATATTTCTCATAACGCTCTTGCGCTATACGGAGCTTCTCTCATATATGAGTCACAACACAATTCTTCTCTTCAAGGGCTTCTGGACCTAGTAGCGGTCTCTCACCAACTTCAGGCCAAAACAAAGGAGTCCTACAATGTCTTTTGTATAGGGGCTCAAACGTGGCCACCTCCAGACTCTCTTGATAACTATTATTATAGGCAAATTCCATGAGTCTGAGGCATTCATCCCAAGCACCACCATGATCCAATATATAACACCTTATCATGTCTTCCACGATCTGATTCACCCTTTCTGTCTGACCATTTATCTGCGGATGATAGGCGGTGGAATACTTTAAATCGGTACCCAACCCATCTTGTAAACTCTTCCAAAAATGAGACAAATCTGGAGTCTCAATCTAATACAATGCTAACAGACACTCCATGCAATCTGATGACTTCATCAAGGTACAACTCCACTATCTTCTTTATAGAATACCCAATCTTAAAAGGCACAAAGTGAGCACACTTAGTTAGTCTATCAACTATCACCCAAACAGAATCGTGCCCACGGGGAGATTTCGGTATACCGGTGATGAAATCCATTAAAATACTCTCCCATTTCAAACTTGGTATATCAAGCGGTGTTAGTTTACCACCAGGCCTTCTATGGTCTGCCTTAACGCACTGACACGTGTAAAATTCCGACACAAACTTTGCTATATCCTTCTTCATTCCTAGCCACCAAATAAATTGCTTTAGATCTTTATACATTTTGGTGGAACCAGGATGGTAGGTAACCCTAGAACCTTGAGCTTCATTACAAATCTTAGCCCGAATGTCCCCAAAAGCGGGAATACAAAATCTACCATGATATTTCAGAGTATCTGACTCATCCAAAGAGAAATCAGGTAGCTCCCTCTTCTCAGTTCTATTCCATAGATGCAATAAATCAGTGTCATACTTCTGGTGCACTTTAGTAAGAGAAATCCAAGAGGGCTCTTCTACTTCCAAACTAGCAGGCACAGTACTACTCCCAACTTCAATGTCCATCAACAAGAATTCTTCCACCAAGGATTGCACAGATAGATTGAAGATTTTGGCAGTCTTCCTACTCAAAGGATCGGCTACTACATTAGCCTTTCCTGGATGGTAAAGGATCTCCACTTCATAATCGACCACATACTCTAACCACCTACGCTGGCTCAGATTCAGCTCCTTCTGAGTGAAGACGTACTTCAAACTCTTATGGTCTGTATAGATCTTGCACAATGCGCCATATAGTAAATGTCTCTAAAGATTCAACGCATAGATTACAACAATAAATTCCAAATCATGTGCATGATAGTTTCTTTCATGAATCTTTAATTATCTTGATCCATACGCGATCACCTTTCCTTCTTTCATCAAAAAACAACCAAGTCCAATGTGTGATGCATCCAAATACACAGCGTACTCGACTCCTTCATTAGGTAAAGTTAAAACTGGTGCAAACACAATCTCTTCTTCAACCCTTGGAAGGCTTCTTCACACTTATCGCTCCAAATGAATGCGGTGTTCTTCTGTGTAAGTCTAGTTAGAGGAGCAGACAACATAAATAACCCTTTCACGAATCTTCTATAATAACCGACCAGACATAAGAAGCTCCTAATCTCTTTAGGAGTAGAAGGTATCTTCCATTCCATCACAACAAAAATCTTGGTCGGGTCTACGGAAATACCGTCCTTGCTCACAATATGGCCCAGAAAGGACACCTGGGGTAACCAGAATTCACACTTACTCAGCTTGGCATAGAGTTTGTGCTCTCTCAGGGTTGAAAAAACTAAACACAAGTGTTGAGTATGCTCCTTAACACTACGGGAATACACGAGAACGTCATCTATGAACACAATCACAAAAACGGTCCAAGAAATCTTTGAACACTCTATTCATTAAGTCCATGAATGCAGAGGGGGAATTTGTCAAACCAAAGGACATCACCAAGAACTAAAAATGCCCGTGCTGGGAATAAAAAGCCGCCGGTGGTATATCAGCCTCACAGACCCTCAACTGGTGGTAGCCTGAGCGAAGGTCAGTCTTCGAAAACACAGCGCATACCCATAACTGATCAAATAGATCATCAATTCGAGGTAAAAGATATATGTTCTTGATGGTTACCTTGTTTAACTCCCGATAATCTATGCGGAGACTCATGGAACCGTCTTTCTTCTTTACAAACAAAATAGGGGCACCCCACGGGGAAGAACTCGGCCTAATAAAACCACACTGCAACAACTCATCCAGCTGAGTGCGCAACTCTTCTAACTCATGAGGAGCCATACGGTACGGTGCCTTAGCAATAGGGAGAGTAACTGGCTCGAGGTATATCACAAACTCCTCCTCCTCTCTCAGGAGGAAGTCCTAGAACGCTATCAAGAAAGTCATCTGGAAACTCTCGCACCACCGAGATATCCTCAAGATGTGGTGTAACAAAAGCTATTTCCAAAGCAGAAATAGACAGAAGATATGCCTCGCAACCAGACTCTAGAGCTCGATAAGGACGTACCGCAGAAATAATGAGGGAATCCTTGTCCTGAAATCCATAGACACTCATAGGTTGGCCGTTGTCCATCTTGAAGTCCAGTCGCTTTGCCTTGTACTGGATTACTGCATCATACTTGGACAACTTGTCCATGCAAAAAATCATGTCGAAATTTGCCAGATCCAACACCATCAGATCCGCAAAAGCTAGGAAATCGCCTAGACAAATAGGGCATCTCTGAATTTCTTGATTGGATATCACCAGATCTCCGGAGGGAAGCTTGACGTTGAAGGAAACTCCTAATTGATCCACGTTCAAATGATGTTTATCTACAAAACTTCACTCCACGAAGGAATGGGTGGTACCCGAATCAAAAAGAACGCGCGCCCACCTATTCTTCACCTTAAACTCCTCTAAAAACGTAGCACAAATAACTAAACGAATGAAAACAAGGATAAACAATGGAGAGTAAAAGTTAAACTAGAATCTAACCTGATATCACTTGGGTAGAGGTCTGAGCTTCCTCATTGATCACCACATTTAGCTTTCCTTTCCCTTTGTCCTGGTTTGGTGGCCGCGACAGAGCCCGGAGCGGGGCAAGCTGCATTGGGGGCTGAACCTGGGGACATGAAGACTTTAGGTGCCCCTTCTGCCCGTACTGGAAGCAAGCCTTATCCTTTGACCAACAACGACTCATGTCATGTCCCTTCCTTGAAAAGAATGAGCACACCAGCTCTCCCTTGGGTGTAACTTGGATGGAGAGATCCTGCTGCTGCTTAAGAGTGGCAGTCCTCTTGAAGCACCTCTCGTAAGGGTGGCCGGATCGACCACAGAAGCTACATATTTCTCCACTTTTCTTTTTCGAAGAAGGGCCAGATGCCCTAGAGCTTCCATCCTCAACAACTTTCCTCTTCTCTTTCCTCGCCGCGGCACCTCGATTCTTGGCATTTTCAATTGCCTCAACTTTCAGAGCGGTTTCCATTGCCACAACATAACTTTCAGCTCTATAAGCGCATGCCCACTGTTGAAAATCGCTTCTCAGTCCTCCTAGGGAACGTTTCACTCTTCCCTCATTTAAAGCTACCAAATCAGGAGCAAATATGCTCAACTTACTAAACTCAATCTCATACTCGCTCACCGTGAGCTATCTCTGCTTCAGATGCAAGTGGTTATGCATAGGACAGTCTTGCTCGACCGAGGGTTGAAACTTTTTCAGCAGCATCTTCTTAAAAGATTCCCACTAGCATCCTTCATTTAGGCTCTATTTTTCCAGAATCCACCAGCTCTTTGCCAAGCCTTTTAACTGATAGGCTGCAATATTTACCTTCCGGCTTATGCAATCCCCGAATACGAGAAAATCTCCTCGATAGCGATGATCTAATCATCCAAAACAATGAAGTCGGCACTCCTGTCGTAAGTGGGAGGTCCCAATCGCTTGAAATGCGAGATAAAATTCATCTCTGGCGGTAGAGTCACCGGGGGCACCAGAGAAGCAGGGGAATCAGGTACGGCTCGATCCATGGTAGAATCTTTCAATATGGGTTACTGTACGGGAACGGCAGACAACAAAGTTTGAATTTACTATTTCATCAATACTACTTGCCTCGACAGAGCCTCGTTGCTCCGACGCAAACTCTCGATCAATACATCGCTCTGCGCACCTGACGACTCACCCTCCAACTAGGGATTCGACCTAATCGCAACACGCTTTGGCGGCATTTCTAAAAGGGAAAAACTAACAACTCATCAGAATCCTAGCTTACAACTAGGATACACACTTTGTTCAGACCAAACTTAAAAGTCACTTGCTTATGCTGCAACTTGCTTTGGGATTTTATAATAATGCTATGTCCTTCTTAGGATGATATCCTCTCATCCTATTGACTCATGTGCCTATGATATGAATGCATGGATTCTTTATTCTTATTTAAAATCATGTGTGTACATGTGTCATCATGTAAACCTTAACTTAACACGCGTGCTTATGCGATGATATGCTATGTATGTAGTGGTATGCATTCTAAAAAGGCCTTAATGTATATTATGAGCGACGTACACATGAAATGTTATGCATCCCATACTACATAACATCACATGCAATGAGAAACAAAAACGTGCTAATGGGCACCCATATGATGGTGGTTATGCATCCCATACTATATAACCGTCACATGTTGTAACTATGGTGGATCCATATACAAACACATATTATGCATCCCATACTACATAATATGCCCAGTATACTTCTTACTATGCTATGAGTGTAGTTACTATGCTTCGGCTAAGATGTACTGATGACACATCGGTGTGTGTATGAAAATGAATGAAGGAAAACAAAACTATATCAGATTGGCTGGTTCGACCAACTTGTCAAAACAACCTCCCTCTGATACCAACTGCCAAAACCCGCATTTTCACTGCATAAAAGGGGCATATCAGAGTAAGGGGAAAATGCGCGTTATGATGCAACGTCAGTAGGGGATATCTGCAGACGCTCAGGCAAAACTCCTACTAGACACAAAAAGAAAGATCTTTAAGTGATTTAGTAAAAATCCAATTTAAGTTAAGGATTTAACCGTATCCGTCGGTTTGGTGGCTCATCAAGTCCACGAAAGGAAAATAGTTAATACGCTGTGGAAAAAATACTTCATTTATGAGATTAAACCTCCTACATGAGTGTAGACGTTCCCCGTAGAACAACTCATGGTATGCAAGAATCTAGGTTTATATTAGTAGTAAAAATAGTTTTTACGGTCGCTAAATATAATGAGTTGAAGTTTTAAAAGATGCAATGCATGAAGTAATAGTAGTAGATTTTATACTTGAAAAGACCTAACATGCATTTCTAGAATAAATCATCCTAGAGAGCAAGTGATCCAATTCATCACAAAGAGAACAACTAGCAGTTAGCAAGTATCAAAAATCAACAACCCTGTGGGCGTCAACAATCTGACACGAACCCACATAAACAATAGTATGTCTGAACTAAGGAGAGTAAACTGAAACAACAACTACCTCACAACGGTGAGGTGAAAACCACAACCAACACTGCTGCTCGGGAACTCCAAAACTGGCTCCACTACCTGTTAAAGCTCCGAACCTGAGGCATTCCAAACAGAGAACACCTCAGCAAGAAGGTACAAATGGTGATAGAAAAGTAAACCAAAAAATAAATAAAGGTCAAAATGGGTAGCAACCCAAGACCAAAAGTACCGTGGTGAAGTACAGAAGTAAAGTACCAAAATCAGAAAATAGAACTTATGTGAATCGTCACATAAAACAAATCACACCAGATGCACAAGGCTAAAAAGGCGGAGAGCAAGATTAAATCATAAAAAGAATACTCGAATCCTTATTATCCATATGTGGTCAACTCTACCCAAAAACACAGGTGAGGTGGTCACTCATCTGGGCACACCCTCACAGATATATAATTTCCGTCTAACTGGGGGAATACTCATACACTCCGCCATTCACCGCAGATGCCCAAACACCCGGTAGAGTTTCACAAGATACTAATAAAGGAAACAAACCTTGCGGTGATGGATTCCCCCACTAACACACGTAATAAAGAAAATCATGATATCTCCCAAGACTTGGCACATCGAATTCTACTAGACAATTCTAGATTTAAGAAATGGTTGATCTGTAATACCCCACTATCAGAACACAGAACACGGCATGGAGGGGAGTCTTATGCCTAGAACAGCTGCATTGCGTTAGTACTAGCACTCGGGCCACCTTGTACTACAAGACGCCTATTCTGCCGGCCTTTACCAATATCAATCATGTCAACCCAACCAGAGTAATAAAAATAGAAGTCAAATACACACATAAGCATATAAGTCCAAATATAACAAATAGAGAAGCTACATCTAGCTTCTAAATTATCAGAGTACGAGCAGTCTTGCCAAAAGGGGCTACAACAAGAGTCACTCTATGAATCACATCTGTCACTAATGGTAGCGACGACATCGTCCCTTCAGGCCCTGTCGTCCTAGCCTGACTATCCTGCTGCATTACCTGTTGCTATTCTGCCTGCGGGGTTTCCTCCTAAAAAGGAAGACGTAGCAACCGTTAGTCATAAAGACTAAGTGGTTTCACATCCGCTCCCCCGACGACTCCTCAGCACCAGGCGGAGAAAGGATCAGGGTACAATATATTTAATGAAGCAGTAGTACAAACATGTGGTGTAATATATATGACATGAGTAGCAGTAAAGTAAACTATAACAGTATCATCATCATTCTAAGCTAGCAATTCTATATCTACAGCAGAGTATGAAAATGTAAGCTATAACTGAAAGTAACTCAACTTATATGAAATCCCATACAGACATATATGTTAAGGATTGGCAAAACTGAAAGGTAACTCATCGTATAAGAGTGCCCATACAAACTTATACGATGAGGATCTTGTTTATGCAATGTAATGTAATGCAATGAATGCTATGCTATGACTCAATATGCACACGCACAAGAAAATTGCTGTGTCGACACAGACTCTGAAGTTCCCACTTTTTGAGCAGGTAACTAACCTCTCAGGCACCAACCGTCGTTCCAAGACGATGACATTAGAGCGGACATCTCCACTACTAGGCCGACATCCACACTACCTAGCCTATGCCTCTGTACGCCTCAACGCTAAGAACACATCAGCTGAGCTCAAAGCGTACTACGGCTCAACGGGAGTCTCGGGGCACGGAAGGAGCCCCGGGAATGAGCACCTAGGACCAAGCCCAACCGCCCAAGGTCTAACTGTCAACTCCCGTCGGTGTGACGAATGGCGAGCCTGTAGACCTGCCACACTATCCTTAACTCAGGATTACGACACCACGTGTTGACTCACACCGCATGCTACTTCACGTCTCGATCTCAACAGCTCACAAGGGTTCACTTACCAAATCCCTTATCAACGCAAACGATCAAGTGCAGTAAACATCCACGCACTATCAACCATTCCACATATCCATGCACTAACCATATTCAATCCTCTTCCAACATTTCGAGCTCACAGCTCACATTACCGATTCACATATCTAGTTGTTTATACAATCCAACTTGTCTACTCACTAGTTCACCTAGGGATCTAACATCCAACCATTTCGTTCAAGTAGGTTTTACTTCATCATTTGATTATAAAGTATCAACCAACAGCTCACCATGAACTTTACGATAACTATTCACAATTCCTCTAATAATACTAAATTAGGTTTACATTAACAAAGAACCAAGCATGCAGGAATTGTATAGAGAGTAGAGCTTCAAACAGAGATTCCTAATGCTATAGGAATCCAGAGAAAATGTGTAACCCATCGTTGGAAAGGTATTTCCAAGGGCCACGACTTTCGTGTTTAGTCAAAAGCCCAGATTTGGCCTTATCATACTCGAAAGCGGCTTCTAAGACTGCTACATTCAAATTACAGTTTCAGCACGTTTACATTATCAGCCATCAATTTTGATCAGGCTTTCCCGTGGCTTCAGACATCGCCTGAATATGTGTAACCACTCGTTGGAAAGATCTATCTAAGGCCTACGACTTTTGTGTTTAGTCGAAAGCCCAGATCTAGCCATGACATACATGAAAATGGCCATGAAGATTGCTGCGTGCAGAATACAGATTTCGACACGCATTTTTGAGGCGGAATGAACGACATCGGTTCATCTTCCTCCTCTAGTGGATCTTCCCAAATCACACCTAGAAATGCTCCTCCCTTATTCACCCTCATCAGGCCATTCCTCTTCACGAGACCATCCTCACCATCACCATGAAGGAAGGAGAGGTTGAAGATTACTAAACCCTAGAACACAAGTCCTAGTATGTACTCTTCCTAGGAGTCTCCATATCACACATCAAGACTCTTTTGAGTCGATATCTCTCCTAGGATTAACTACAGATCTAGCACCAAGAGAGAGGGGAGGAAACTCACATCATTTCCAGCATTTCCGTTATTTTCGGCCATAGATCACGTGACTCTTCGCGGCAACATCCTCTTATCCTCGGCGATATTGCTCTCCACGGAAAAAGACTTGGCTCTAGCTGTAGTCTCTCCACAGAAAAAGAGGGCTTGGAAAGAGGATGAAAAATGGCCAAATCCTATATAAATAGGACAACCACGGGTAGGCACACACCCATGTTCCTACCTGTATCCCGCTCGGGTGAAGCGTCGTCGACGGTTATAGCGTCGTATGGACACAAACACGGGTAGGGACATGCCCGTGTCCACTACCAGTGTCGACGAGATACGGCCGTATTCAGGCCCGTATTCTACCCGTATCCTGCTCGGGAGACACGGTCAGGTTTCCTGGAGACATTCACATGGGTAGGGACACACCTGTGTCCCTTCCCGTGTCCTACTCAGGACACAGGATCGACAATGCCAGTTACACACACGGGTAGTGGACACGCCCGTGCCCCTACCCTTGTCCTCTTCACACGGGTAGGGACACGCCCGTGTCACCACCCGTGTCCTTCTCTGGAAAATCCATGATTTTTCACACGGGTAGTGATACGCCTGTGTCACTACTCGTGTCCTTTTCTGGACTGACTTCTCTTCCCTGAGCCTAAATCGTCTCTCTTGACTCAAAAGTGTGCATGAGAGGCCTAGCATGAATTGGGACATTATAAATCCTATAAACAAAATAAAAGATTTCGTCCCAAAAATCAGGCTAAGCCTATGGGGGAAAGTAAAGCATAAAATGAAATAAAATATGCTTTTAAAGATTACCTTGATGAAACAGCTCAGGTAGCACTTTTGCATCAAGTCCACCAGCTCCCACGTATACTCCTCCTTCCCATGATTAGACCACATTGCCTTAACCAGAGGAACACTTTTGCAGCGCAAAATCCTTGTCTCATTGTCTACTATCCACACAGGCTCTAGTCGCACCGACCTATCAGTCGCAACTGCTCCGTCAGTGGTGGGAACGTATTGATCAGGCCTCAACAATGTCTTTCGAAGTGAAGACACATGGAATACGTCATGAAGATTCTCTAGCTCTGTCGGTAACTCCAATCGATAGGCAACCGGTCCAATCCTTTCCAATATAATATAGGGCCCAACGTACCTTGGGATGAGATTCTTCACACCACGTACCCGTGATACTCCATGCATCGACCTGATCTTCAGAAACACTTTGTCACCCACCTGAAATTCCACCATCCGGTGCTTTGCATTATAATATTTTGCCTGCCGACTTTGAGCCTCAAGCATGCGGTCCCGTATTAGTCTCACAACCGCATCACTATCATCTATGTATTCATTTCCCAAAGTCTTCGGGTCCTCATCCTGCACCCAAGACAAGGGTGTTCTACACCTTCTTCCGTAAAGGGCTTCATGGGGCGCCATCCCGATGCTAGCTTGATGGCTGTTATTGTACAAGAACTCTACCAGGGGTAAGAGCCTTTCCCACGGCTCTCCTCTATCCAATACACACAACCTCAGTAGATCCTCCAATGTCCTGATAGTCCTTTTAGACTGCCCGTCTGTCTGAGAATGAAATGACGTGCTAAAGGTAAGACGTGATCCCAAATACGCCTGTACCGTCTTCCAGTCTTTAGAGGTAAACTGACCATCCCAGTCAGAAACAATCGTCTTTGGCACACCATGATGCCGTACAAACTGCTCCACAAAGAGGCGTACCAAAACTTCCACATGAGCTTCTTTCTTCATAGGAATGAACCGGGCTACCTTCGTCAGGCAGTCAACGATCACCCATACTGAATCATTACCTGAGAGTGAGCGGGGAAAACAGTGGATGAAGTCCATGGAGACATCCTCGAACTTCCACTCAGGGATGGGCAATGGCTGTAATAATCTGTCGGGACTCCTGCACTCTGCCTTCACCCTTTGACAGGCCTCACAATGCGTAAACAAAGGGCCGACGTCTTTCTTCATTCCTGGCCAACACATGGTCTTTCGCAAGTCGGCGTACATCTTGAAAATCCCAGGATGTACATAATATTGAGAGCAATGTGCCTCTCTCAAGATATCTTCCCGAATATTATCGCCCTTGGGAATGTAGAGCCGACCACGGAAGTAGACGAGGCCGTCTTACAGGGAATATTCGTCAATAATCCCATCTTCAATCGACGTGATTGCCGGGACTAGAGCCGCATCCTATCCTTGCTCCGCGCAGATTCAGTCTCGAATGTCACAAACTATGCTCATCGCGGCTAAGTACTTTGAATACCCTTCCGGTTGGTCTTTATACACTAGAGTAATCTCCATCTCCTCAAGCATTCGAGCTAACTCCATATGCATCAACCGGGACTCGGGGCTTATTTATGGTACCTTCCTTCTCAAAGCATCGGCTACAGAATTTACTTTTCCGGGGTGGTAGTTCAGGGTGAATTCATAATCGCACAAAAACTCTAACCACCGACGCTGTCTCAAATTCAGTTCCTTCTGGGTATGGACGTACTTTATATTCTTATGATCTGAAAATATTTCGCAGTGGACGCCGTATAGATAGTGTCTCCAAATATTCAGGGCAAACATCATCGCTCCTAATTCAAGATCAGGTACCGGATAGTTGACTTCATGCTTCTTCAGCTGTCTCAAAGCATATGCAATCACATGCTTATACTGCATCAATACTGCTCCCATCCCTTGATATGATGCGTCAGTATAAACTTGAAATCCTTCCTTCCCAGATGGAATGGTTAGGATGGGTGCAGACATAAGTCGACCCTTCAGTTCTTGAAATGCAGCTTCACACTGGGGTGTCCACTCATACGACACACCCTTCTTTATCAGCGTAGTAAGAGGAAGGGAAATATTTGAGAACCCTTTTACAAACTTGCGATAATACCCGGTAAGTCCAAGGAAGCTCCACACATCGAACGCTGACTTAAAGGGCGACCAATCCTTCACGACACGCACTTTGGCTGGATCTATAGCTAACCAAACCCCAATGATCACATGACCCAAGAAGGCAACCTCTTGGAGCCAAAATTTGCACTTGCTGAACTTAGCAAATAAGGCTTGCTCTTTTAGCTTCTTCAGTACTAAGGTCAGATGTTCGACATGCTCTTCCTCCATCTTAGAGTAGACCAAAATGTTATCGATGAAAACGATGACGAAGACATCTAAATAAGGTTCGAACACTTTGTTCATCAAGCTCATGAAGGCTGAAGGGGCATTTGTGAGCCCAAAACGCATACAAATGAACTCGTACAAGACGTACCTTTAGCTAAAGGCCATTTTCTGAATGTTCTGCTCCTGTATTCTCAACTGATAATACCCCAAACACAAATACAACTTGGAAAACCAATGCGCTCCTACCAATTGGTCGAAAAACTCATCGATCCGAGGTAGCGGATAAGTGTTCTGTACCGTTAGTCGATTAAACTCCCGATAGTCTATACATAATCGCAAGGTTCCATCCTTCTTCTTAACGGACAGAACAGGGGCTCCCTATGGTGATGAGCTGGGGCAAACAAACCCTGATTCTACCAACTCTTGCAACTGAACTCTAAACTCTGCGAGTTCCTTAGGGGCCATCCGGTAAGGGGTCCTGGGGACGAGCTTGGCTACTAGTATTAACTTAATTTGAAAATCAACCTCTCTATGTGGGGGTAAACCTTGAAATATCTCAGGAAATACCTCGAGAAAATTTCGCACCACCCTCACGTACTTTATATTTATTTTCATCTCCTTCAGTTCAAAACATATCATATAAACTTCATCCCCTCTCATGTGAGCTTTCAGGATCTGAATCGAAGACAATAATAAACGTGGTGCGAATTCTATACCTTGGAAGATTACATCGGTATCCCAATGCCTCAAGTAGATTCGCTTCTCTGCGCAGTCAATTCTTGCGTAGTGCCAATCTAGCCACGCCATGTAAGATCCAACTTCCCCTTTCGAGGAGCTAACCTGGATCTTATGCCCAGAACCGGCGCCTTACGGTGACACTAACACACGGGTTAGTCGACACCGCAAGTCGCCGATTCTGCCGGCTAGCACGATCATAAACCTGTTCGGCCAATATGAGAAACAGAAGTATAAAATAGAGTAAACACATCCTAGTCCACAGCCACAGTACTAATTATATATATAGCAAATGAAAAGTACACAATGAATAGTCCAAAATGAGTACAAAATTAAAGAGTCATAAGGGCTTATGCCCGGTACATCAACTCAAATCTCTCACTCTCTCAAATCCAAAAACAGTGGAATCTAATCATCTAAACTCATCCCACCTGAGGACGCGCAGTAGTAGTAGTAGCCGGTGGTAATGGTATCTGATCCTCATGTCCTACCATCTCGTTGTGCTGGTGCTCCATCTCCTCGAGCTCCTAAAATGATATGGTCACCGACCATTAGTCAAAAAGACTAAGTCGTTTCCTCCGCACCTCGTCCCGCGACTCCTAGGCACCGAGCGGGAGGACGAAGTGGAGGACAACAAGGGGTAGCAAAAAGGGAAGCAAGTGATAGTAGCTAATCACCTGGCTGTAAATGTGTGACAGATTATTACATAGAAAATGTTGTCCCAAAAATTCCCAATTTTTGGCAGGGACTAGATATGCCCTAGTCAAGCACATGCCCAAAATTTTGGGCCATGTGGGAATTTGGTTTTGCATGGGCTTAGGTTTTAGTTTCTGCCCTAGCCTAGGACGAGTCCTTGAAAACATGCCCCACAGGCCAGACCACTGGACTAAAATTGAAGTTTAAGAAGGCAAATTAAAGTTAACAAATAAGGCTACAATTTTCATTCAGGAGTCATGTTCTGGTAATGCCCCTAAGTACCCTAAATATCACATGCAATCTGGCTGTAAATGTGTGACAGATTATTACATTTCATAATGTTTAATATTATATTATTTATATATATGAATTGCACGAATCTTAAAGCCAAACAAATGGCATCTGGTCGTCGTCCCCGATGGTTCAACGGCTGAGATTGATTTTACTGGGCCATCTTTGCTGGCAGTTTCCGGCAAGCTGAGCCACCACCACCGCCGGCGGATGTCCCCACCACCTTCACTTAGGTGGGGGCTTGCATTTCCCGGCGGTGAGGCCGCCGGAGTTGGCTCCTCCGGCGAACCCGAGCAAGAAGAAAAAGCTCGGAACTTCTCACTTTGCTCTCATGGCATCGGGCTCAATTGAGCCCGATATCTCCCCTAGTCGATCTAGACGCTAGCACGAGTAGAGGGGCGGCGAAACGAACCTGTTCCAGGCCTTGATGACGAGTGCGGCGGTGGTTTGCCATGGAAGAGCTGCTCCGGCGATCTCCTGCCTGAAAACTCGTTTCTCCATCAATTTCCTTGTTCTAGCAGTCAATTTCAACTCCTCTCCTCTCTCTGAAGCTAATGGTGGGGGTGAATTGGACTGAGGTGGGGTATATGGGGAGATACAACCAAGGAAAGCTCGGTTTGGAGCTTTGGTTGTATCGACTCTGGCTGCCAAGTGGCCCTCATCCCCTAATTCTCTCTGGAATTGCTTTGGGAGGTTAGCCAGCAAGCCCTTGGGCAGAAAAAGCCGAGGCCAAGTGGCCTCCTCCCCATAAATCTACTTTCTCTCTCCTTCTTTTGTGAATTCTCCAAAATGCCCCCTTGCATGCACTCTCTCTCCACAACCAGAGGGGTGGGGCTGGTCATTGACTCTTTGGGCTGCTAATGGATCATACTTGGTGGGCTTGGCCCAAGGGAAATGGTCTAGCCATTATTTTCCTTCTTTAGGTCCATTTGTTGACTTTTTGGGTTGACTTGGTCAACATGATGAGTGAGCTGACCCCACTTGTTTGTCATGAGCCTAATGGCACCACCCCACTTGGGTTGGGTCAAGGGGGTGCCCTACTTAGGCTAATTGGGCCTATGAGTGTGGGTTTGACCACTTTAGGCCCAAGGTTGACTTGGGTCAACTAGGGTCAAAGTGTTGACCTAGTGACATGACCTATGGTCCACTTAGATTGTTTTTAGGGTTAGGGCAATGTGGTATGGTCATGGTGTGGCTAGGGTCCCTATCTAGGCTAGTTTGACCTAGCTTGACTTGGTCCTATAGTGGGCCCCGCATGGCCACAACCCACTACCTAGGGTCAAACCTAGCTAATTTCCCTAACACCCATCCTATGCCTAACCCAATCTAAGTTGAGGGGCCTATAAGTAACATGGGATGTTACAAATCCTAAAAACAAAAAAATAATTTCGTCCCCGAAATTTAAGTTCTGGTCTACGGGGTTCTACTTGCAGAATTATAAGAAACTTTAAAGCATGAACAAAATGTACCTGATGTAAATAAATCCGGGTGTTGCTCAAACATCAGATCCCTAGGCTCCCAGGTGTGCTCCTCCCATCCATGGTTGGACCACAACACCTTCACGAGAGGGACCTTCTTCTTCTGCAACACTCGGACGGCCGTATCATCAATCCGGATCTGCTCCAGTCTAACTGATCTGTCTGGCGCTACTGGTCCGGCTATGGTAGTAATGTGCTGTTCCTGCCAAAGGAGAGCTCTTCGCAAGGAAGAGACATAGAAGACGTCGTATAAGGTACTCAACTCCGGTGGTAGCTGCAGTCGGTAAGCCAAGGGTCCGATCCGCTCCAGGATCAATTATGGCCCCATGTATCGCGGACTGAGCTTCTTGTGCCTCCGCACCCGAGAGACACCGTGTACTGGACGTATCTTCAAGAAAACTCTGTCTCCAACCTGGAACTCCACCTTCCGGTGCCAAGCATCATAATACTTCGCCTGCCTGCTCTGGGCCTCTAGTAGCCGATCCCTGATCAAACGAATCTGAGCCTCCGTGTCTTCCACAAAATATGAACCAAGAGCTCGAGTGTCCACGTCCTGAACCCAAGATAGCGGTGTCCGACACTTCCTCCCATAAAGTGCCTCATATGGAGTCATCCCGGTGCTAGCCTAGTGGCTGTTATTGTACGAGAACTCAATTAATGG
Source organism: Platanthera zijinensis (assembly GCA_039513925.1). Classification (NCBI taxonomy): domain Eukaryota; kingdom Viridiplantae; phylum Streptophyta; class Magnoliopsida; order Asparagales; family Orchidaceae; genus Platanthera; species Platanthera zijinensis. The sequence goes on from CM077086.1 coordinate 57,102,960, forward strand.
TAGTAGCCTCTCCCAAGGCTTCCCCGTATCCAATATGCATAGTCTGAGAAGGTCCTTTATAGTCCTGTTTGTCCGCTCCGTCTTGCTGTCGGTCTGCGGATGGAAAGCAGTGCTAAAAGTGAGTCTGGAACCCAAGTAAGCATGCAATGCTGTCCACTTCCTGGAAGTGAAGCGACCGTCTCGGTCCGAGACAATAGTCCTGGGGATGTTATGATATCTGATGAACTGCTCCACGAACACTCTCACCAAAACTGCAACTGGAGCATCCTTCCTGACCAGAATGAACCGCGCTACCTTGGTCAGTCTGTCTATAATGACCCATATGGAATCGTGCCAAGAATGGGAGCGAGGCAGTCCGTGTACAATATCCATAGTAATGTCCTCTAACTTCCACTCTAGGACTGGCAGTGGATGTAATAAACCTCCCGGGCTCTTGCACTCCGCCTTCACGCGCTGGCAGGTCTCGCAGTGTGTCACAAAGTAGGTGTTCTTCCTCTTCATCCCAGGCCAGTAAATGGTCCTCCGTAAGTCTGCCCACATCTTGGTGATGCCGGGATGCACTGAGTATCTTGAGCAGTGTGCCTCTCTGAGTATGTCATCCCGGATACCATCTCTTGCTGGTATGTACACTAGACCACGGAATCGAAGGAGACCATCCTGCAACGTGTAATCCTCATACTTGCCCCCTTCCAGGGCGCTGAAAATAGGCTCTAGTGAAGCATCCAGTCTCTGATGGGTAACAATGCGCTCTCGAATATCATCATCACTGATCAAAGAGCTCAGATACTCTCGGTACACCACTGGCTCGGCCTCCGAAACCATGGTAATATGCATATCCTCCATCATGCGTAGCAGCTCTATAGACATCACCCGAGGCTCCGGTCCAGAAGCACGGCTCTACTGCTCAAGGCTTCCGCTACCGTATTTGCCTTCCCCGGGTGATAGTGCATCTCATAATCATAATCGCAGAGGAACTCTAACCATCTCCTCTGGCGCAGGTTCAGATCCTTCTGCGTCTCAATGTACTTGAGATTCTTTTGATCCGAGTAGATATCACAATGAATCCCATATAAGTAGTGTCTCCACGTCTTGAGGGAGAATACCACAGCCTCGATCTCGAGATCATGTACTGGATAATTATGCTCATGCTTCTTCAACTGTCGCAAAGCATAAACAATAACATATCCATGCTGTATCAAGACAGCACCCATCCCCTGATAAGAGGCATCTGTATAAATATGGAATCCTTCACTCCCAGATGGGAGTGCAAGGATAGGGGATGAGGTGAGTCAGTCCTTCAGTTCCTGAAAATCTGCCTCGCACTGCTCTGTCCAATCATAAATCACATCCTTCTTCGTCAAGGATGTGAGGGGGAGGGCTATCCTTGAGAATCCCTCTACGAACTTGCGATAGTAGCCTGCTAAACCCAAGAAACTGCGGATGTCTGACGCTGTCTTTGGCCGTGGCCAATCCCGCACTACCTCTATCTTGTCTGGATCTACTGCCAATCCAGCCCCGCTGATAGTATGCCCCATAAAAGTGACCTCCTTCATCCAAAACTGGCATTTTGAAAACTTTGCATATATCTGAAACTCCCTCAGCCTCTGTAAAACCTGTGCCAGGTGCTTTGCATGCTCCTCCTGAGTCCGGGAGTAGATCAAGATATCATCGATGAATACTATGACGAAGCGATCTAAATAAGGCTCGAATACACGGTTCATGAGCACCATGAATGTCGAGGGGGCATTCGTGAGCCCAAAAGGAATCACCGTGAACTCGTATAGCCTATAGCTTGAACTGAATGCCGTCTTCAGTATATCTTCTTCCAGAATGAAGAGCTGATAATATCTGGACCGCAAGTCTAGCTTAGAGAACCAGAAAGCTCCCTGAAGCTGATCAAATAACTCGTCTATTCGAGGCAGTGGATATGTATTCCGAACCGTTAACCAGTTCAGCTCTCTGTAATCTATACATAATCGCAGCAATCCGTCTTTCTTCTTCACAAATAGAAGGGGTGCTCCCCATGCTGATGAGCTCAGCCGCACAAATTCCGACTCCACTAGCTCCTGAAGCTGAGTCCTGAACTCTGCCAACTCCTTGGGAGCAATCATGTAAGGTGCCCGAGACACTGGTCTCGCCCCCGACACCAACTGAATCCTGAAGTCCAAATCCCAGGCTGGTGGTAGTCCGGGCAATTTCTTCGGGAATACATCAGAGAAATCCCGAGCCACCGGGATGTCAGCTATGGAACTCTCTACTGATACCATCTCGAAACAAATGAGGTACACCTCCTCCCCCTGCTCATAGGCCTTGACAGCCTATACAGAAAATAAAGAAAGGTAGGGGATGGGACGGATACCTTCAATGGTGACGTAGGAATCTCCATGTCTAAGTGTGATCCTTTTCGAAGGGCAGTCGATCTGGGCATGGTTCCAATGGAGCCAGGTCATGCCCAAAATCAGATCAAAGTCCGGCAATCTCAGGACCGCTGCCGGAGCCTCGAATGCCTTGCCTCCGATCTCGGCCTCCATGTTGCAGCTATCCGTGGTCCGTAGCTCTGAGCCATCAGGAAGACGCACCCTCATTTCCAGGCCAGGGAACCTTTCCACACCCTCTAGTCCTTCAATAAATTTGTCCGACACGAATGAGTGGAAGGCACTCGTATCGAAGAGAGTATGAGCGGGCTTACTGCTGATCATAACTATCCCTGGGTTTTGTTTGAGTTCAAAGATAAGGATTATTTCTAAGGTTCTCAAGGTATTCATTAAAGTTGAAAATTCTAAATTTTGTAATAATTAAAGTACCTGTAATCACTTCCTCGGGGTTCCTCTGCTCCGTGAGGTCTAGCGCATACATTTGTTCCTGGCCACGTCCTCGGCCATGATGTCCATGACCTCGGCCTCGACCTCATCCTCGACCTCGACCCTGGTGTGCTGGAGGGGCTATTGGAGGTGGAGGAGGAGGGAGTGGGTGGATCTGATGTGGGCACTGTGACCTGATGTGCCCATGCTGGCCGCATCCATAGAACGTGATCTGCCTCTTACCCCGATTGTCTTGTCTCATTGGTCCTTGCATATGCAGAGGTGGGAGATCCAATGGTGGAGGAGGCCTCTGCTCCTGCCTGTAGTTGGGACGATGCCGTCCCCCACCCCTACTGTAGCCGATAACCTTGCTCCTTTGGGATGCCCTGCTACCATCTCCGGATGATGACCCCTCTAGCGGTCTCTTTCCCCTGCCTTGCACCATTAGCTGGTCAGCCTCCAGCTTCTTCGCCATCTCAATAATCTGTGTAGTGGTGCCATGAGATATAAACAATAAGGGCTGCCTTAAGGAGTCTCGGAGCCCATGGTAGAATCTCTTTGCATACTTCTGGTCATCCCAGTAATGGAATCCAGCAAACCTGGCCAGATGGGAGAACTCTCTTTGATACTCGATCACGGATCTGCCCCCCTGCTGGAGGTTCAAAAACCTTGCTTCCAAAGTATCTCTGCCTGTGGTGGATACATAGTGTTCTAGGAACGTATCACTGAACTCCTCCCAAGAAATGTCTGTCAACTCCCTATCAACATATATAGAGTCCCGGGCAGACTTCCACCATCTCTGTGCATCTAGTGCGGAAGTGGCAAGAGGGACTGCCTGGCTGACTGGGCAGCTAATGCCAGCCAGCAGCTCCTGAATAATCTCTAGCCATTCCTCTGTCTTCACCGTGTCCTCTGTCCCTCGGTATACTGGCGGAGATAGACTCTTAAAGGCACTCAGCCAATTTGATCTCGGATTCAGCTGCGGGGCTGGGGCCTGCTAAGCTCTGAAGGCTTCCAGGATAGCCGTCAGAGTTTGCCCCATCTCAGTATATAAGAAGGGAGTGGCAGCTGTAGGGGAAGGGGCCACATTCTTCTGTGGGCCGACCTGCAGAGGTTGCAAAATAGGTAAAGTTTAATTAAAATTGGTCTAAATCATTATTTTAAGAGGACTGTTAATGTGACTTTTACGCATGAGCACACCATTGCTTCCGCTGCATAGTTTGTCCGCAAACTAATGCTCGAGCGTGGTGTTCCAGTGTTGTGGACTTCTTTCTCATATGATCGTTCGTTTCAAGTTATATTTGACTTAGGAAAATTTTATCCTTCTGTTTGAGAACTTTTGGAGTAAAATACATTGAAATTATCATTTTACCCTTATTGCATTTTGGTAAATATTTAAGAATGGAATTTGATAGGCAATTACACTATAGAGATTAATGAAACTCTGCCATTACTCTTAAACTTCAATTTTGGTCCAGTGGTCCGGCCTATGGGACATTTTTGCTAGGACTGGTCCTAGACTAGGGCATATCTAGCCCCTGCAAAAAATTGGGAATTTTTGGGACAACTTTTTCTATAGTATTTGTCATAATATCAAAAACTAAATAAATGAAAAATTTGGAGTTATAAGCATCCAAATGGCCCAAAATTTTGGTGGCAGGTCCTTGGGGACATCATAGGTGCATGATAAAAATTTCAACACATTTGGATCAGAGAGAGGAGAGGAGTTGAAATCGACTGCTGGAATAAGGAAATTGGTGGAGAAACGAATTTTCAGGAAGAAGATATACCGAAGACGGCGGTTCTAGGCATAAGATCCGGGTAAGCTCCTCAGAAGGGGGAGTTGGATCTTACAAACTGTAAGATCCAACTCCCCCTTCCGAGGAGCTAACCCGGATCTTATGCCCAGAACCGCCGCCTTACGGTGACACAAACACACGGGTTAGTCGGCACCGCAAGTCGCCGATTCTGCCGGCTAGCACGATCATAAACCTGTTCGGCCAATATGAGAAACAGAAGTATAAAACAGAGTAAACACAACATAGTTCACAACCACAGTACTAATCATATATATAGTAAATGAAAAGTACACAATGAATAGTCCAAAATGAGTACAAAATTAAAGAGTCATAAGGGCTTATGCCCGGTACATCAACTCAAATCTCTCACTCTCTCAAATCCAAAAATAGCGGAATCTAATCATCTAAACTCATCCCACCTGAGGACGCGCAGTAGTAGTAGTAATAGCTGGTGGTAATGGTATCTGCTCCTCAAGTCCTGCCATCTCGTCGTGCTGGTGCTCCATCTCCTCGAGCTCCTAAAATGATATGGTCACCGACCATTAGTCAAAAAGACTAAGTCGTTTCCTCCGCACCTCGCCCCGCGACTCCTAGGCACCTAGCGGGAGGACGAAGCAGAGGACAACAAGGGGTAGCAAAAAGGGAAGCAGGTTACAGTAGCTAACTAGCAAGTGTATAATATAATTATACATCTATTAGTTCTAAGCATAAGGTATAAAGAAGTAAAGTGCAGTACAGTAAGTAAAAGAACTGAAAGTAAAGCATAACTTAAGGCTTCACTACCACTATACTATCATCACAGAGCATACCTTAACTTATAAAAATGCCCATACAAATTTATAAGTTATGGTTTCCAGGAATCGTAACTTATCATATAAAAGAGCCCATACTAATTTATATGATAAGGATCTATGAAACTTATGAATGATTATGCTATGGTTATGCAACATGCAAGTGCAACACATGCACGCGACTCTGAGATCCAAGACCTTTAGTTCCCATATTTCGAGAGCTAGCATCACTCTCAGGTACCACCGTTGTGGCTACGGCAGCAGCGGATCGGGCTTCTCCGCTTTTTAGGCGTGTATACACACTACCAGGCCTAGACCTCTCCTGTACGCCTCTGTACACGTCCTAGGTGCACTCTAGAGTCTCTGCATACTAATTGCTAGCTGTCTGCTAGACTTTTAGGTCGGGTGCATGTCTTCGGGGATTGTCTGCTTGACCGCAGTATTAAACAATATACTGGCCCTTCCACCTGTACACCTCACCCGAGTCACCGTACTGCCATCGGTGTGACGATTGGCCAGTACCGCATGACCCACCACAATTTATTTACACACATGCAATAGTTTAACCCGAGCCCCCGGCTCGCAGGACCAACCTGTCCTGAGATAAATCTCCCGAGCCTCCACCTCGCAGGACTAACCTGTCCTGAATCCCTCCAACCCATCACGGGTGAGCATGTTTCCAATCTTATTTGAAATTCTCTAACCCTACACGGGTGAGCACATGTACAATTTACTTAGCCTATTAGACTACTCTTGCCTACAGGTTGTTACACTTAGTATTTTAGGGTTAATCCCAGGACTGCCCAAGGTATGCCCAGTGAAGGGATCTCGAAGGCACTAGGAACCAAGATGAAATTAAAATCCAAAGTTCCCTTTCGCAAGGATAATTAATTTTAGTTGATGTCTACCCATGATCCACACTCAACTCTCTTTATTACTCTTGGGCGATCCTATTGACTTAAGTTGTTATCGGGGAGAGCGACGGTCTTCCGCCAACCTCCACTCCAATTATTACCAAATGACTTATACTTTGCTCTCGTCACTAAGACAATATTACCCTCCGGGGTTATACTTCCAATTATAATCTCTAGCTCAATTGTCGATCTATCCCCCGGTGGGACTTATGGTATAACCTACTTTTACTATGCGAAGCCCATGACCTAATACCACCCCGAAATTGAACTTCCAGTTCCTTGGGACACCAGTCCCTGAGTATTTATCCTAGGGTGGTATGAACTAATGAGATGAGCATGTTGATTTTCATAATTTTCCTAGGTCATTAAGGCCTCTAATTAAATCATTTAAATTAATTCCCTAGGTCATTTACACATAAAATATTACAATTTATAGTCCACTGACCTAATGAATTTTCCTTGAGTTGTATATTAGTAAATTACTTCTGTCTACAAAGTTTCATAATTTTCCTTTGATTATTTCTATTTATTTCTTAATTAATACAAAGTCCACATAGTTACCATTTTCCAAATGAAGTATATGGAATACATAAGCCAAAATTCCAAAAAAATTACGGAGCATATGTATCATTAATTTAAGAGTAATGGCAGAGTTTCATTAACCTCTATAGTGTAATGGCCTATCAAATTCTATTCTTAAATATTTACCAAAATGCCATTATGCTTATTTAAAAATTATCAGTGCATCCAAAAATTCTGAGATAAATATAAAAGACTAACAATATAAATATACAATGCTAGAAATAATTCCAAAATTTTCTGATATGTATTTCCATCAATCCATGATTAAATGCAATAAGGATAAAATGGTAATTTCAATGTATTTTACTCCAAAAGTTCTCAAACAGAAGGATAAAATTTTGCTAAGTCAAATATAACCTCCTTTTTGACTTGACAGACTTTGAGGATTTTCCTTGATCAAAACCTATTTTTCTACATTATTTTCCAAAAAGACCTATATTTTTAAAAATTCCAAATTATGGGATTTTTGATCTCAAAAATCCCACAATTAATTTTAGGGGTGAACGTTACCCCTATGAACCTTTGGAATCAATTCAATGATTTTTGGATGCCTCAAATAGGCTGAATATACAACATTTCATTTCTTGCTATTTGCACCCCAAGGCTACAAATAACCAACACATGCAAGTGGATTAACCCAGCATGCAGTGATCCAAATATGCTGAAATTTTTATCATGCACCTATGATCTCCCCAAGGACCTTCCACCAAAATATGGGGCCATTTTAATGCTTATAACTCCAAATATTTCATTTATTTAGTTTTTTATATTATGACAAATACTATAAGAAAAGGTTGTCCCAAAAATTCCCAACTTTTGGCAGGGGCTAGATATGCCCTAGTCAAGCACATGCCCAAAAGTTTGAGCCATGTGGACATTTGGTTTGGCATGGGCTTAGGTTTTAGTTTCTGCCCTAGCCTAGGACCAGTCCTAGCAAACATGCCCCACAGGCCAGACCACTGGACCAAAATTGAAGTTTAAGATGGAAAATTAAAGTTAAGAGATAAGGCTACAATTTTCATTCAAAAGTCATGTTCTGGTGATGCCCCTAAGTTCCCTAAATATCACATGCAATCTGACTGTAAATGTGTGACAGATTATTACATTTCATAATGTTTAATACTATATCATTTATATATATGAATTGCACGAATCTTAAAGCCAAACGAATGGCATCTGGTCGTCGTCCCCGATGGTTCAACGACTGAGATTTATTTTACTAGGCCATCTTTGATGGCAGTTTCCGGCCAGCTGAGCCACCACCACCGCCGGCGGATGTCGCCACCACCTTCACTAAGGTGGGGGCTAGCGTTTCCCAGCGGTGAGGCCGCCGGAGTTGGCTCCTCCGGCGAACCCAAGCAAGAAGAAAAAGCTCGGAATTTCTCACTTTGCTCTCATTGCATCGGGCTCAATTGAGCCCGATATCTCCCCTAATCGATCAAGACGCTATCACGAGTAGAGGGGCGGCGAAACGAACCTGTTCCAGGCCTTGACGGCGAATGCGGCAGTGGTTTGCCATGGAAGAGCTGCTCCGGCGATCTCCTGCCCGAAAACTCGTTTCTCCACCAATTTCCTTGTTCCAGCAGTCGATTTCAACTCCTCTCCTCTCTCTGAAGCTAATGGTGGGGGTGAATTGGACTGAGGTGGGGTATATGGGGAGATACAACTAAGGAAAGCTCGGTTTGGAGCTTTGGTTGTATCGACTCTGGCTGCCAAGTGGCCCTCATCCCCTAATTCTCTCTGGAAATGCTTTGGGAGGTCAGCCAGCAAGCCCTTGGGCAGAAAAATCCAAGGCCAAGTGGCCTCCTCCCCATAAATCCACTTTCTCTCTCCTTCTTTTGTGAATTCTCCAAAATGGCCCCTTGCATGCACTCTCTCTCCACAACCAGAGGGGTGGGGATGGTCTTTGACTCTTTGGGCTGCTAATAGGCCATACTTGGTGGGCTTGACCCAAGGGAAATGGTCTAACCATTATTTTCCTTCTTTAGGTCCATTTGTTGACTTTGTTGACTTTTTGGGTTGACTTGGTCAACATGATGAGTGGGCTGACCCCACTTGTTGGTCATGAGCCTAATGGCACCACCCCACTTGGGTTGGGTCAAGGGGGGTGCCCTACTTAGGCTAATTGGGCCTATGTGTGTGGGTTTGACCACTTTAGGCCCAAGGTTGACCTGGGTCAACTAGGGTCAATGTTGAAAGTGAGATCTATCCTAGAGATTAGAGCAAACACACAACAAGAATAATAAAGAAAAGAAATAAAGACAAACCAGACGACACAAGAATTTTATAGTGGCTGCCCTAAACTTGGGTAGTCTACTCTTCTACCACCCTAAGTAGGAATCCACTGCAGGAAGAGTTGATTAGGTGTCCTGGGTACCAATGAGCTTTTCATAAGATGCTCAAAAACCAAACCTAGATTTTTTGATCAGGTGTCTTGCCACAACTGAGTTTTGATAAGGTCTCAGAAACCAAGCAGAACTTTTGAAGGGAGTTCAAGAACCCTTTTATAGGAGGGAAGGGAGAGTTGATGTTGTCTTCTCTGTTCAACAATCAAAGAGAAGCATAAGTGGATTTTGATGATGTTGTCAAAGCTCCCTCTGAGATTTGCAATTGTTCAGGAAGGAGAGCTTTGCAAAGGGTGATAGGTCTTCAATGAATGACTGCTCCAGCAAATGATGATTTCAGCAAAGGCTGAAATGTGAGTTGTCTTAGAGTGTGAATGATGAAGCCTTGATGATGTTGATCTTCCAGTAAGCCTTCAGACTGATGTAGAGTAGTTATATCTTCAGGCTTCCTGGAACAGTAGATCTGAGAAGAGCACTGGCTGTATAGATGATGTTGAGTTCTTCTTGGAACTCTGATTCCTGTACTACTTTCTTCTCTCCACTATTCTTTCTCTTATTCTTTTTATCTATGTTGTTCCTCTGTAACTTTGTGTATATATTCTGATAGGAGGCCAATGGTCATTTGAATTCTTGCATTTATTACTGCTGCCTCTTAGTTACTCCAATGACTATAATCTCCATAACTACATTCTTGTAACTTTCCATTAATAAAGCTGTGTTGGAATATGAACAGCTCACTTTGATTGGACCAAGAATATCCTGAAAATCTGCTTGGGAACTTGTGTTCAGGGAGATGGCATAAATCGTCGATCTCAACAGGATGATCGTCGTCGATCTCAACAGGATGATCGTCGATTTGAGCTTGACTATCGTCGATCTGAGCTCAGAGATGTTGGAGCTGGTCTGGGACAGAAAACGTCGATCTGAGCTTGATTATCGTCGATCTGAGCTCAGAGATGTTGGAGCTGGTCTGGAACAGAAAATGTCGATCTAAGCTCGGAGATTGTCGAACGGAGTTCGACGCCTCGTGGACCTGAGCTCAGAGATCGTCGATCTCAGCTCGATGCCTGAACTCATCTCGTCGATCTGAGCTCGATGCCTAGGATGAATTCTAAATTCTTCTCTGACTGATTTCTCTTGGCTGATTTCTTCAATCTCAGAGAGCCTCTAACTTAACACATCCTATGACCCTTAGCTATACATTGATGAGTCTCTCTAATAGTCCTAAAGACATAGTGATCCTGACCAAAATCCAAACTAGGGTGTTCCAACAATCTCCCCCTATTTGGGTTAGGATTACTATTTACATAAAAATATTACAATTAATATTACAAAGCATAAGATATAAAAAGAGAAGCTTTGCATAGCTGACTTCTGTTGCTGTTATAACTGACTGCTGCTGGCTTTACAAAACTCCCCCTATGTTGATGCAGTAACTGTGACTAGAGGAGGCTGGGATGACTTTAAAAATAAGATTTTGATTGAGTCATCCAACTAACTTTTTTAGATGGTACCTGCAGAAGGCTATGGTAGAGATTGCTCTCTCCTTGAAAAGGATATGTTAGCATAAAAATGATATTTGTCCAGCAAATTTTATTAGAATTCTGAATCTGAAAAATAAAGTCTGATATCTTTCTTCCTATAAAATTTCTTTTCATCATAAGAGATTCAAACTCAGTGCCATGATCACTGCTGACCAATGCAACTAGAGTAGAGGACACAATCTAGATGAATTTTGAAAAAGATCTATAAGAAATATAAAGTTATCTGACAGAGAATTCTCATATAGAAATCCTACCATAATTTTGAACAGGATATCAAAAGGATGGAAGCAGCCCTAAGAAAAGATGTTTCCTAATACATTTGTTCCAAATAGGAAAATGATTTGAAAATATTTTAAATAGTTTATCCTTATAATTATAAATCAAATTTATGAAAAAGCAGACTGAGTTCGACGATTTTATATAGGATCGTCGATCTGAGTTCGACGGTCTGAACTCTTTTCGTCGATTAAAATGTTTCTTCTTCCTTTGAATATATTCTGAAAACATTCCTCTGAGAAGTTTTGTTTCCTCCTCAGGTTTTATTGAATCTTTACAGCAAAATTGAAGTTCTAAGTTAACTGAACTGAAAACAAAGTTAGATAATACCTGATCCTCTTCAGGTTTTGATTTTCCTTCTGTTTGTTCAGAATTTAAACTGCTATGGGAAGTATTGATGGCCATTAAGCAGAATTGTTTGGCCCTTGCTTCCTCCTCTTCATCTTCAAATGATGATTCATCATCTGATACATCCCAAATGACATCTAGGGATACTGATTCTCCTTCTTCAAATAGGATGTTGTGGCTTCTTTCTGTTGTTCCATCCATTGGTTCAGAAGACATTTGATGAAGTGAATCCCATATCTCCTTAGCTGTTGAGAATTCAATAACTTCCTGGAATAAGTCATCAGATGATGACTGTGCTAAGATATTCATGGCTCTGGCATCAGCTAATCTGGCTCTTTTAGTTGTTGTTGCTAAGGTTGGGAGACCTGTCATAATGGCATAAAATATTTCTTCATCAATATTATACATAAATGACTTAATTATTGTCTTCCAAAGTGCAAATTTGTTTATGTTACACTTAGGAGGTCTGGTGCTAGAATATTCCATATTCTTGCTATGTAAAAAAAACAAAATGATTAACCTAACTAGGATTGATCAAAAGAGATCTTTTGGTTCAGGTGTTAGCCTGTATAAACAACCAAACTAGTGAAGATCTAGTTGTTGAATAACCAACCTGTCTCTGATACCAATTCAAAGAAAGATCTATCCTAGAGATTAGAGCAAACACACAACAAGAATAATAAAGAAAAGAAATAAAGACAAACCAGACGACATAAGAATTTTATAGTGGTTCCCTTAAACTTGGGTAGTCCACTCTTCTACCACCCTAGGTAGGAATCCACTACAGGAAGAGTTGATCAGGTGTCCTGGGCACCAATGAGCTTTTGATAAGGTGCTCAAAAACCAAACCTAGATTTTTTGATCAGGTGTCTTGCCACCACTGAGTTTTGATAATATCTCAAAAACCAAGCAGAACTTTTGAAGGGAGTTCAAGAACCCTTTTACAGGAGGGAAGGGAGAGTTGATGTTGTCTTCTCTGTTCAATAATCAAAGAGAAGCATAAGTGGATTTTGATGATGTTGTCAAAGCTCCCTCTGATATTTGCAATTGTTCAGGAAGGAGAGCTTTGCATAGGGTGATAGGTCTTCAATGAATGACTGCTCCAACAAATGATGATTTCAGCAAAGGCTGAAATGTGAGTTGTCTTGGAGTGTGAATGATGAAGCCTTGATGATGTTGATCATCCAGTAAGCCTTCAGACTGATGTAGAGTAGTTGTCTCTTCAGGCTTCCTAGAATAGTAGATCTGAGAAGAGCACTTGCTGTACAGGTGATGTTGAGTTCTTCCTGGAACTCTGATTCCTGTACTACTTTCTTCTCTCCACTATTCTCTCTCTTCTTATTTTTCTCTATGTTGTTCCTCTGTAACTTTGTGTATATATTCTGATAGGAGGACAATGGTCATTTGAATTCTTGCATTTATTACTGCTGCCTCTTAGTTACTCCAACGACTATAATCTCCATAACTGTATTCTTGTAACTGTCCTATAATAAATCTGTGTTGGAATATGAACATCTCACTTTGATTGGACAAGAATATCCTGAAAATCTGCCTGGGAACTTGTGTTCAGAGAGATGGCATAAATCGTCGATGATAGTTTTACTTTCAAGATAACCTAAACACCTAGAGGGGGGGGGGGGTGAATAGGTTCTAATTTCTTGTTTATACTTCTAGGCAGAATTCAATTATAAATTAAAACATCTAGCACAGCATTCACAGACAACTAAGCATCACAGATTGCATAATGTTTTATAGTGGTTCCCCAAGGTCTGGGTACATCCACTTTCCCCCTTCACCTATCTAGCAGTATGCTAGATTCGGCCAAACTTCCACTATTCTCAGATCCTCAGATCCTACAGCTCAGAACCTGGATAGGTTCCTACAACTCAGGCTCAACAACCCTACCTCAGCCTTGTCTCAAGGCCTACCTCTCAGAGAAGAACCTTCTCCTACACTCAGGCAAATAGCCCTACCACTCAGAGATCACCTCTCCTACACTCAGCCTTTATAACACAGGCTTACAACTCAGATCTATGTAAACAGATCCTACAGAAATTTAGAAAAGATATTTTAATGTCTTGCCTTTGTTGAGAGAGAAGAGGACAAGACACTTCTTGATCAGCTGATGAAATCAACTGAATCTGAGCTTTCTTCAAAGCTTCTTGAATCTGAACTTAGCTGAGTTGATTTCCAAACAGCTTCTTGAGAATCCACTGATGGCTTCCTTCTTCTTCTTCAAGATGACTGGATCCCTCTCTATCCAACACCTTTTCTGATACTTCAGATTTCTTCTTCTTAGATCTTCTGATGAAGATCTTCTTTAGAGCTTAGCACTTTCTTGAATTGAAACTTCAATAGGATCGTAATTCTTTTGTTTCTTCTTCTTAGATATTCTTCTGTTATTTTTTTGTTAGCTTTTTATTTCCTTCTGAATATGTCTATTTATAGACTTTCTTCATTGTAACCGGCTGATCCGGTTTCTAACTGATTTCTGATAGGTCTGACAGCTTCAGTTAAACGGTGGCAACCCACAGCTGTCAAGTCTTCAAACAGTTCCTGTACCTTAGCCTTGGACAACAAAATGTTGAGACAGTCTGTTAGAAAGTATCGAGACCAATCTGTCTATCTGTGTCGACACAAGTGACTTTGGTGTTGACACAGTCTTTGATGATGTCGACAAAGTTGCCTCTAAGTCGACACAGCTTCTTCAGAAAATAACTTGGTCTAGACTTTGCAGTGTGACGACACAAGTCCTGTGTGTCGACACAGTTGATGTAGATTCAGAACTCAGTATGTGTCGACTCAGCCTTCAGGTGTCGACACATCAATCTTCAATTCTGCCAAAATGTGTCGACTCAGTCTTCTGGTGTCGACACAAGCATAGTCGACTTCTGCCAATATGTGTCGACTCAATCTCAAGGTGTCGACACATCCACCCAGTGTCGACACAGTAGAGGTCGACTATCTTCTTCTGTGAGTCGACTATCTTTCTCTGGTCGACTATCTTTCACTAGTCGACTATCTTCCACTAGTCGACTATTTTTCTCTGGTCGACTATCTTTCACTAGTCGACTAACTTTCTCTGGGTATCGACTATCTTTCACTGTGTCGACACTACTTCCCAGTATCGACATAAATGTGGTCGACTATCTTTCTCTGTGTCGACACTGATATTCTAAAGTGTCGACACACATATTCTGAAGTGTCGACACAATTTCTTCAGGTGTCGACCTGTGGACTTAGAATATTTTTCTGCATTCTTTAATACTTCTTCACCTGCACATGTCAACTCAAAACAACATCAAATACACCTTGATGTATATCATTGAGCTAAGTTGGGCTTCTTCAAATCAGGTACACATTTTCCAATGTACCCAACAATCTCCCCCTATTTGGAGAAGTCATAACCCTATAGCCAATGATATACACCATTTATAAAAAGTATAAACTGATGATATATGACATAACAGGAATACTTAATATAAACAAAATAAAAACCATTCATCACAGAATGAACATTATATGATACCAAACAACATTTTGTTTATAACTTGATAATGTTTGAATACAGAGATTTACATTTAATGATTTAATCAAAACATTACAAAATACTTTGAAAGAACTAAAAATTAAGACTGATCAGGCTCTTTTATGACAATCCCTTTGCCAGATAGAATTTGAGCCTTCATAGGAGCTTCAGAATCTTCAGCTGGCTTCTTGCCTTTTAGATCAGCCTTCTTCTTTGCTTCTTCCTTGAGCCTTTGCCTTTCAAAATAATGAAAGGGCTTAGGAAAGTACTTGCTCGGCTCCTGAGCATTTGGAGGCATCCTACCCAGCTTGGCTTTTCTTCTAAACTGTACTATGGCCTCTTGCCTGGCTTCATACTTCTGCCATTCCATCTCATTGAACCACTTGCCTCTTTCATGCACTTGGTCTTTGACAGCCTTCCATGCTGTGAGTATAATATTTCTGGAAGTAGGACTCCACTGCTCAAAGTCTGGCTTAAGTTCAGCCTGCTCTCTAAATCTTTTCTTAGATAGTAGAGCATCTTGCTGGTCTTTCAAAGTAGCCTCAGGCTTATCAACCTTCCCAATAACAATATTGGTAACCTCCTTTGGATGACTATACATTCCTTGAACTTGCTGATCAATCATATCATAATCTGGAGGAGGGTAAATGACTTGGGCAACCTCAGGTTGATTGCCTTCAAGTAGACTTGTTTGTATTCCGGACTCAGCCACCATAGCATCATCACACAAAGGTGGATATCCCAATGTGGCTCGAATACTATTGGTCACCCATTTGGTGTGCTCTGAGCCTGCATGAACTAACATCCTCTCCCCCTTTATGGCTTCTCTAGTAACATGATCTCTTAGATCTTCCTTCTGAAATCTGATTTGGCCATCTAAATAATTCACACCCTCTTTAAAAAATGGTTTTAACTTTAGAAGCTTGTCAGATATTTCCTTTTGAGAGGTAGTGATAGCAGTTTTAACAGAATCAATAGCAGCTTGAAAGTTCTTATCAAATTCTTCCATTTCCTTTGCTCTAGCTGCAGGCAGGCCTGGAACAATCTTTTTCAATTCCTCAATGATCTCATGATGAGATTCAGTTAAATTCTCATTCATCCTTAGCTGATTTTCCAAGACATAGCTTTGCTTTAAAGTAATATCATCCACCTTAGGGATGATAGACTGCTGTTGATTTGCCAAATATACCACAGCATTACCTCCCTTATGGAAGCAATCTGTCATCTCCTTCTTATGCATATTGACCTCAAACCTAATAGATTTTATATCTTGAGCTAAGTCAAATTGCAGGGACTTGTTGTTCTCATCAACATATTTTTCAATAGCCACTCTGTGTTCATCCAATTTCACTTGTAAATCGACCAAAAACTTGTTACAATCAAAGTCAGAAGGAGTGTGATGAGCTGTAGACTGTAGAGCTTGCTTATAGCTCTTGCTCCTTCTCTGGAGGACCTTAAGTTTTCTCTTCTTAGCCACCCTGGCTTCTTCATTCTCAGAATCAGAAGTACTATCAATTTGAACTCTTTCTTTGGAAGGAGGAGGAGGAACAGCTGCTTCAGTGCCATGTTGTACAGTCTCCACATGCACAGGCTCCCCCTCAATTTCTTGCTCCACTTCCATTCTATCAGTAATTATTTCATTATCTGGAAATAACTCTTCTAGAGTATATTCCTTCTGGGCTGGAACATCCGTAGTATTCAAATTTTGAGATATATCAATTTGAGCATTGTCTTGCACTTGCTCAGACAGCTTCTCCCCCTGAAATTGTTCAGTATTGGTGATGTCCTGGGCAGGTGAGGACACTTGCTTTCCCTGGACCTGTGCAGAAATAGAAATATTAGAAATGTCTTTTGTAGGAAAATACACCAGCTCCCCCTGCACCTGTACCTGGTCATGAGTAGATATAGTCTGTGTAGGTGAATAAACTTGCTGAGCTGGTATTCTTACTTCTTCTTCTTGAATTGCAGGTATTGTGGCATCCTAAACTTGTGTAGAAGCAGGCTGATCTTCAACCTCTTGTCTCACTTGTTCTTCTTGTGGGTGCTCAGTACTGGTAGCATGACCTGGGGATTTCTCAGGTGAATCCTGCCTTTCCACTTCAGGCATTTCTTTGGTCAGCACCCTATCCCATCTGGAGAACAATCTCATGTCCATCCTTCTCATGTGATTAATTTTTGTTCCAGATTGTTGTTGCATAACATCAGGAATCTCCTTGCTTAAGTATATACTCATTATTCTAGCCAGATTGGGCTTCTTGATTCCTTCTTTAATCTTTTCAAAGATTACAGTTGACCAATCCGTTGGAATTGTAAACACAATCCTGGTCATTAGGCTGAACATATAGGCGGAAATCCTATCATGTCCACCTGGCTTGCACAGAATAACTTTTCCAACCACCTCAGATAGAAACTTGCCCTGTTGATTCATTCCTTTCCTATTGAAAGCAGCTCCAATTTTCATGGTGGAATCTAATCCACACCATTGAAGAGCTTCCCTTGATTTAGAAGCAGGGACATCCTCTTCATTCTCAATTATAGGTAAGTGTAGAATTGTTCTTAACTTACTTGGTGTAATTTCCACTGGTGACCCATGAACTGTTGATTTTATCTCATGACTTTCAGAGACTACAGATGCAGAAGTATAGAACTCGTGCACCTCCTTCTTCCATATCTTAGATGGTTCAGAGACCAGAAATTCTAATCCTGAGTCGGAGAGGAGAGAGATAACCCTAAGAACATCTGGAGGGGCAGCTGCAAAGGCCTGGTGCACCAACTCATATCCTTCATTCACATTATCTTCAATCTTTGGCGCCATTGATCAGTCGAGAAAGCTTGAAAGATGAGAGAAAGAGAGAGAGAGGGAGAATGTCGACACAGGGTTTCGAACACCTTGTAAGCGTGTCAACAGAATGAGTTTTTGACCTATTTATACCTTCTGTTTAAAGAAGATCAAAAGACGCCAAAAACAGACTATAAGTGTCGACACAGATGGAATGTGTCGACACAAGCTTCTATTGTCTCGACATCAAGTCCGTCTATTATGTGTCGACACCAATTTGCAGTTATGTCGACACCAGAGATATATAGTAGAGCACCAGAAATTCTGTGTCGACTCTTAGTATAAGTGTCGACACAAAATCTGTAAGTGTCGACACCACTATCCTGGTGAAGTCGACACTACATTCCTGGATAAGTCTACAGTAAGATTCTTAAGTGTCGACACATATTTTCTGTGTCGACACAATATCTCTGACTTGTCGACATTACTACCCTGAGTCGACACAATATTACTGAATGTGTCGACACCATCTTACTTAGCCAATTTCAGTTTGTTCATCACAACTTATAAGTACTACAGAGTACTTGATACTACTTCAATGTGTCTTTATATCACTTGAATGTCTTGTTACCACTTCAACTTCATTGTTGATGATATTGTGATTACACTAATCAATGGTTAACATACCTAATTCAATTTTGAATTTATTGAATTTGGTCTCATCTAGGGGCTTAGTAAACACATCTGCTATTTGATAATCTGTTTTCACAAATTCCAATGAAATGTCTTCTTTTTCTACATATTCTCTAAGAAAATGGTATTTTATTTCTATATGCTTAGTTCTACTATGAGAAACAGGATTATTAGCAATAGAAATTGCACTCTTAGAATCACATAAAAGAGGTGTTCTACTTACTTGAATACCATAATCCTTAAGCTGATGCTGCATCCATAATAGCTGTGCACAGCAGCTTCCAGCAGCAACATACTCAGACTCAGTTGTGGAAATTGCCACACTGGTCTGCTTCTTACTACTCCATGATATTAGTCTTCCTCCCAGGAATTGACATGTACCTGTAGTACTCTTCCTATCCTCTCTACATCCTGCAAAATCTGCATCTGAATAGCCTGTTAGTTGAAAATCTCTATTCCTAGGGTACCAAAGACCTATATTAGGTGTGCCCTTAAGATATCTCAGAATCCTTTTGACTGCAGTATAATGAGATTCTTTAGGGCAGGCTTGGTACCTAGCACAGACACATGTAGCATACATAATATCTGGTCTACTAGCAGTGAGATATAGAAGTGAGCCAACTATTCCTCTATACAAAGTCTCATCAACAGGTTTACCTGCATCATCTTTGCATATAGGCATACTTGTTCCCATAGGAGTTCTCATGGTGGAGGATGACTCCATACCATATTTCTTAATCAATTCTTTGGTGAACTTAGACTGGGATATGGACAAGCCATCATCAGTCTGTCTTACTTGGAGTCCCAAGAAGAACTTCAGTTCCCCCATACTGCTCATCTCAAACTTCCCTTGCATAAGTTTGGCAAACTTTTTACAAAGGTTGTTTTCAGTAGATCTAAAGATTATGTCATCAACATAGATCTGAACTAAGATGATCTTGCCTTTGGATTCCCTAAGGAATAGAGTTTTGTCAATTTTTCCTCTTGAGAATTTATTCTCAATAAGGAAAGTAGACAGGGTTTCATACCAAGCCCTTGGAGCTTGCTTTAACCCATACAGAGCTTTCCTAAGCTTATAAACAAAATCAGGTTTAAGAGGATCTACAAAACCTGATGGCTGCTCTACATATACTTCTTCTTTGAGATCACCATTCAGAAATGCTGACTTCACATCCATCTGGTATACTTTGAAGTCTTGATAGGCTGCATAGGCAAGAAATATTCTGATTGCCTCCAGCCTTGCTACTGGAGCAAAAGTTTGATCAAAGTCAATCCCTTCTTCCTGCCTGTATCCTTTTGCAACCAATCTTGCTTTATTCTTTACTATTATTCCACTTTCATCTAGCTTGTTCCTATAGATCCATTTTGTGCCAATTATGTTGTGGCCTCTTGGTTTTGGAACAAGCTCCCAGACATTGCACCTTCTGAATTGATTCAGCTCCTCTTGCATAGCATCAATCCAGTGCTGGTCTTGGATAGCTTCTTCAAACTTCTTAGGCTTCATTTGTGACAGGAAACTTGAATGTAGAACTGTGTTTTGATTTCTGCTTCTAGTTTGCACCCCCTGTCTTGGATCACCTATTATCTGATCAGCTGGATGATCTCTTAAATGTCTTATAGCTGGAGGAAGATTCCCTTCTGGTTGAACATTTCCAGCTCCTTCATTTAGCTGAATCTCTTGGTTTTCATCAGCTTCTATTGTGTCTTGTTCTCCCCCTGGACAGAAGCCTTCATTTTCCAATGCCCCATCTTCCTTTGATACTTCAGTAATGGAGAGCTTGTCCATACTTTTGCTTATACCTATTGAGTCATTTGATCCTTTGATGACTCCTTTTTCAGATCCACCAAAGATCACTTTAGGTCCATCTTTGACAGATGAATACTCCTTCAGCAGCCCCTTTGTTCCAGTCATGTGCCTGGAACAACCACTATCCAAGTACCATATAGGGGCATGGTTACTTGGATTCACCTGCAACACAGAATTACTTACCCTTAGAACCCAAGTAAGTCTTGGGTCCTTGGTTCAGGTTAGCATTAATAAAGCTACCATAACCTCTTCTAACAGGTAGACTATTGTTCTTTATAACACTTGGGTTATACCAGCAGTCTAGTGCAAAATGGCCTCTCTTGCCACAGCACCAACATTCAAACTTATTATATCTAGATCTAGATACATCCTTGTCAGAAGAATTTCTGTTCATTACTGGTGCTGCAGCAACTTCACCTGCTGATTTCTTAAAACCATTGGGTTTATGACCATGGGTATGCCTGCTTGCATTTACACCCTTGTTCTTCAGAACATTAGTCTTAATATGACTTTGAATATCTTCATGATCATATTTGTTAGAAGGCACTTCCACCTTACTAAACTTTATGGGGACTGAAAGGTTTAGTGGCTGAACAGGAGCTTTGACTTTCCTCTTGAATCTGCCAGCCCTGGAGTTACCTTTAAATCCTAATCCAGCCTTACCCTTTTGAGTGACAAATTCATCTATCAAGGGTAAGACAGATTTTGGCTTAGAGTAACTAGCCACTAAATCCCTTTCAATTCTAAGTCTGGCCTCCAGACTCTTCACTTGATCATTAGTATAATTAATTGTGCCCATCTGAATAATAGTTATATTCTTCAGCTTGGCAATTTCATTTAATTTTTGATCAATGACTTTCTCTAACTCAGTTGTAGCAACCCTTAGTTTAGCAATTTCCTGAGCCTGAGATTTAACCAGGTTCTTGCTTTTCTTAAGGGCCTGCAACAAGTCCCCATACTTGTCTATCAATTGATAGACATCTCCTTCAGATTCAGATGCATCTACATCACTTGATGCAGATGTAGCTGATTCTTCACTTGTACAACAAACAGATGTAATTGAAGGACATTGTACCTTATTAGGACCAGACTGATTCTGGCATATGTCCTCTTCTGATCCTGCCATCAGCCCCATACACTGATGATCCTTTTGTTCATTGATGGAGTCTAGCAACTGCAGAAACTCCTCTTCTTCAGATGCAGCATATAGTCCAATATATGCTTCAGCTTCAGATTCTGACTCTGAAGTTGACTGGTCTGTTAGACTCTTATCTTTCTTTGCAACAAAGGATTTTCCTTCTTGCCTTTCTGATGAGTCTTCTTCTTATCTGAAGACTCCTTTCTCTTATCAGGACAGTCAGCCACTACATGTCCAGGCCTATTGCAACAATAGCAGACAATCTTTGAAGTAGTGGCTTTGCTGGGCTTTGATTTGCTCTTCTCTTTCCTTGATGACCTTTTCTTCTGATAATAGTCATCAACTTGCTGTGATGTGGAAGGCCTAGACTTCCATTGCTTCTTTTTCAAGAACCTCTGGAATTGCCTTGTGAATGCAGCAAAGTCTGCATCTGAATCACAGCTTTCTGAACCCTTATTTGAATTTTCAGAACTATCTTTTGCAACTTCCTTAGGAGGAGATGGTGATTTCCTCCTATTCTTTCTAGTGGCTTCTGCATTGAATGCCACAGTCTTTTCTCTATACTCTCCTCTTGAATTCTTTTCCTCCTCCTTCCTCACCATAAGTTGCATTTCATAGGATAGCAACTTTCCAAACAAGGTGGGAGGAGATATCTCTGCCAATTTAGCCACTTCTCGTATGGCACAGATCTTTATATCCCAATCCTTTGTTAAGGATCTCAAGAATTTGTCATTCAGTTCATAAGTACTGAAGACTCTTCCATAGGACATAAGCTCATTCACAATTCTATAGAATTTCTTATAGCACTCAGTTATGCTATCAGATTTTCCTTGTCTAAAACTTTCATACTCCTGATTGAGCATAGATTTCCTGTCCTGCCTTACTTCTTCAGATCCCTCCATGTAGACAATCAATGTGTCCCACATCTCTTTGGAGGTCTTGTAGTGAATCAGATTCTGAAATGTTGAATCATCTATGGCACTAACAATAATGTTCTGAGCTCTTTTATCCATGGTTGCCAAGATGATTTCATCCTTGGTCATTTCTGAATAACTCTTTGGAGTTTGGATATTTGCATTAAGAACTGATACCTTCATTGGAATGAAGGGGCCTTCCTGTACTGTGATGTAAATCCTTGGGTCAGATGCCTTCATAAACAGTCTGACTCTTTCTTTCCAAATTCCAAAAATTTCTTTCTTGCATATGGGTAATTTCATAGACCCTAGCTCCTTATGATTCTCACCTGAACCCATCTTTTTGAATCTTAATTCTGCCTTTCAGATCTACCTCAGACTGTTAAGTCCTTTTTGAGGAACCTCCCTCTGATACCACTTGATAGTTTTACTTTCAAGATAACCTAAACACCTAGAGGGGGGGGGGTGAATAGGTTCTAATTTCTTGTTTATACTTCTAGGCAGAATTCAATTATAAATTAAAACATCTAGCATAGCATTCACAGACAACTAAGCATCACAGATTGCACAATGTTTTATAGTGGTTCCCCAAGGTCTGGGTACATCTACTTTCCCCCTTCACCTATCTAGCAGTATGCTAGATTCGGCCAAACTTCCACTATTCTCAGATCCTCAGATCCTACAGCTCAGAACCTGGATAGGTTCCTACAACTCAGGCTCAACAGCCCTGCCTCAGCCTTGCCTCAAGGCCTACCTCTCAGAGAAGAACCTTCTCCTACACTCAGGCAAATAGCCCTTTCACTCAGAGATCACCTCTCCTACACTCAGCCTTTATAACACAGGCTTACAACTCAGATCTGTGTAAACAGATCCTACAGAAATTTAAAAAAGATATTTTAATGTCTTGCCTTTGTTGAGAGAGAAGAGGACAAGACACTTCTTGATCAGCTGATGAAATCAACTGAATCTGAGCTTTCTTCAAAGCTTCTTGAATCTGAACTTAGCTGAGTTGATTTCCAAACAGCTTCTTGAGAATCCACTGATGGCTTCCTTCTTCTTCTTCAAGATGTCTGGATCCCTCTCTATCCAACACCTTTTCTGATACTTCAGATTTCTTCTTCTTAGATCTTCTGATGAAGATCTTCTTTAGAGCTTAGCACTTTCTTGAATTGAAACTTCAATAGGATCGTAATCCTTTTGTTTCTTCTTCTTAGATATTCTTCTGTTATTTTTTTGTTAGCTTTTTATTTCCTTCTGAATATGTCTATTTATAGACTTTCTTCATTGTAACCGGCTGATCCGATTTCTAACTGATTTCTGACAGGTCTGACAGCTTCAGTTAAACGGTGGCAACCCACAGCTGTCAAGTCTTCAAACAGTTCCTGTACCTTAGCCTTGGACAGCAAAATGTCGAGACAGTCTGTTAGAAAGTATCGAGACCAATCTGTCTATCTGTGTCGACACAAGTGACTTTGGTGTTGACACAGTCTTTGATGATGTCGACAAAGTTGCCTTTAAGTCGACACAGCTTCTTCAGAAAATAACTTGGTCTAGACTCTGCAGTGTGACGACACAAGTCCTGTGTGTCGACACAGTTGATGTAGATTCAGAACTCAGTATGTGTCGACTCAGCCTTCAGGTGTCGACACATCAATCTTCAATTCTGCCAAAATGTGTCGACTCAGTCTTCTGGTGTCGACACAAGCATAGTCAACTTCTGCCAATATGTGTCGACTCAATCTCAAGGTGTCGACACATCCACCCAGTGTCGACACAGTAGAGGTTGACTATCTTCTTCTGTGAGTCGACTATCTTTCTCTGGTCGACTATCTTTCACTAGTCGACTATCTTCCACTAGTCGACTATTTTTCTCTGGTCGACTATCTTTCACTAGTCGACTAACTTTCTCTAGGTGTCGACTATCTTTCACTGTGTCGACACTGCTTCCCAGTGTCGACATAAATGTGGTCGACTATCTTTCTCTGTGTCGACACTGATATTCTGAAGTGTCGACACACATATTCTGAAGTGTCGACACAATTTCTTCAGGTGTCGACCTGTGGACTTAGAATATTTTTCTACATTCTTTAATACTTCTTCACCTGCACATGTCAACTCAAAACAACATCAAATACACCTTGATGTATATCATTGAGCTAAGTTGGGCTTCTTCAAATCAGGTACACATTTTCCAATGTACCCAACAGTCGATCTCAACAGGATGATCGTCGATCTGAGCTCGACTATTGTCGATCTGAGCTCAAAGATGTTGGAGCTGGTCTGGGACAAAAAACATCGATCTGAGCTCGACTATCGTCGATCTGAGTTCAGAGATGTTGGAGCTAGTCTGGAACAGAAAACGTCGATCTGAGCTCGGAGATTGTCAAACGGAGTTCGACGCCTCGTGGACTTGAGCTCAAAGATCGTCGATCTCAGCTCGATGCCTGAACTCATCTCGTCGATCTTAGCTCGACGCCTAGGATGAATTCTGAATTCTTGTCTGACTGATTTCTCTTGGCTGATTTCTTAAATCTTAGAGAGCCTCTGACTTTGCACATCCTATGACCCTTAGCTATACATTGATGAGTCTATTTAATAGTCCTAAAGTCATAGTGATCCTGACCCAAATCCAAACTAGGGTGTTCCAACAAAAGTGTTGACCTAGTGACATGACCTAGGGTCCACTTAGATTGTTTTTAGGGTTAGGGCAATGTGGTGGGGTCATGGTGTGGTTAGGGTCCCTATCTAGGCTAGTTTGACCTAGCTTGACTTGGTCCTATAGTGGGCCCCACATGGCCACAACCCACTACCTAGGGTCAAACCTAGCTAATTTCCCTAACACCCATCCTATGCCTAACCAAATCTAAGTTGAGGGGCCTAGAAGTAACATGGGATGTTACACGCCATGCCTAGAATGAGGTAAAACTCCGGCATTCTCAAAACCGTGTCAGGGGTATCAAAGATCTTTCCCCCAATGAGTATCTCCAATTTGCACTTGACGGTTGCGGTCATCTAAGAGCCGTCTGAGAGGCGTACTCTTAGAGCAATACCAGCGAAGGATTGCACTCCTTCTAGGTCTTTAATGAAGTCCGCAGACACAAATGAGTGTGAGGCATCGGTATCGAATAACGTATAGGCCAGTTTCCCGCCGACCACCACGATGCCTAAGTACCAATAGCAATACTCAAAGCTAGATATCTAGTATGTCTTAAGCAACTTAAAATTAATAATGAAAATAAGATGACTACATGTAATCATACTTGCAATCACCTCCTGAGGGTTCCTCTCCTGTGTCATGTCCAGCGCGAACACCTGATTCTGAGCAGGTCCAGGGTTTCCTCCTCGTGGTCCTCATCCTCGACCACGCATGTGCCCCCGCCCTCGAGGAGATGCCGGAGGGAGAGCAAGAGGCGTATTTCCAAATAGTTGCGGGCAGTAGCGTCGAATGTGGCTCGGTTGGTTGCATTCGAAGCACACTCGCTCCTACCGCCCACCGGGTTGCTGAAACTGTTGAGGCTGTGGTGGTTGAGGCATTGTTGGCGACTGTGGAACTGGGTGCTCCACTCTATAATTCCGGTGGAAGTGCCTGCCACCTCTCTGATATCCCCTTCCTCTTCCGTAATTATGTCTCCTTCTACTGCTCAGGCTAGCTTCCATCACCCCTTCAGCAGGTCCCTTACGACTTCCCAAGTGGTCTGCTTCCAGTCTCTTTGCCATGTCAATTATTTCTTCCAGGCTTGAGTCCGCTATAAATAAAAGGGCTTGCCTCAGGGGGTCTCGCAAGCCTTTGTAGAATCTTTTAGCATATCCTCTGTCATTCAACTCATAGGAGTAAGCAAATCTAGCCAAATGCTGAAATTCCCACTGGTACTCCGTCACTAACTTGGATCCCTACTTTAGCTGTAGAAACCTTTCCTCAAGTTCATCTCGGGCTGACGAAGGGATAAAGTGCTCTAGGAAGGCTCCCGAGAACTTGTTCCAGCTGATCTTTATATACACTCGCCCTTGAAAGGTGGAGCCCATGAGGGAATTCCACCAAATCTTGGCGTGCTGTTCTAGGAGTGTCACTACCTGGGTTACAACCATGTTGTTTGGGTATCTAATTCCTGCCAGCAGTTCTTGAACGGTGTTGAGCCATTTCTCCGTACGCTCTGCCGACTCTGTCCCAAGGTAATCAGGAGGGGAGAGAGCTCGGAAAGTACTCACCCAATTGGAGCCCGGACCTTATTGTTGTATGGGGGCATGTTGAGATCTGAAGACATCCAGGATAGCTGTGAGCGTCTGCCCTAGCTCTTATTGTTGAAATTGTGTGGGTATGGACGGGGTGGGGGTGCCCCCCACTGGCTCAACGTACACTAGGATCTACACGTAGAATACAAACCTAAGGTTAGGTTGGCTAATCTTAAGGTCAAAGTTGGACATACTTAGTGTGAATTACATATGGGCACACCACTGCTTCCGCTAAGTCAGTTTGTCCCCAAACTGACTAATCGAACGGGGTTGGCACCATTGTTGAATGACTTCTCTAATTCAGGATCGTAG
Organism: Platanthera zijinensis; assembly: GCA_039513925.1. Taxonomy (NCBI): domain Eukaryota; kingdom Viridiplantae; phylum Streptophyta; class Magnoliopsida; order Asparagales; family Orchidaceae; genus Platanthera; species Platanthera zijinensis. The sequence goes on from CM077086.1 coordinate 57,129,762, forward strand.
CAAGCTGATACCATTTGTAAGACCCCCCTACCGGAACACAGAACATGGAATGGAGGGGATTCTTATGCCCAGAATAGCCGTCTGGCGGTAGCACTAGCACTCAAGCTAGCCTGAACTACAAGACGTTTATTCTACCGGCCTTTACCAATATCAATCATGTAAACCAAACCAGAGTAATAAAAACATAAGTCAAATGCACACATAAGCATATAAGTCCAAATATTACAAATATAGAAGCTACATCTAGCTTCTAAACTATAAGAGTACGATCAGTCTTGCCCAAAGGGGCTACAACAAGAGTCACTCTATGAATCACATTTTTCACTGACGGTAGCGACGACACCGTCCCTTCAGGCCCTGTCTTCCTGGCCTGACTGTCCTGCTGCATTACTTGTTGCTGTTCCGCCTGCGGGGTTTCCTCTTAAAATGGAAAACGTAGCAACCGTTAGTCATAAAGACTATGTGGTTTCACATCCGCTCCTCCGACAACTCCTCGGCACTGGACAGAGAAAGGATCAGGGTACAATATATTTAATAAAGTAGTAGTACAAAAAGGTGGAGTAATATATATGATATGAGTAGCAGTAAAGTAAACTATAGCGGTATCATAAGCATTCTAAGCTAGCAGTTCTACATCTACAGCAAAGTATGAAAATGTAAGCTATAACTGAAAGTAACTCAACTTATATGAAAGCCCATACAAACATATAAGTTGAGGATCGACAAAACAGAAAGGTAACTCATCGTATAAGAGTGCCCATACAAACTTATACGATGAGGATCTTGTTTATGTAATGTAATGTAATGCAATGAATGCTATGCTATGACTCAACACACACACGCAAAAGAAAATTGTTGTGTCGACACAGACTCTAAAGTTCCCACTTTTTGGCAAGGTAGCTAACTTCTCAGGCGCCAACCGTCGTGGCCAGAAGGTGATAGTAGAGCGGGCATCTCCACTACTACACCGGTATCCATACTACCTAGACTAGGCCTCCGTACGCCTCAACGCTAAGAACACATTAGAGGAGCACCCAAGGATACTACGGCTCAACAGGAGTCTCGGGTAGATGTGCACCGAGAACCAAGCCACGATATGGCCTAAGTTGTGAACCGGAAGGAGCCTCAGAAAAAGCACGAGGACCATGCCCAACCGTTCACTTGGCACAGAAGGAGCCCCGGGAATGAGCACCAAGGACCATGCCCAACTGCCCAAGGTCTAACTGTCAACTCCCATCGGTGTGATGACTAGCGAGCCCGTAGACCTGCCACACTATCCTTAACTCAGGATTACGACACCACGTGTCGACTCACACCGCATGCTACTTCACGTCTCGAGCTCAACAGCTCACAAGGGTTCCCTTACCAAATCCCTTATCAACACAAACTATCAAGTGCGGAAAACATTCATGCACTATTAACCCTTCCACATATCCACGCACAAACCATATTCAATCCTCTTCCAACATTTTGAGCTCACAGCTCACTTTACCGATTCACGTATCTAGTTGTTTATACAATCCAACTTGTCTACTCACTAGTTCACCTAGGGATCTACCATCCAATCATTTCGTTCAAGTAGGTTTTACTTCATCATTTGATTATAAAGGTTCAACAAATAGCTCACCACGAACTTTACGATAACTATTCACAATTTCTCTATTAATACTAAATTAGGTTTACATTAACAAAGAACCAAGCATGCAGGAATTGTATAGAGAGTAAAGCTTGGGGATTCCTGATGCTACAGGAATTCGGAGAAAATGTGTAACCCATTGTTGGAAAGGTATTTCCAAGGGCCATGACTTTCGTGTTTAGTCAGAAGCCTAGATTTGGCCGTATCATACTCGAAATTGGCTTCTAAGACTGCTACATTCAAATTACAGTTTCAGCACGTTTACATTATCAGCCATCAATTTCGATCAGGCTTTCCCATGGCTTTAGACATCACCTGAAGATATGTAACCAATCGTTGGAAATATCTCTCTAAGGCCTATGACTTTCATGTTTAGTCAAAAGTGTGGATCTGGCCATGACATACATGAAAATGGAAGATCGCTGCGTTCAGAATATAGATTTCTGCATGCATTTTTGAGGCGGAATGAACGGTATCTGTTCATCTTCCTCCTCTAGCGGATCTTCCCAAATCACACCTAGAAATCCTCCTACCTTATTCACCCTCATCAAGCCATTACTCTTCACAAGACCATCTGCACCATCACATTGAAGGAAGGAGAGGTTGAAGATTACTAAACCCTAGAACACAAGTTCTAGTATGGGCTCTTCCTAGGAGTCTCCATCTCACACATCAAGGCTCTTTTGAGTCGATATCTCGCTTAGGATTAACTACAGATCTAGCACCAAGGGAGAGGGGAGGAAAGTCACATCATTTCTGGCGTTTTCGTTATTTTCGGCCATATATCGCATGACTCTTCGCAGCGGCATCCTCTTCTCTTCGACTACGTTGGCTCTCCACAGAAAAAGACTTGGCTCCAGCAGCAGTCTCTCTACAGAAAAAGAGGGCTTGGAAAGAGGATGAAAAACAGCCAAATCCTATATAAATAGGACCAACACGGTTAGGAACATGCCCGTGTTCCTACCCGTGTCCCTCTCGGGTGAAGCACCATTGATGGTTATAGCGTCGTATGGACACAAACACGGGTAGGGACATGCCCGTGTCCACGAGACACGACCATGTTCATGCCCGTGTTCTACCCATGTACTGCTCGGGAGACACGGTCGGGTTTCCTGGAGACATTCACACGGGTAGGGACACGCCCGTGTCCTACCCGTGTCCTGCTCGGGACACAGGATCGACAATGCCAGTTACACATACGGGTAGTGGACACGCCCGTGCCCCTACCCGTGTCCTCCTCATATGGGTAGGGGCACGCCCCTGTCACCACCCGTGTCCTCCTCTAAAAAATCCATGATTTCCACACGGGTAGGGACACGCCCGTGTCCTTTTCTAGACTGACTTCTCTTCACTAAGCCCAAATCGTCTCTCTTGACTCAAAAGTGCGCACGAGGGGGCTAGCACGAATTGGGACGTTACATGATCAACCTAAGGAAAGATTTCACAGTCCTCAACAACTCTTAACACATCCTACATAATAGTTAGGAACGATTAACGCCATCAATTAAACATTTCCATCAAGTCTCTACAACACTTACCAGATTAAATCATCATGACAAAACTAATAGCACAAGTGGATTCAAAGGAAGATTAAATATATCTACAAATTGAAATGACAATAGTGCGGAAAGATTGAAGAAAAAAGAAATTACCAGTTATCATCAAGATTGGAAAGGAGAGGGAAAAGGGAAAACAACCACTTGCCTTGATTTTGTCAGAAAAACTCTCCAAATAGATCCTTATCGTAGATCGGGCTAAAGAAGACAAGGGAAGTCGAAATCTGAACAAAAATGACCGAAATAGAGGTTAGAGACAAAAACCCCAACGAGAAAACTCAAGAAACGGGAAAAGTTTTACCACGATGGCGTAGCTCTCGTTGAGAGCTTTCCGGATCTATATCCCGTTGAAGATTTCGAGCACCGGAGCACCATCGGCGGCCACCGAAAGATTCACGAACAGGAGAAGTCGCTGCTCTTATTCCGGTTCGGTCACTTGGAGAAGATGAATAGGATTTTATCTAACCTAATGCCTTTATATACTTAATAATTATTATAAGATTAATAGTATTAATATTGTCATAGTAATAAAAATAATAATTTTATGCATAGGCGCGCGGGAAACAAAAATAGAGGCTTAAGATGGCTCCGAATCGAAAAGTGATTAACACGGAAGTTGTAGATCTCGTCGAGAAGAACAAAATTTTTGTCAACAATGTTTCCATATGACGCCGTTGTGACCCTCAAAATGGCGCCGAAAGCAAGCTGAAACATATTTCTCAGGAGCAACACATGACTTCTCGAGAGCAGCACAGGACTTCTCGAGAAGGGAATGATATTTCTCAAGAACAGATTTAAAGTTCTCGAGTACTATAAATATGATCTCCCGGGAAGGCTTTAGAGTTCTCGAGTACTATTTGCAGTCTTATCGAGAAGGACTCGAGAAGAACGAATAACTACCTGAGAAAAATTTGCATGAACATTATTTTTTTGTCCTCGTGAATAGTGAATTTTGCAAATATACCTTTGATCAAACTTTAGGAATGAATAATTTTTTTCATTTTTGAATAGTGCTTTAATATTATAATAAGGGCGCTGATATTTGTAGGCCTATAATCGATATTTGCAACCCTTAGATATTTGCAGCCCACAAATAGATATTTCCAGGCCATTTAAAATTTTTTTTTGATTTTTTTAATATTTTTTTCTCCACTATTTGATAAAATTAATAAACTCAAAACTACACTTTATCAATCTGCTCCAAAATTAATAAACCAAAACATACATTTTATCATTTTAACAAAACAAAAATGACAACAACGACAAAAACTATATTTTCTTCATTCAGCTCTGCTATGCTTGTGTATCATCCAAAGGGGCAATGCTTTGCAATCACTGACATATGACAATAACTCGTGTGCACATGGTAAACCAAATGTAAATCTAACTTTATGCATGCATTTATCTGGTTCAAAATGACTTTTTTTGCTAGAAACTTCTTCCTTTTTAATAAGCTCTAATGCAAACATTGAATTATTACCAACTAGCTCAGTGTACAATAAACTTTTAAACCATGTGCTAACATGAATCTTGCTCTGTCCAAACATCTTCTTAATCTTTGTATGTTGTAACATAAGTAATTGATCAAAAACTTTCCATACAATTGTGAGATTACTAGTGGAAACTTCTAAGAATTTTTTCAACTTGCTATGTCAACTTTCAACACGGTTTGTAGACGTATTGCCAAAGTGCAAATATTTATTAATCCATGCTGAGATGAAATATTCTTTGTAAGGGTAGAGTTATGTTGTTGTAACATATGAAAGACATTAGGGTGCTTAACTCCATAATCAGCAATTAGTTGATTATATCTCATGTTGAACTCATTTTCAGTACAAGATTCTACAATATGTTGCCAAACACCCAAAAAAATGTCATAATCTTTTCCACTTGTGAAAATATTTTTGTAATGCGCCAAAATATTTCTACTGATATGAACCCGACATAGTAGATTTTTTGCTTCAGGAAATACACCCATGCTTGCGTTCATTAAAGCAACTTCACGATCAGTGACAAAACAATTTGGCAAGTTATTTTCATCAAAAATACTCTTAAAGCACTCCAATGCCCATCAATAACTACCCTCTATTTTGTTTGACATGAAAGCAAAAGCTGAGAAAAAAACTGATTTGTCGATATTAAACCAACAATACATAACAAAGGTAACCGATATCGATTGGTCTTATAAGTGCAATCAATCATGAAAGTATTTGAGAACATATTAGTCAATATAACGGAAGTCGAATGTGCAAAGAACAAACTTTCCAATTGATTAGTAGAAGAACTTACGACATTAAAACTGATATATCCATAATCAACAATGCACTTATATAAAAATTGTAGTGGAGTCCCGCCCTCCAATTTGGCTCTAAGTATCTTTGCTTTTTGATTATAAATTGTCCTCAATGTTGAGGTGTTTGCTGAATTTCTTTTCTTTAGTGCTGTTAGTATTCTCCGGGGTTTCACACTGGCATTACACATATCCTCAACTATTTTCTGCTCGCAGCTGCTTAATCATCCGGTACAGGGATGTGCTTCTAAATGAACCATCTCATGATTATGAATACTACATTCAACTGTAATTTTCCATTCATTTTCTTCTTCTCTCCGTCCTCTTAGTGAAAACTTACAACCACATCTCTTTGAGCAAGATTTTCGTAGATTTTGCTTTACAAAATTTTTAGGATTTTGACTTGCTCGCACAACTCCATATCTATCGCTTCCAAGAGTAACTCTAGGTTTTGCACTTTTTACTAGTTTGTCAGCCCTTAGAATGATAACAACAAATCCCAACCCTCTACCAACATGTCGAGCCCATGCAATCAATTCTTCTTTAGTAGAAAAACTCATATTTGTTACAAAATATTGTCCAACATCTATATGTGGTTGTTGAGGAACATCTCCATAAGTCAACAATTTTACCACTTCATTGTGCTTTTCATTCTAGAATTGATGAACAAAAAAAATCAATGCTAACTATCCAAAAAAAAAAAGCAAGAAACACAAGCTAAAATTGACGAAGTCTATTACCTCATAACTGAGAGCTATTGTTGGAGATGAAGGGTTTGACATTTTCACAAAATGAACACTAACCCTTACGAAATAAAAAAAATTATTTCATTTTGTTAATAGGAGTATTTGTTAACTAGAGCCCGAACACTAGCCTGAGCAATAAGAAGTGGAAGTAGAAATATGCAATTAGGAGGTTGACAGAGAAGCCCACTACAAGAATCCCTACAAAAACCAAGTTCCAATCTGAAATAAACCATCGCAGACCAAGTTTAATCAATGACAGGGCAAATGAATTCATAACTAATAAGATAATAAAAAGAACGAACTAAAAAATCATAGATCACGGTTTAGAAAAAAACAAGTAGTTATTATGTAGTCAGTTCGCTGGTAGAGGCATATTATGTGGTCATGTCCATAGCTACATGCAAGATCATGTAATTCAAATCTGTTTTAAGAGAACTTGGATTTCTTGTTCAAGGGGGCACTGCCTTTCCATTATTCTAATCAGTTAGTAATTTACCTAGATTCAAATCCAGTCTTTTAAAAGAGGAATGAATATACATATTGGGATTTGTTGTCAGCTCATTAGGGAGAAGATGTTGATTGAGATCATTACCACTCCTTTTGTCACATTAAGTACTCAATTAACAGATATGTTCATGAAAAATATTTCAACGAAAGGTCTCTCTTTATAGGAACTATAAATGCTTATAGTTAAAATATTTTGTTAACAGGAGTATTTGTTAACTAGAAATTGATTCTCCAGGCGACGGTGTATCACAGACTGAATCAGCAGCAAAGAGGCGCAAAGGAAATAATACCAGGAGGAGGGAATCGCAGAACTGGGTTTGGCAAAGATTTCTCCAGGCGGTGGCGCAAGCAGGAGAGAGGCTTCAGAGTTGCAGCGGCGGCGTTGGCGAGAACTTCGGACGGTGTCGTATGTCGGCCCGGAAGTGCAGAGGTGGGCGATGAATTCTCCAGGTAGCGGCGCCGGCAGTAGAGAGGCTTCAGAGTGGCACCGACGGCGTTGACAAGAACTTCGGACGGTGGCGGATGTCGGCCCGGAAGCGCAGAGGCGGGCGAAGAATTCTCCAGGCGGCGATAGAGGAAATCGGGAAATTAGGGTTGGCGATGAGGGGGTGTCAATTATAGGATTTTATTAGGATAAGAAATTGATTCTCCTTTTAGAAAATGGCCCTGCAAGTATCCATGATAGGCCTGCAAATATCAGCAGAATTGAACAAAATTGATTCTCCTTTTAGAAATTGATTCTCAATTTTTTATATTTTTGAACAAGGAAATATGTGTTCAAAACGGAGACCCAAACGCGCGCCGAATTAAATGAAATTCGCACCGTAGGCGAACACTGACGCTACGAACCCAATGGCAAAGTAAAAACTAAAATCCGACGAGCCATTCTTGAGATATAAATTTTCAAAGTCTACGACAAACATAAATTCTACAAAACTTTGGAAAATCGCCGAGGTTCGAAAATCGCTCGGATCGCGACGAAACTTGACGAGCATGTCAAAAAAATTAATTAATTTAATTTCTTAATGTGAAATTTTCCATTTACAACAAGAATTCACGAATTTGGCCGACTCGACCTAATAGACGTGAAGACGCACTAACGTCGACGCGCCATCAACTCGACGTTAAAAGTAACTCCATGACGTCATAAATACGTCATTATAGAATTAAATAATTACCGAAAAATCGGGGGAGTTACACACATCGAGTTGCCAAGTCAACATACTCATGTCGGTATGACGATCAAGGCAGCACAAAAGACCCGCCACACTCTATGCACATGCAAGTATATCACCTCAATCATCCGAGCTAATAGCTTGTAGGACTATCAAGTCCTTCACCCAATGGTGTCACCATAACTTTTCAAAATCGAGCCTCCAGCTCCCAGGTCTAACCAGCCCTTTTCACATCTCAACGTCCTAAGGCATGATGTTTACCAATTATGTAGTTCTCCAATTATTACTAATCTTTTCTTAGTAATTAGTTATACTTAACGATTTAGGGTAAATCTTGTGATAGTTTGTTGTTATGGTAGTCTAACTCACCTAGAGGGAGGATATGTGTCGTTTACATTAATTACTTATTTTCATATTTCAGCAGATATGTAAATATAAAGCACATACACAACAAATACACAATTATTTATAGTGGTTTCCCATGGTCTGGGTACATCCACTTTCTCTCTACACCTATCTAGCGCAATCTCCTCTAAAACTTAATTCAAGGAGCTTACAACACAAATCTTTCAGGATTTCTTAGGTCTCCTCCAAAACCCTTTCATAGAAACACTCCTAGTTTCTTACCTCAGATTTTTCTTTGAGTCCTACCTAAGTTTTACACAGAAATCCTACAGCTCTAGTTGGGAGTATAGCCCTACAACTCAGGCACAAAAACCTTACACTTAGATCTAAAATTAGATCCTACAAAAAAGTTGTTTGTATGAAATATAACAGAAGACCTAAATGTATAAACCTTTAGACTTCTTCTATTGTTCTTGGTTTGATAGGTTTATGACAAGTAGCTGGATGAAACCCCTGAAAAGTATTGATCTTTAGGTAGAGTTGTTTCAGGGTTTCTCCTTCCTTGATCTTCTTCTTTTATAATAAGATCACATTGGAGTCAGAAAATTGACTCCTACTTTATGCTTATGAAGTCTTTCAGGAAAAAATATCTTTCTTTATCCAGACCACAGTGCGTCATTTCTTAGTTTCATGATCTGAGTAACGACACTGTTCCATTGCCCTAAATGATCCCATTTATACCTTTGACTTCTGTAACGGTCTTGAGAAACATCTTGTCGTTTGCATGTGTAAGAATAGAATAGTCTATCCTTACTTTGTGCGCTTCCACCAATTTTGGATTCCGCCAATCTATACGGGCTCAATGATATTATTTGAACCTTCTTGATGGTAACGTTGAGTAGAACCTTCATTCTCAGTGTTATCTACCTTGGCGCTGAGATCTGCAGCTTTCAGGGGTATCATTGAGAATAGACTTCATTCTCAATAGAATGGTTTTGGTGTCTGTCTTGGATGTCCACAGTGTAGTGGATACTGATATACCTTGTCAGCAGTATAGTGGAGAACTATAACCCTTCTCAACGGTATACCTCTCTTTTGCTCTAAACCTATTTTAGAGTTAATAATAATTGTCCTGCATATATAAAGTAGATATGCTATCAAATACAATATGCTCTTAGCATTGGAAGTGATGTCTCTTCAAATCTTCTTAAAATCTTAGAAGACTGAGGACAATATTCCCAACAATCTCTCCATATTTAAAGAAGGCATAACACTCAACAATGCTAAGGAGCATTAACCAATAAATCATACTATGATAAATATATGACAGTAAGATTATGTCAATCACAAACATCATATATAGAAGTAAATGTTTTCATAGATAACTGTCAAATAAAACTATTTCATGAACCATGAGGAATCTATCATATAAGCACACAATATTTTAGATTTAAATATAAAATCAGATGTCTAGATGAGATACATAAGTCCATATTAGGTTTTAACACAACTACATCAAATGAAATTTTGGATTTCATGGGGTTGGATGCTTGTCCTCTAGTTGGCTTGCTGAATCAGTTCTCATCCTCTTGTGAGCTGAACCCGAGCTTTCTCCTTGAGCCACAACCTTCCTTTCAACACTCTTTGCTTTGTTATCTTGTCTCTTAAAATACATGAAAGGCTTGGGAATGTATTTGGAAGGCATCCTCCTTGGATTGTTCTTCCTTACCAAATTTTCTTTGAACACCCTTTTCCTTAGAGACTGCCTCTTTAGATGCTTGATCCACTCTTCACTTGGATATACACTATTAATGTTTTTCAGTATCTGTCCATGATTGATCCGTGCATTGATAATGATGTTCCTAGAATCATCACTCCGGTATTCAAAATCAGGATCATCAGCTTATTTATCTCTCATCTTTGTCATGTGTTTTCATGTAACATGAGGCCTTCTCTTTTCCTTCTTGCAGCAAGTTGTGCATCTTGAGAAACTCTTGCTTGTGCTAGAAAATCAAAATCTTCTGGTCTATTATTGTCTAGCATGGGTAAATTTAGAGCAATTCTTATTCCCTAAAGGACCCTTAGGGATTGCTCAGCATTGTACTTCTCCCCCTTTCTGGCTTCTTCAATGATTCTATTGTCTAGATGGAGGGTGTTGGTTTCAAACCTATTAGACAGTGTTTGAAATACATTTTTTAGATCATTAAGAATGGCATCTCAGTTCTAAATTTCTAGCTCCATAGCCTATACTTGGGTGGAGTATATATACTGTTGAATATGATCTACTCCTTCCTTGATTACTTCATCAGTTTGGCTTACCCAGGTATTCATACTAGTGATATCTTGAGCAGACTCCTTGAGACTCTCATCCATGGATCTGAGAATGTTTATATTTTGTTTTACTGTGCTTGCAACCAAGTCAAACCATTTAGTAATCTCTCTATTGATATGATCTCTTTCACCTTTTAGAGAATCTAGATCAACTCTGATCTTTGCCTTTACTTTCTGAAGCTCAGATAAGATTTCATCTTTTATTCCTTGTATAGATCCATCAATATAACTATTTAGAGAGTTGGCTTGCTCATCCAGTAGCGCCTTTATTGAGAAAAGTATGAAACTTTTTAACATGCTGGATGATGGTTAGTGCTGGGGTACTTGTGGAGTTTCAACATCAGCAAGATGTGATCTTGTCCCTTAGTCCACTTGACCATCCAACTCAAGGTGAGTTGATGTCTAATCCACCTGGGATGCTAGGAGACCTTCTATCTGAGCAGGGACCTCTTTATGAAGCCCCCTCAATTTGATCATCAGTATCTATAAAAGAATCAAAAGGATTATCGATTGTATCCTCAATGATTTGCTCTTGCTCCCCCTAAATTGGATCATTAGTCTTCTCTTTAGCCAGTGGATCTTTTTCATCCTTTTCCTTTGGATAACCTATGTTCAGATCAATCCTATCCATGATATTTTCTAAGATCTTATCTGTCTTTTCCTGAAGACCATATGTTGACTTCTCAAACTCCCCCTCAACTGGGGCATCAGTTCTTTCTAGGACACTTTGTTCTATCTCATTGGATGCATCATCCAATTTTAGAGCATCTTGCTCTTTCTCAGCTGAGTCATTCTTAAACACTTGAATACATTCATCCTGAACATTATATCTTTCTTCACTTAATGAGGATATGTCAGAATTATGAATTGGTGTCATGTCACCATCATTGTTGGGTATTGTATCCACAATAACCCAGATTTGAAGAAGAGCCCAGTTAAGCTAAGATAAATTGTGACTTTATTTGATGTTGCTTTTTAGTTATGTTACAGGTATATAATTCCAAGTACACACCAATGTCAGGTTACATCGGGTCAGTAAACATAGGATTATACAATGTAATTCCTCATTATGTAGGCCAATGTGTTGACTCATTCGATGACTATAACATTAAGATAGGTAGAACTCCTCTTTATTGTGATTCTACAAATGCCATTTATATTGCTAGGAATCCTGTTTCACACAACAGGACTAAACACATAGAAATAAAGTATCATTTTATTAGGGAGCATGTTGAGAAATAAGACATTTGCCTAGAGTTTGTCTCCACTGACAAGCAAGTGGCTGATATCTTCACTAAGCCACTAGATGAAGTCAAGTTCAACACCTTTAAAATTGAATTGAGTATATTGAACTTAGAATAGCTTCAGGTACTCCCTAAGGTGTTGTTGTTTGGTATAGGCTTATTTTTTCTTGCAAGTGATGCAGACCTTAGTGGAAAACAAGATGAGAGCAGATGCTCCTATTAAGGGGGAGCAATTCCAGCAGCTGCAGGACTAGAGACATTCATGTGGTATACAAGACAGGGCTGTATAAGGGGGCCAGTTGGCAGCTGCACTACTGGTTTCATCTACATTAGCTAGGGGGAGAACATAAGAAGAGAGAATAAACTGATGCTCCCACCTGCCTATCTGAAGAGGTCAAAAAGGGGGAGTAAGTAAAATTCATCTTACTAAATTTAATAAGTTTTTACTGTCTATGGGGAGAAGAGGTTGATCAAGCAGAGAAGTGGTTGATCAAGCAAGAAAGGATCAAGCTGAGATATAATCCTCTAAGGTACAACTCACCGTGCAGCAATCCAGGGGGAGTAGTAAAAATTCATCTCACTGAATTTAATAAGTTTTTTACTGCCTATTTGATGTGTATCTCATTGACTAAGGTAATTGATCAATGGTTTTGACATCTTCAAATAGGGTGAGATTGTTGGGTCCATTGATTCCAATGGACCTGATTTTATGATGTCAAATAGGTCAATGAGATAGATATAGTTGTATTTGATGTATGTTTAAGTTCATGCATATAGGTTGGTCTTTGTCACAATGATTGGACAGATAGTTCAAGAGACAATGACAGGTGGACTCAAGGTGAGGCTGGAAATTTAGAAAAATGCCTAAGTCCAGAAGCGTTGAGTGAGGCAAGCTAACTTAACACCGTAAAGCTAACAATGCTGAGAGAAGGCGGGCAGTCAACGCTTACAGTATTGCAAAGGAAGAAATATGGCTAAGTCCGCAGGCTTTGAGTGAGGAATATACACTAAACGCTCTCAACGCCATATGGCCAGAATCATTGAGTCAAGGTTATCTTGTCAAAGCCTAAGCAGTGGAAGCCAGAAAATCGACTAAGTACAGAAGCATTGAGTGAAGCTTCATCACTCAACACCATGCTAAGTATATCAACGCCAATGTATAAGGAGACAGAAAAATCGACTAAGTATAGAAGCGTTGAGTGAAGTTTCATCACTTAACGCCAAGTTAAAAAGCTTTGAGTCCAGTCATTCTGTGCATAAACCAGAATTCGGCTAAGCCCAGAATCATTGAGTGAGGCGAGCTCACTCAACGCTCTCAACGCCAAACTTCTGCATGAAGGCAAGATTGCAGAAAATCAGGCAAAGTATAAAAGTGTCGAGTGAAGCTTATACACTCAACTCTCTCAACGCTTTTTAGCATAAAGGAAAGCAGAAGAATATTGCTAAGGCAAATAGCATTGAGTGAAGCTTATACACTCAACGCTCTCAATACCATCAGGCAGATAGCTGAAGAATGGGCTAATAGGAAATAGCGTTGAGTGAGGTAAACACACTCAACGCTTAGCAGAGCTGAAGAAATTTTCTAAGTCCAGAATCGTCGAACTCAGCTTATCCACTATTCGTCGAGCTAAATTTTTCTTTCGTCGAATGGAGTTCAGAATTCATCGAACTCAACTTTCATCTGTAAGAAGAACTCAACTTTCAGAATCGTCGAACTCAGCTTATCCACTATTCGTCGAGCTAAACTTTGCTTCCGTCGAACGGAGTTCATAATTCGTCGAACTCAGCTTTCATCTCTTTTACTGTTTCATCGAGCTGAGCTCAGGGTTTGTCGAACTGATCTTGGAGTTCGTCAAACGCAGAAATTCTGGAAAGATAGTTGATTTTGGCTAAGTCCATAATGATGTTGACGTCAGCAAAGTCAACAAGTCAACAAATTTCAGATTCGTTGCAAATCGACATTAACGTCGCCGTAAGTTTATAGTAAATCTCAATTTGCTTAAGCTGAGGTGTTAAACGCTGTTAAATCTGGGATTCGTGTCGATCATCTCGCTAATTGACGGAATTATAACTAGCAGCTGAGATCAAGATCAAATTGAAGCTTTCTGATCAATAATTTTACTCATTCTAAAAATGAGATGCGGAGTTCGTCATCTTCATTCACCATTATTGAAGAGCCAAGAAATTCAATCTGAAATTCTAAAGGGGTTCTGAGTTCGCTGAGGCATTCAACATCTGTTACAATAAGATCTGAGTATTTCTCTGAGGAAGACAAATAAGTCTAGGCGAGCCCTAGCTGAAAGTATCTTCACGATCTAAGCCGTGAAAATTTGAAGATCATTCTTTGGATCTTTGAAGAAGTGGAAAGGGTTGATATCTGCTCAGTACAGATTCAGATAGATTCCTAAAGAAGAAGCAGAGGTTTTTGCTAGTCGCTTCCAGAACAAGCCGTGTTTCAATTCAAGATCACTCTCTCATCTTATTGCTGTAAAGATGAAGATAGGGCTGATATTTGCTCAGTCTAGGTAGACAGACACAGAAAATTTTCTATGGTGTCTGTAATTCATTTCCTTGATAGTCTGTGTAGGATTCATATTGAATCTGAGTGGTAAGTGTTGGGTACATAGGAAAATGTGTACCCTTTTTGAAGAAGCCTCACTTAGCTCAATTATATACATCAAGGTGTATTTGATGTTATTTTGAGTTTATATGTGCAGGTTAAGAATTTGCTAAAATGCAGGAAAAAAGTTTCTAAGTCCATGTGTCGACACTTAAGAAAGCCTGTGTTGACACTTGGAAAAGCAGTGTCGACACCAGAAGCAACTGTGTCTACACATAGAAGTTTTAGTCGACATCAACTGTGTCAACACCTGGAGGCAGTGTCGACACACAGAATTCTTAGACTATATCAACTGTGTCGACACACAGGACTTGTGTCGACACACAGCAGAGTTTCAACAAAGTTAATTGCTGTGAAGTGAAGAAGTGACTGTGTCGACACAAAGAAGTAGTGTTGACACATTCTATAGATGCAGTGCCAAGAAGCAGTGTCGACACCAAAGGAGCTGTGTCGACATCACCAAAGCTTGTGTCGACACTTAATCTACTTGTGTCGACACATAATGAAGACCAGTCTCGATGCTTTGCTGACAAAGACAAAGGTTCAAGATATGACTGAAGACTTGACAGCTGTGAATTCCAACAAGTTTGCTAAAGCTATCATAACTGTCAGAAGTTGTTTAGAAACCGAACTAGCCGATTACCATGGATGAAGTCTATATAAAGACGGATTCTGCCAAATCAAAAGAGAACAAAAAAAAATGAGAAATGAACAATTAATGAAGTATTGATCATTGATCAAGAAAGAGAACGTCAAACAGAAGAAGATTTTCATGAGAAGATCTAAGAAGACAGTCTGAGGTGACAATCTACTCAGAATTTGTCTAAGGTGAATTCAAACAAGAATTCAGAAGAAACTTCAAATGATTTGGAGAGTGAGAGAGAGCTCCAGCTGTTTGAAGTAAAGAAGGAGACATTTACAAGTCTCTTAAGAAGCAGATCCTGAACAAATCTACTAAGAAGAATTCAGATCTATTTCTGAAATCTAAGAAGGAAGCTACCAGCCAGTAAACTTCAAAGAAGATCAACCCTACTAAGTTCAGATTCAAGAAGCTTTGAAGAAAGCTAAGAACAGGTTGATCTCAGCAATCAGTTTTATCAAGAACTGATCAAGAAACCTTTTATCCCTTCTCTCTCAATAAGGGTAAGAGTAAATCTATAAGATTTTTCAAAGTCTGTAGGATCTTTCAAGATCTGAGTTGTAAGCCTATAATATAAAGGCTGAGTGTAGGATCTTTCAAGATCTGAGTTGTAAGCCTATAATATAAAGGCTTAGTATAGAAGATATAGATCTCTGAGTTGTAGGCCTTATGTCAAGGCTGAGGTAGGGCTGTTAGCCTGAGCTGTAGGAGTGTGGATACATTCTGAGTTGTAGGAACCTTTCAGGGTTCTGAGCTATAAGATCTGTGGATCTGAGAAGAAGGAAGAAGTTCAGCCGAATCTAACACACTACTGGATAGGCGAAGGGGGAAAGTGGATGTACCCAGACCTTGGGGAACCACTATAAACTAGTGTGCAATCTGTGATGTGTGTGTGAATGTGAATTCTGTGCTGTAGTTGCTGTGTTAGCTGTAGAATAGTTAGATTCTCTTTAAAGAACTGAATTCTTATTCTGCCTTAAGTGAAAAAAAGAAAGAACCTATTCACCCCCCTCTAGGTGTTTTTATTATCTTGAAATCGATTCTATCAAGTGGTATTAGAGAGAGGTTACTCAAAGAAGGACTTAACAGTTTGAGTTAGATTCATAAGGTAGATTCAAGATCAAGAAAATGGGTTCAGGATAAAATCATAAGGAACTAGGTTCTATGAAATTACCCATATGCAGGAAAGAGATATTTGGAATATGGAAAGAAAGGGTCAGGCTTTTTATGGAGGCTTCTGATCCAAGGATCTACAACAGTAAAGGAAGGTCCTTATATTCTAATGAAGTTGTCAACTCTAGATGCAAATCAAAGAATTCCCAAGGATTTTTCAGAGATGACTAAGGAAGAGATCATCCTGGCAGTTATGGATAAAAGAGCCCAAAATATCATAGTAAGGGCCATAGATGATTCAACCTTTCAAAATTTTATTCACTGCAAGACCTCCAAGGAAATGTGGGACACTTTTATAGTCTACATGGAGGGTTCTAAAGAAGTCAGACAAGATAGAAAATCTATGCTGAACCAAGAATATGAGAGTTTCAAACAAGGGAAGTCAGATGGTATAACTGAGTGTTATAAAAAGTTCTATAGAATAGTAAATGAGCTGATGTCCTATGGAAGGATCTTCAGTACATATGAACTGAATGATAAATTCCTAAGATCCTTGACAAAGGATTGGGACACTAAGATTTGTGCCATTAGGGAAGTGGCCAAACTTGCAGATATCTCTCCTCCAACTTTGTTTGGAAAATTGCTGTCATATGAGATGCAGCTGATGGCTAGGAAAGAGGAAGAGAAAAGTGCAAAAGGGAAGCATAGAGAAAAGTCTGTGGCCTTCAAGGTGGAAGCCACTAGGAAGAATAGGAAGATGTCTCCATCACCTCCTAAGATAGTTGCTGAAATTACTTCAGATAATTCAGACAACCAAAGTTCAGACAACAGTGACTCAGATAAAGACTTTGTTGCCTTCACAAGACAGTTTCAGAGATTCCTGAAGAAGAAGCAGTGGAAGTCTAGGCCCTCCACATCTCAGCCTGTGGATGACTATTATCAAAAGAGGAAGTCATCTAGGAAGGACAGGAGCAGGTCTAAGCCTAGCAAATCTACAACATCAAAGATAGTTTGCTACTGTTGTAATAGGCCTGGACATGTTGTGGCTGAGTGTCAAGAAAAAATAAAGGAGTCTGCTGATAAAAGGAAGACTCAACAAAAGAGCAAGAAGTAGAAATCCTTTGTTGCTAAGAAGGAGAAGAGCTTGACAGACCAATCATCTTCAGAGTCTGAATCTGAAGCTGAGGCATACATTGGTCTATATACAGCAGATGAAGAAGATGAGTTTATGCAAGTGCTGAACTCTATCTATGAACAAGAAGACCATCAGTGCATGGAACTGATGGCTGGGTCAGAAGAAGATAAGTGCCAGGATCAGCCTGGTCCTAGTAAGGTATAACATTTTTCTAGAAATTCAGATTGTAGTACTGGTTCAGAGTCAGCTACATCTGCATCAAGTGATGTGGATGGGTCTGAGTCTGAAGGTGATATTCATCAGCTGATAGATGAATATGGGGACTTTTTGCAGGCACCAAAGAAAAGCAAAAACTTGGCCAAAACTCAGGCTAAGGAAATTGCAGATCTTAAGATGGCTGCATCTGATTTAGAGAAAGTGTTGGATCAAAAAGTGAATGAGATTGCCAAACTGAAAACTATAACTGTTATTCAGATGTGAATAATCACATACAAAAATGATCTAATTAAAAGTCTGGAAGCCAGACTTCAAAAAGAAAAGGATTTGGTGGCTAGTTATTCCAAGCCAAAATCAGTTTTACCCTTAATAGATGAGTTTGTGGCTCAAAAGGGTAAGGCTGGAATAGGCTTTAAAGGTGACACCAAGGTTATCCAATTTAAGAGAAAGGGCAAAGCCTCAGTCCAGCCACTGAACTTTAAAGTCCCTGTAGTTTTTAGAAAGGTACAAGTGCCTTCTAACAAGTATGACCTTGAGAATACTCATGGTCATAGTAAGACTGAAGTTCT
The DNA here is from genome assembly GCA_039513925.1 of Platanthera zijinensis. Lineage (NCBI taxonomy): Eukaryota > Viridiplantae > Streptophyta > Magnoliopsida > Asparagales > Orchidaceae > Platanthera > Platanthera zijinensis. Next base: position 57,147,885 of record CM077086.1, read on the forward strand.
GAATGACAAGGGTGTTTATGTCAATAAGGCAGCCTATGTCCATAAACCCCATGTTCTTAAGAAAATAGTGGGTGTAGCTGCAGCAGTACCAGCACAAAACAAAAGATTTGCTATCAACCAGACTGCCAAGAATGTATCTAAAAATAGATACAACAAGTATGAATGCTGGTGCTGTGGCAAGACAGGTCATTATGCCTTAGATTGCTGGCACAACATTAGTGTCAGGAAGAACAACAGTCTACCTATTAGAAGAGCAGCAGGTAGATTTGTTAAGTATGATGTTAACTTGAACCAAGGACCCAAGACTTACTTGGGCTCTAAGGTTGGGTAATTCTTTATTGCAGGTGAGTCCAGGTTACCATGCCCATATATGGTACTTGTATAGTGGATGTTCCAGGAACATGACTGGAACAAGGGGGTTGCTGAAGGAGTACTTACCTATCATAAATGGGCCTAAAGTAATCTTTGGTGGTTCTTCAAAAGGAATCAATAAAGGATTTGGTAACATTTCTAATAACCATATTACTATCACTCAAGTGGCCTATGTGAAGGGTTTGAAACACAACCTTATAAGCATAAGTCAGCTGAGTGATTGAGGATATGACATTTCATTTATTAAGAATGGATATCATATCAAAAGGTCAAGTGATCAAAAGGTCATATTGACAGGATATAGAAAAAGAAATGTGTACTGTCTTAACTTTGAGTGTGAGAACAAAGATTCTCCTATTTTTCTTGTAGCTGATGAGAGAGCCTCTCATTGTGTCAAATGGCACAAGAGGCTGGCCCATCTTAATTACAAAATGATTGGCCAACTCTTTAGCAAAGAGTTAGTGAGGAATATGAAAGTGAGGGGATAAGATACTTACTACTCAAGAGGGGGGGGGGTGAATAGAGTATTCAAAAATAAAGAGACTCTAAACACTTCTCTTGAGCTATTTGGGGAATATAAAAACTAAAAGCTTTATACTTAAAACCTAACAGAGTGTGGTGAAAAACAGAGGATGCTAACTGAAGTTTCAGTTGAGCATATGTCCTAACACAGCAACTAGCAACCTAGTTATATCTATCACAGCCACAGTGCATCATTTAAAGTAAACAACCAGACAACACAAGAGCTTTATAGTGGTTCCCCAATTGGGTACATCCACTCTTCTACCACCCTGGTAGGAATCCACTACAGGTTTTTGTTCAGGTGCCCTGCCACCACAAGATCTGCTTCAGGTAGATCTAGAAACCCTTCAGGCTTTTGATCAGGTGCCTAAGAACCAAACACACAGGTTTTTGATCAGGTGCCCTCCCACCAAAGGTTCACTTTTGAAGGGAGTAATAACCCTTTTACAGGAGGTTAAGGGAAAGAGTTGAAGGTGTCTTCTCTGTGTTCAGAGAAGTTAGTGGATTGCTCTGAATATATCAAAGCTCCCCCTGGCTTAGAGAATGTCCAGGAAGAAGCTTTGCTTCAGGGCGTAGGATCTCCAAATTGTTTGAGTAGACTTTCTGATGCAGCCTTGAAGAAGACTCTAGCTTTTGAATGAATGTTCTTCTTCAGTAGCTTTTGCAATCTACAACAATGATGTTCAACAATCTTGGAGTGATCTTCTTCTTGAAAGCTTAAGCACTGAGAATTGATTTTCCTGAAGACAGGATGAACTCAGGAAGAAGAAGAACTTTTCTTTTTCTCTTGAGAATTCTTGTTTTGTTCTTTTGAGAATTGTATTGTGTTGTTGTGTTTTGTATTCAACCGACTGCACTGATAATATAGAAACTTCTCTTCTTTGAATAATGCCTCGAGCCCTGCACTAAAAAATCTTTCCAAATAATACAATAAAACAAATTAAGAAACTACGCAAGAAATCTTCTCTATCATTCCCAAAAAGGAATTAAGGATATTGAAATATCCTATCAAATTGACTTTATAAATTGGCACAGGAAGCAAGGCATAACAGCTATATTATAGCTGTTAGAAAAACACGATTTCCTCTAATAAAACAAACGACTTTATTCTGCCAAATCTCTCAATTAATGCACAAGGAATATTGCAAATAAGCAAAGGAATATAGACATTAAATTAAGCAGAATATCTGGATAACATATGTCTTAAACAAGAGGAAATAAATCAATAATTCAAATGAAAAGAATATAGATAATAACAGATAGAAAACGTTGACCAGAGAATGAAGATCGTCGATCTGAACAAGCAGATCGTCGACCTGAAGAAAAACTATCTTCACAGAAATCATTGACCAGGGCAACACGATCGTCGATCTGAGCAAGCAGATCGTCGATCCCACTTCAGAGTTCATATGACTCTGAGATCGTCGATCATCAATCAAAGATCGTCGAGCGAAGTTCGACTATCGTCGATCACAAAACTACTAAACCAAATTCTCATTCCAAACCTTTCTCAACTAGCCTAGCCTGAGGGTAGACTAACATTTAGTCTAAGCACTGACCATAGATAAATCTTGGGTCAATTGCGCCTAATAGAGATGACATAGCCCAAATCAAAACTAGGGATCGAATAGAATGGTCCTAAAGTTAAGTGTATAAAGGATGGGATATGCTCAGCTTGTCAAAAAGGCAAGCAAACAAAATTCTCCTTTCATAGCCTTGAAAAAAAGGATTCAGTGAGGTGTCTATACCTCTTGCATATGGATCTATTTGGTCCTATGCCAGTTCATTTTCTAGGTAGGAAGGTCTATACTTTTGTGGTGGTAGATGACTATTCTAGATATTTCTGGGTGTTCTTTCTGAGACAAAAATCAGAAACCCCAAGTGTTTTATATAGTTTTGTCAAGCAATTTCAGAATGAACTTGACAGTACAGTGGTCAAAATCAGAAGTGACCATGACACTAAATTTCAATCTGAGAGTATGACAAGACTGTGTGAAGAATTTGAGATTTTTCAAGAATTCTCCTCACCTAGAACACCACAGCAAAATGGTATTGCTAAAAGGAAGAATAGAACACTAATTGAGGTTGGTAGAACTCTATTGAGTGACACTTCTCTCCCAGAATATTTCTGGGCTGAGGCAGTAAATACTGCATGTCATGTTATCAATAGGGCTTCTATCACCAAAGCCACAAAAAGACTCCCTATGAGATCATGAAGGGTAGAAAACCAAACTTATCCTATTTTAGGATCTTTGGTTGCAAGTGCTATGTCCTTAACAATGACAAGTCTTATCTAACTAAGTTTGCTGCCAAATCCCAAGATGGGATATTTGTTGGGTACAACAACAATAGTAAGGCTTATAAAGTCTACAACTTGATTACTCAAGTTGTAGAAGTGTCTGTACATGTTGTCTTTGATGAAACAAGACTGATTAACAGTGAGTTGCCTTGTAGCTCATGCAGTTCTATAGGTATAAATGAGAGAATGGACAAGCTTACCATAAAGAAGAGACAACTGCAGAGCAGGAAGTGGAAAATGGTGGCTACTATCTAGGGGGAGTACAGGACTCTCTAGATGCTGATGAAAACAAAGAGGTGTAACATATTGAAGAGACTGGAGGTGATCAACCTTAAGATAGTCTACCTCTAGCTATTAGACACTTAAAGGATCATCCAGCAAATTAGATAATTGGTGATCCAAGACATGGAGTGTAAACCAGAAGCTGGAACTTGAACACAGTTCTTTGCTCAAGTTTCCTATCTCAACTGGAGCCAAAGAGATTTGAAGAAGCTATTCTAGAACCACATTAGATTGATGCCATGCAAGAGGAGCTTAATCAGTTCAGAAGGTGCAAGGTCTGGGAGTTAGTTCCTAAACCAAATGACCACAACATCATTGGAACAAAGTGGATCTATAGGAACAAACTAGATGAGAATGGGATCATTGTGAAGAACAAAGCTAGACTTATTGCAAAAGGATACAGGCAGGAAGAGGGTATTGATTTTGATCAAACCTTTGCCCCAGTAGCAAGACTGGAAGCAATTAGGATGTTCCTTGCCTATGCATCATATCAAGGATTCAAGGTATTCCAAATGGATGTAAAATCAGCATTCCTAAATAGAAATCTAAAAGAAGAAGTCTATGTAGAGCAGCCCTCAGGTTTTGTTGATTCTCTCAAACCTGATTATGTTTATAGACTTAGGAAAGCTTTGTATGGGTTAAAGCAAGCCCCAAGGGCTTGGTATGAAACCCTGTCTACTTTCCTTATTGAGAACAAATTCTCAAGGGGGAAAATAGACAATACTCTATTCCTAAGGCAGTCCAAAGGAAAGATAATCTTAGTCAAGATTTATGTAGATGACATAATATTTGGGGCTACAGAAACAACCTTTGCAAGAAGTTTGCTAAACTTATGCAAGGGAAGTTTGAGATGAGCAGCATGGGAGAACTAAAGTTCTTCTTGGGACTCCAAGTAAGACAGACTGATGATGGATTGTCCATATCCCAGTCTAAGTTCACCAAGGAGTTAATTAAGAAGTATGGTATATAATCATCCTCCACCATGAGAACTTATATGGGAACAAGTATGCCTATAAGCAAAGATGATGCTTGTAAGCCTGTAGATGAGTCTTTGTATAGAGGAATAATTGGCTCTCTTCTATATCTGTCTGCTAGTAGACCAGACATTATGTATGCAACATGTGTATGTGCTAGGTACCAATCATGCCCTAAATAATCTCATTACACTATAGTAAAAAGGATTTTGAGATATCTAAAGGGCAAGCCTAATCTAGGCCTTTGGTACCCTAGGAATGGAGATTTTCTACTGACAGGCTATTCAGATGCAGACTTTGCAGGTTGCAAAGAAGATAGAAAAAGCACAACAGGCACCTGTCAATTTCTAGGAGGAAGATTGGTGTCTTGGAGCAGTAAGAAGCAGACTATTGTGGCAATTTCCACAACTGAGTCTGAATATGTGGTAGTAGGAAGTTGCTGTGCACAGATGTTGTGGATTCAGCATCAGCTAGAAGACAATGATATTCAGGTGAGTAGAACACCTTTGTTTTTTTATTCTAAAAGTGCTATTTCTATTGCTAATAATCCTGTTTCACATAGTAAGACTAAGCATATAGAAATTAGATACCATTTTCTTAGAGAACATGTAGAGAAAAAGGACATCTCACTAGAATTTGTCAAAACAGATTATCAAATTGCAGATGTGTTTACTAAGCCTCTAGATGAAACTAAATTCAATAAATTTAAAATTGAATTAGGAATGTTGAACATAGAGTAGTTTAACAATATTGGCTAAGTAAATCTGTGTCAACACATCCAGAGAAGTGATGTCGGCACTTCAGAAAGTGGTGTCGACACATCCAGAGTAGTGGTGTCGACACATCCAGAAATTGTGTTGACACTTACAATAAGAGTCGACACAGAATTTCTGTTGTACTACTAAGTATGTCTACTGTCGGCACATCATCAAAATTTTTTGTTGTGATTTCTATGTAAGCTAGGGGGACATGATAGGATTTCAGCCTATATGTTCAGCCTAATGACAAGGATTATTTTTAGACTAAACACAGATTGGTCTATAGTAATTTTTGACAAGATTAAGGAAGGCATAAAGAAGCCTAATTTGGCTTGACTGATGAGCTTATACATAGCTGGAGCAATTCTAGAAGTAATGCATCAGATTCCTGGTTCTAAAATAAACCATATGAGAAAAATGGACATCAGGATTATCTCTAGATGGGATAGGGTCCTAACAAAGGACATACCTGATATAGAAAGATAAGAAGCTGCTGAGAAATCACCTACACAGGACATTACTGATAATGCACAGGTGCAGGGGGAGCCAGATAATACACAGGCACAGGACATTACTGATAATGCACAGGAGTAGGGGGAGACAAATAATGCACAGGTGTAGGGGGAAGAAACATCACACTTGGCACCTAAAATGGCTTCACAAACAATTCTTGAGAGACCTCATGTCAACATTCCAGCACAATATGTTATCATGGAGGATACATCTGTGGTTGCTGATGCTCCTGAGAAAGAAGTACCACCAGTCCACACTCAACAAGAGTTTACTCTTGAAGAGTTGTTTCCTGATATTGAGGGAGCAACAAATAAGGGGGAGCAAATAAGGATTGGGGGGGATCAGGTTGACTTTGAGGGGGAGCAGATTAGGACTTAAAAGGAGCTCCCTCCTAGTCCTAAGGAAAGAGTAGACAATGCCAGTACATCTGCTTCAACAGATGAAGAAATAACAAGTGCCAAAAAGAGAAAACTGATGGTTTTCAAGAGAAGGAGCCAAAGCTACATGAAAGCATTGCAAACTGCTGCTCCACAACCTTCCCCAGAGGCTGATTACAGCTCATTATTGGTGGCCTTATAAGTGAAATTAGATGAGCAGAGAGTGGCTCTAGAGAAGTATGTGGATGAAAGCCATAAGTCACTTCAATTAGATCTGGCTTAGGATATCAAATCCATCAGGTTTGAAGTGAATCTACATAAGAAAGAGATGACAGATTACTTCCACAAAGGGGGCAATGCTGTAGTATTTCTGGCTAAGCAGCAAGCAGCAGTAAAGGCTCAAGTGGATGACATTGCTATTAAACAAGGCTATGTCCTTGAGAATCAGATTAGAATGAATGACAATTTGACTGAATCTCACAATGAGATAGTAACTGAAATAAAGAATACAGTCACTGCAATGACTGAAGCAAGGGCTAAAGAGAAAGAAGAGTTTGATAAGAAGCTATAGGCTACCTTAGACTCATTTCAGACAGCAATTACTACTTCTCAGAATTTAATCTCTAATAAGCTTCTCAAGTTAAAATCATTTTATAAAGATGGTGTTAATTTTCTTGATCGACAAGTGAGATTTCAGAAAGATGACTTAAGAGACCATATTGAAAGATAAGTCATAAAGGAGGAGAGAGTGTTAGTCAAAGCAGGCTCAGATGATACCAAATGGATATCCAATAGCATCAGAGCCACTCTGGGATATCCACCCCTTTGTGATGATGATAATATTGCTGAGTTAGGTGCGCAACCTGCTTATTTTTAAGGTGATCAACCTGAAGTTTCTCAGGTCATCTACCCTCCAGCAGATTTTGATATGATTCAGCAACAGGTTCAGTCAATGTACAGTCCTCCACAGGAAGTTGATAATGTTATTATTGAGAAAGTAGAAATGCCAGAAGCTGCCTTGAAAGCTCAGCAGGAAGCTCAACTGTCAAAGAAAAGGTTTAGAGAATAAGCTGAGTTAAAGCCTGATTTTGAGCAGTGGAGCCCCACTTCCAGGAATATCATTTTAACTACCTAGAAAGCTGTGAAAGAACAGATCCATGAAAGGGGCAAATGGTATTCTGAACAAGAATGACAGAAATATGAAGCAAGGTAAGAAGCCATTCTGTAATATAGAAGAAAGGCTAAAATTGGGAATCTACCTCCTAATGCTCAGGAGCCTAGCAAATACTTCCCTAAGCCTTTTCATTATTTTGGAAGACAGAGAATTAGGGCTGAAGCACAGAAGAAGGCAGAGTTGAAAGGAAAGAAGCCCATTGATGATGCAGAACCTACTGTGCAGGCTCAAATTAAGCAAGGAAAAGGCATAGTCATCAGGGAGCCTGATCAGGCTTAGTATAGATTTACTAGATTTTACAAGAACAATATAATCTTTAGTTTTAAAGAAATCTATGTAAACAATTGTTAAGAAACTTTTTGATAGTATAAACAAAACAATGTTTCATGTTCATTAAGTTTGCATCATTATTTTGTAATGTCATATTGGTATATGTTTTGTTTATAATTTACCCTGTCATATAATGCTTATATACATCATAATGTTTTGTTTATTATAAATGGTGTATATCATTGACTAAAGGGTTATGACTTCTCCAAATAGGGGGAGATTGTTGGGTACATAGGACAATGTGTACCTGATTTGAAGAAGCCTTACTTAGCTCAATGATATACATCAAGGTGTATTTGATGTTATTTTGAGTTTATATGTGCAGGTTAAGAATTTGCTAAAATGCAGTAAAAAATTTTCTAAGTCCATGTGTCGACACTTAAGAAAGCCTGTGTCGACACTTGGAAAAGCAGTGTCGACACCAGAAGCAACTGTGTCTACACACAAGAGTTTTAGTCGACATCAACTTTGTCGACACCTGGAGGCAGTGTCGACACACAAAATTCTTAGACTATATCAACTGTGTCGACACGCAGGACTTGTGTCGACACACAGCGGAGTTTCAACAAAGTTGATTTCTCTGAAGTGAAGAAGTGACTGTTTCGACACAAAGAAGCAGTGTTGACACATTCTACTGATGCAGTGTCAAGAAGCAGTGTCGACATAAAAGGAGCTGTGTCGACATCACCAAAGCTTGTGTCGACACTTAATCTACTTGTGTCGACATATAATGAAGACCAGTCTCGACGCTTTGCTGACAAAGACAAAGGTTCAAGAAATGATTGAAGACTTGAAAGATGTGAATTCCAACAAGTTTGCTGAAGCTATCAGAACTGTCAGAAGTTGTTTAGAAACCGGATAAGCCGGTTACCATGGATGAAGTCTATATAAAGACGGATTCTGTCAAATCAAAAGAGAATGAAAAAAAATTAGAAACGAACAACTAATGAAGTATTGATCATTGATCAAGAAAGAGCACGTCACACAGAAGAAGATTTTCATGAGAAGATCTAAGAAGACAGTCTGAGGTGGCAATCTACTCAGAATTTGTCTAAGGTGAATTCAAACAAGAATTCAGAAGAAACTTCAGAAGATTTGGAGAGGGAGAGAGAGATCCAGCTTTTTGAAGTAAAGAAGGAGACATTTACAAGTCTCTTAAGAAGCAGATCCTGAATAAATCTGCAAAGAAGAATTCAGATCTATTTCTGAAATCTAAGAAGAAAGCTGCCAGCCAGTAAACTTCAAAGAAGATCAACCCTACTGAGTTCAGATTCAAGAAGCTTTGAAGAAAGCTAAGAATAGGTTGATCTCAGCAATCAGTTTTATCAAGAACTGATCAAGAAACCTTTTATCCCTTCTCTCTCAACAAGGGTAAGAGTCAATCTATAAGATTTTTCAAATTCTGTAGGATCTTTCAAGATCTGAGTTGTAAGCCTATAATATAAAGGCTGAGTGTAGGATCTTTCAAGATCTGAGTTGTAAGCCTATAATATAAAGGCTGAGTGTAGGAGATATAGATCTTTAAGTTGTAGGCCTTGTGTCAAGGCTGAGGTAGGGCTGTTAGCCTGAGCTGTAGGAGTGTAGATATATTCTGAGTTGTAAGAACCTTTCAGGGTTCTGAGCTGTAAGATCTGTGGATCTGAGAAGAAGGAAGAAGTTAGGCCGAATCTAGCACACTACTGGATAGGCGAAGGGGGAAAGTGGATGTACCCAGACCTTGGGGAACCACTATAAACTAGTGTGCAATCTGTGATGTGTGTGTGAATGTGAATTATGTGTTGTGGTTGCTGTATTAGCTGTAGAATAGTTAGATTCTCTTTAAAGAACTGAATTCTTATTCTGCCTTAAGTGAAAAAAGAAAGAAAGAACCTATTCACCCCCTCTAGGTGTTTGGGTTATCTTGAAATCAATTCTATCAGTAAGGCTAAGTGCCTGAGTTGTAATCCTGTGTTATAAAGGATGAGGTAGGGCAAGGGTTGCCTAAGTTGTAGGAGTGTGGATCACTCTGAGGTAGGGCAGGATTGCCTGAGGTTTAGGGGTATGGATTCACTGTAAGGTAGAGTTCTTGGGAAGAACTTGAGCTGTAGGATCTTGGTGATCTGATTGGTAAGACTTGTATAGTCTGAGTTATAGGAGCCAGTTGGGATCTTAGCTATAAGATCTGAGGATCTAAGAATGAAAGAAGAAGGTATTTGGCCGAATCTAGTCTTTTGCTAGATATGCAAAGGAGGAAAGTGGATGTACCCATCATTTGGGGAACCACTATAAATTTGTGTGTAATGTGTTGTGATTGCTGTGCTGTAATTGAGTTATAATTGCTGAATAACTTTCTTGCCTTATCTGATAGAGATAGTAATAAAGATAGAGAATTGAATTTCATTAACTCTTAAGTAGCCTAGAATTAAATTGGACCTATTCACCCCCTCTAGGTGTTTAGTTGATCTTAAATTCAAGACTTTCAAGTGGTATCAGAGGGAGGTTACTCAAGAAAGGACTTAATAGTCTGAGTTGATCTCCAAGGCAGCTGTCAAAAGGTCAAGATGAGTTTAGGAGAGAATCACAAAGAGCTTGGATCCATGAAACTTCCTCTCTGTAGGAAGGAGACTTTTGACATCTGGAAGGAAATGGTCAGATTGTTAAAGGAGGCATCTGATCCTAGGATTTATATCATAGTATAAGAAGGACCCTTCATCCCAATGAAGACATCTGTCCTTGATGCAAATCTGAATACTCCAAAGAACTACACTGAGATGACTAAGGATGAAATCATCTTAGCTACACTGGATAAGAGGGCAAAAACATTATAGTTAGTGCCATAGATGACTCAACCTTCAACAACCTTGTCCACTACAAGACATCTAAGGAGATGTGGGACACACTAGTTGTCTACATAGAGGAAACAGAAGAAGTGAGGGATGACATGAAGTCCATGCTCAATCAAGAGTATGAAAGCTTCAGGCAGAACAAGACAGATGGCATAGTCGAGGGCTTTGAAAAGTTCTTCAGGATTGTGAATGAGCTGAGAACATATGGCAGAGTTTCCAGCACATATGAATTAAATGAAAAGTTTCTCAGGTCTTTGACTAAAGATTGGGGCACAAAAATCTATGCCATCAGAGAAGTGGAAAAACTTGCAGACACTCCACCACCAACTATAACATCCCTATCCGTCACATAGTATATAGCAGTAGGTCCGGTCGGGGCCCGACGTCATATACCACAGACAGACTGAAGGGTTACTAAATGAAACAATCCTTCCAATAACACACGTCCTACACAGAGCACATTCTAGCGGAAGCATTTTAAATATTGCAAAGAAAAGAACCCAAGCCATAATATGAATGTCCACTAAAAACCCAAAGTAGGAATGGACGTACAAATACCCAAAGTACTTGGCCTTATGACCTTATAAGAGTTTACTTTAAACAATATGTGTCTTCCAAACATTGGCACACAGGCTGGTCACACATGAGTATAAAAGTAAACATTCGCATTGGCCTTCAAGGGTCGGCTCACCAACAAGGGCTTCAGCCCGCTATTTGCCACTAGGCTCCGCAGCACTTGCAATCAACATTCCACCGCAGCGGTGGCAAACAAAAGCAACATTCAGCTAAATCTGACCAAATTATAACGATCGCGCCCCTTAATCGGGGTGGCGGTGCTCCTTCCCTGCATATTATTAGTATAACCAAACAGGATGGTGAAATAACACTACATCAAAGGCATAGACACCCATGGCCACAGTACTCAGGGCACATTCTTGGTGAACTTGGTCCACCACCGCCCCTAGGATGACAATAATGTGAGCTAAAAGTATTTTTTAGCCGAATCCTAAGACCCGCCCTCTATGCCATCGGTAGGCTTCTTAAACCGAACCACATAGAGCGGGTACGGGTCCACTCAATCATTGCTCACACCGCCATAACAATTCAAGTCATCGACACGAGTTAAGCTTCCCAGAAGCCCGAATATCGATCAAATAAAAGTACATAACCCGGTTATGCACAAGGTTTGCTCCCAGGACACCAAAATGGCAGAACTTTTCTTCTGCCCATATTTCCAGGTGCACATTGGAGTTAATCCCCAAGACTCCCTGTTACAATCTACCGCGTATAAAACCCGAAAAGCAAATAGCACAGAGTCTTCTTCGGTACTACAGGCATAAAGAAAACATCACCGATCCAGACCAACGTGTCCGGGTAGGCTTCACACACCATGCCTATGTCCGTACTTCAATTCTGGACTCTATATGCAAAACAACGGGGACTATTCATGTCCAACCGAAGGAATACCTTGCACTCACCACTCACTCGCGGGAGGGAGTTTCCTATGCAAAAAGGAAGAGGACTTCTCATGTCCAAGAAGAGAATTGTTACCCTTGCGGATTGTTTTGGCACCATTAAGAAGAGAAGAAACTTAGACGGATGAAAAGCACCGCAATGGCCTCGCCTCCACAGATCTGGACTCGGCTCGAGAATCGGGGCTCTAAAGCTCCACTGGCGGCCGGATTCCTCCTACACCTTCTTCCTTGCTCTCCCGTCTATATAACCATTTAGAAAGAGAATGGGTGAAAAGAAATGAGGGTTAAACCCTAATCTCCCGGCCATATACCAGCAGGGGAAAGGCTGAGCCGTCAGATCCTATTTGAAGGAAATGAACGGCCCCGATTCGCCCTGAAAATAACTTTCCTGGGCCGAACTTTTCTTGTGACACACCCGTATCATAGGCCGTGTTCCACACTCGTCATAATCCAGTAAACACAGAACATGACACGACCTCTTACACGGCTTGGAACACGCCTGTGTCAAACATGGACATGCCCGTGTCATAAGCTGTGTGCCCCAATCGATGTTGAAACCGTCGCATCCCGAACAGGACACAACCATGTGACACGCCCGTGTCACATATCATGTGCCATACATGCCTTTGGACACGCCCGTGTCCCAGGACGTGTAACTCACTCGACATAGCCCGACATAATACAGAGCAGGAAACGACCCTTGACACGACCGTGTAACAGGCCATGTGCCTGACCTGGCTTGACTCCGAGGATCGTCAACTATATTTCGTCGACCTTAGGCACGACACGACCCTGTACACGCCCGTGGCACAGGCCATGCGATCCTAATCAGACACCAAATTGGCCTTAGAATGATATCCATTCCTTAATGAGTTTTGGGGCGTTATAATTCTCTCCCTCTTAAAAGAATTTCGTCCCGAAATTACAGAATGGAAGAGATACACAAAATTTAACGGTACCTGAGTGAAATAACTCAAGATACTCCTCAAGCATGGTCTGATCTCGCTCCCATGAAAGCTCCTCACGACCGCTGTTGTCCCATCAGAGTTTGACCATCCTGATGTCTTTGTTACGAAGTCGCTTGACTTCAAAGTCCTCAGTACGAATGGGCTTGACCTTCGTCGTCAACCCATTATCAACAGTACTTGATCGATCGCAACAACTTGTGAGGGCTCTTGCACCGCCTTCCGCAACACCGATATATAGAATACGTTGTGTAGACCACTCAATTCCACTAATAGCTTCAGTCGATAAGCTGCTTCACCAATTCGCTCTAGAATCTCAAACGGACCAAGGTACCTCGGGCTCAGCTTCTTCAAACATCGTACCTGTGAGACGCCCTTGAACGGCTTAATTTTCAAATATACCCAGTCGCCAACAACGAACTTAACGTTCCTATGCTTGGCATTATAGTATTTAGCCTGCCTGTCCTGAGCAATCAGCAACCGTTCTCGTATAGATCGTACCAAGAAGTGGCATCGTCCACCTCTTGTCGTTTGTATAGCTTCGACTCACCCATCTCCAACAAAGACAACGGCGTGTGACATTTTCTACCGTAAAGGCCCTCGAAGGGTTCCATTTGATTACTCGCTTGGTAGCTATTGTTATAAGTAAACTCCACCATGTACAGGTGATCTTTCCACCGCTTTCCAAAATCCAAGACGCACATGCGAAGCATGTCCTCCATCGCCCTATTGACCCTCTCGGTCTAACCATCCGTCTGCGGATGAAAGGCCATGCTGAAACTCAGCTTGGTTCCCAACAATTGATGCACTAACCTCCAGTCATTGGATGTGAAGCGCCCATCTCAGTCACTCACGATGCTGCGGGGCACACCCTGTAGTAGAATAATGTTATCTACATAGAGTTTTGCTAGCTTATCCACCGAATCATCCTTCCTATTCGGAATGAAGTGCGACACTTTCGTCAATCGATCTACGATCACCCAAATGGCATCGTTTCCCTTCTGCGACCTTGGCAACCCATGCACAAAATCCATTGAAATATCATCGAACTTCTACTCCGGGATAGGTAAGGACTTCAAGAAACCTCCGGGCTTCTGGAAATTCGCCTTCACCAAGGCGCACGTTTGACAGTTCGCCACATAAAGTGCCACGTCCTTCTTAAGTCCTAGCTAGCAGAACAACTTTTTCATATCTCTATACATCTTTGTGCTCCTCGGGTGAATCAAGTACTTAGTATGATGAGCCTTGTACATCAATTCCTCCCGTAGTTTACCCACACTTGGGACGCACAGACGACTGTCCTTCCATAAAAGTCTATCCTTAACATTAAATTGGGAATTTGACCCATCCAAAGCCTCATCCATAAACTGCTTCATGCTATTATCCCCATCCAGAGCTTGTTGAATCCTATCAGCAAGGTCATACTACACCTCTGTCCAGTTAAGTTGTGCTTCGGCACTAGTCTGCTTGTCAACAAAAGAGATCTCCAATGCCTCCAAATCACTAATCAAAGGTTCATCATGTATCGACAACCAGTTGGCCTGCGCGGGAGCCCTGTGACTCAACGCATCAGCAACCACATTGCCTTTCCCATGCACATAGTGTATCTTGAAGGTGTAGTCACCCAGGAACTCCATCCACCTCCGCTGCCGCATGTTTAGGTCCTTTTGATCCAATAAGTACTTAAAGCTCTTTTGGTCGGTATACATATCGACCTTCACACCATACAGCTAGTGACTCAACAGCTTTAGGGCAAATATCACTGCCACTAACTCCAAGTCATGGACCGGATAATTCCTCTCGTGTACCTTCAGCTTACGCGAGCCATAAGCTATTACACTCCCATGCTGTAGTAGAACACAACCCAAACCACTGCCTGAAGCATCACTGTAGATCTCAAATCCTTCGGTCCCAATCGGCGAACATTGAACAGGCGCCGTTGTCAACAGTATTTTCAGTTCTTTGAAAGCTTGTGCGCACTCAGGCATCCAAACAAACTTCTGGTGTTTCCTCTTCAAAGTCGTGAGGGGTAATGCTATCTGCGAGAAGTTCTCTACGAAGCGCCTGTAATAGCCGGCAATCCCCAGAAAACTCCGGACTTTCTCTACCATAGACAACACAGGCCACTCCCGTATAGCAACTATCTTAGCCGGATCCACTACAATTCCCTCTCCACTAACTATGTGACCAAGGAACGCTACCGAGGACAACCAAAACTCGTATTTGGATAACTTGGCATACAGTTGGTTCCTCCTCAGCGTCTCCAAAACCAAATGTAGATGATTAAAGTGATCCTCCTCACACTACGAGTACACCAGTATATCATCGATAAAGACTATCACGAAGTGGTCCAGGTACTCTCTTAATGTTCTGTTCATCAGATCCATAAACACGGATGGCGTATTAGTCAACCCAAATGGTATGACGGTGAACTCATAATGCCCATACCACGTGCTGAAAGCTGTCTTGAGGATGTCACTTTCTCTTATCCTCAGCTTGTAATATCCAGATTTAAGATCCAATTTTGAGTACACTGATGACCCAACTAACTGATCGAACATATCATCAATTCTTGGGATTGGATACTTATT
The DNA here is from genome assembly GCA_039513925.1 of Platanthera zijinensis. Classification (NCBI taxonomy): domain Eukaryota; kingdom Viridiplantae; phylum Streptophyta; class Magnoliopsida; order Asparagales; family Orchidaceae; genus Platanthera; species Platanthera zijinensis. The sequence continues at coordinate 57,163,342 of CM077086.1, forward strand.
CTTCTCCATTAACTTATTTAGCTCTCTGTAATCAATAAAGAGTCGCAAGCTTCCATCCTTCTTCTTAACAAAGAGAACCGGTGCACTCCAAGGCGACGAACTTGGACACACATATCCCTGTTCCAACAGCTCTTGATGTTGAACTTTCAGTTCTGCCATCTTCTTAGGCGCTAACTGAAATGGAGAGTGTGACACAGGTTTGACACCTAGAACTAGCTCAATAGAGACTTCGATCTCTCACTGTGGTGGGGATCCAGGGAGATCGCTAGGGAATATGCCAGGATACTCTAATACAACCGGGATACTGTCCAAACTAGGCTTAGGCTTTGAAGCCTCCACTAGTGTGAAAAACAGCTCTGCACCAGCACGAACTGCATTTACCACCTAAAGAGCAGACATCAAAGTCCTGCTTGACCCTTTCAAGCCTGCAAATGTCATCTCACGATCAGTCCCCAATTTGACCTCCTTGCGGTTGCAACTAATGTATGCCTGCTGCTCCGAGAGCCAGTCCATACCAAATATCACTTTGAACTCCACTAATGGCAGTAATGACGCTTGCAAGTCGAACTCCTGACTCCCAATCCGTATATTTACGCACCAAACTCTATCCGCGAGCATTGAACACCCATTAGGCAACAACACATCCAATTTGTGCTTTGCCATCAAAGAAGGTACTCCGATGCGCGAAGCTCCCATATCGAACACTGCTCTCGCCGGATTATTGAAAATAAAAACAAAGCCTAGAACAAGCAGTAATAAGTTAACATGCGCAAGGTAACAAGTATTTAAAGCTAAATTGCTATAAATTTAAGCCGTACCTGTCACCATGTTATCTTGCTTTATGGTCTCTTGCTGGCCAAGGTTATAAACCCTAGGCTGGGCTGGAGCATAGTGTGATCGGTTGACTCGACCTCCTTGCCCTTCCCCTCATAGGTTGCTCCAGGTTTCTTCTCGGACATTGGGCGTTCGCTCCGACAATCTCGGGCATAGTGTCCCGGCTTCCCACAATTATAGCATGTTCCCGGGGTTCGGCCTGTAGTCGCCCCAGATGCACCAGATGAAGGGGGGGTTGGACCCGAAGTCCTAGCCTTCTTATTCCACTTACGGAACACATATTTTGAGGAGTTAGACATTTTGAACTTCGTCCTCTTTGTACTAGAGTCTTTCTTCGCTTGCACATTCTTCAGATCTTTATCCAACGACAAGGCCGTATTGACCAGTGTTAGAAGGCCTTGCATCATTGGCCCCGAGAGTAGTAGCCTTAGGTCGTCACGCAAACCTTCATAGAACTGGTTGGTCTTACGCTCCTCATTAGACATAGTGGAGCTAGAATAACGACCCAACTATGTGAACTCGTGGAGGTACTCGTCCACACTACTTTCTCCTTGCGTCAACCTCTGGAACTCATTCTCCATCGCGATCCTTTGAGCCGAGAGAAGGTACCTTGCCAAGAATAGTCTCGAAAATTCCTTCATCGAGACGTCCGTGAGTTGCCTTCCACCCAATTGATGTAGCTATAAACCTTCCCACCACAACCTTACCTCTCCATCCAACAGGAAAGTGACTATGGTAGTCTTCCGCCACTCCGTTTCCATAGCTTTCAAAACTCTTTTTACTCGGGAGAGCAAATTTCCAGCTTGGGATGGGGTTCCAGTCCCCGAGAACACCGGAGGATTAAAGCCCATAACATGTTTGAGCTGCTTTTTGGTCGCTCTTCTAGGTATCAACGACTCCACAACCACTTGTTCAAACCTTCTAGGTTCTGCCGCTTGAAGCGGTTCTTGTTCCACCTCAGGGGATGGGTGCTGCACCTGCCTTGCTGGCTGGGCATTTATCATTGCAAACACCGCTTCAGCCACCAGTCTTATAGTTTCTGCCGAAGGAGGGGTTGTAGGCACGTCATTCGGTGCGCTACTTGCCTCAGAATGCGGGTGTTCTGAAGGCCCTGCACTACTCCTGGTCACCTATAGACGTACAAAACACCATTAATTGACCGAACAAAATTGCAAAATGCAATTAAAGGAACACGTTGTTTCCTAAAACATGTGTATTTTCATTCCTAAGTGGACATTCATGGGTTCTTTTTATGTTATAACGATGACGCACATACATGTGCTCACCACCCCTTAAAACAATTCGCCCATGAATTCCAATAAGCAAGACCGAAACTGGTAGTCTGATGCCAAATTGTAACACCCCTATCCGTCACATAGCATATAACAGTAGGTCCGGCCGGGACCCGATGCCATATACCACAGACAGACCGAAGGGTTACTAAATGAAACCATCCTTCTAATAACACACGTCCTACACAGAGCACATTCTAGCGAAATCATTTTAAATGTTACAAAGAAAAGAACCCAAGCCACTGAATGAATGTCCACTAAAAACCCAAAGTAGGAATGGGTGTACAAATATAAAAAGTAATTGGCCTTATGGCCTCACAAGAGTTTACTTTAAACAATAAGTTTCTTCCAAACATCGGCATGCAGGTCGGTCACACATGAGTATAAAAGTAAATGTTCACATTGGCCTTCAAGGGCCGGCTCAGCAACAAGGGCTTCAGCCCGCTATTTGCCACTAGGCTCCTCGGCACCTGCAATAAACATTCCACCGCAGCGGTGGCAAACAAAAGCAACGGTCAGCTAAAGCTGACCAAATTATAACAACCCCGCCCCTTAATCGGGGTGGTGGTGCTCCTTCCCTCCATATTACTAGTATGACCAAACAAGATGGTGAAATAACACTACATCACAGGCGTAGGCACCCACGACAACACATCCCGTGCACTTAGGGAACATTCTCGGTGAACTCGGTCCACCATCGCCCCTAGGACGACAATAACGTGAGCTAACAGTCTTTTTCAGCCGAAGCCTAAGACCCTCCCTCTATTCAATCGATAGGCCTCTTAAACCGAACCACATAGAGCAGGTACGGTTCCACTCAAATTGTTGTACGCACCGCCACAACAATTCAAGTCATCGACACGAGTTAAGCTTCCCCGAAGCCCGAATATCGATAAAACAAAAGTACATAACCCGGTTATGCACAAGGTTGGCTCCCAGGCCATCAAAATGGAAGAACTTCGCTTCTGCCCAGATTTCCGGGTGTATCTTGGAGTTAATCCCCAAGACTCCCTATTGTAATCTACCGCGTAGAAAACCCGAAAAGCAAACGGTACGAAGTCTTCTCCGACACTACAAGAAAAAAGAAAACATCACTGATCTAAGCCAACTTGTCCGGGTAGGCTTCACACACCATGGCTATGTCCGTACTTCGATTCCGGACTCTATATGCAAAACAACGGGGACTATTCATGTCCAACCAAAGGAATACCTCGCACTCACCGCTCACTCGGGGGAGGGAGTTTCCTATGCAAAAAGGAAGAGGACTTCACATGTCCAAGAAGAGAATCATTAGCCTTGCGGTTCGCTTTAACGCCATGAAGCAGAGAAGAAAGTTATATGAATTAAAAGCACCGCAATAGCCTCGCCTCCACAGATCTGGACTCGGCTCAAGAATCGGGGCTCTAAAGCTCCACCGACAGCCGGATTCCTCCTACACTTTCTTCCTTGCTCTCCCCTCTCTCTAACCCTTTAGAAAGAGAATGGGTGAAAAGAAATGAGTGTTAAACCCTAATCTCCCGGACATATACCAGCAGGGGAAAGGCTGATCCGTTGGATCCTATTTAAAGAAAATGAATGACCACGATTCGCCCTGAAAATAACTTTCCTGGGCCGAATACGGCTTGTGACACACCTGTATCATAGACCGTGTTCCACACTCACCGTAATCCATTAAACACAGAACAGGACACGACCTCTGACACGGCTTGGGACATGCCCATATCAAACATGTACACGCCCGTATTATAGGCCGTGTGCCCCAATCGACATTGAAATCTTCGCATCCCGAACAAGATACGGCCATGTGACACGCCCATGTCACATGTCATGTTCCAGACATGCTTATGGACATGCCCGTGTACCAGGCCGTGTAACTCACTCGACACAGCCCGACATAACACAGAGCAGGACACGACCCTTGACACTCCCGTATCACATGCCGTGTGTGTCACAACCCGCATTTTCTACGAATTAAGAATTATCAGAGTAAGAGAAAACACGCGTCATGATGCCACGTCAAGCAGGGGATAACTGCTGACGCTCAGGCAAAACCAACTACCCACTTAATGAAAGAAAATCATGTGATTAATGATTAGAAAATCAGTTATATTTTAGAGACCGTATCCCTCGGCTCAGTGGATCACCTAGTCCACAAAAGAAAAACTATATTTATACGCTGCGGAAAAATACTTTATTTAGGTTTGACATCCTAAAGAGCACATAAGGGTCCCAAGAGAACCACTCATGCTATGCAAGACCCTACATTTAATTTATATAATATATAAGAAGACGGTCTTTATACGTGATTTGGAAAAATAGTGATTACGCTTTATAAAACGTGCTGATCATGAGCTTTATTTATAATAATAATTATAGTTTAAAAGTAACTAGCATCCTAGCATAAAACCTTCTCAGAGCAAGTAGACTATCTCCAGAAAATGGTAGCAGCATAAGTAAATATATCCAGTACAAAGGTAAAAACTACCAGTGAGCGCCAACAACCTGACACGAACCCACTGGCATATATGTATGTCTGTAAGAAAGTACTGAAAAACTACCTCACCAACACGGCAAACGGAACTCCAAGGTCCAAGAGACCACCAACACCACCAATGCAAACTAGCCACCCAACTGGCTACGGCTCAGAACCTGGGGTATTCCAAAAGAAAATAGAATACCTCAGCAAGCTAAACAAAGTAAAACTGCATGAAAGAGTCAACCAAAGGGACAAGGTACCTGTAAAAAAACATGCAGTAGAAAGAGCCACAACTGTCCAAAACAGGACAACAAGAAAAGCACTACGTGCGAGAAAAACAGCAACAACCCAGACCAGGAACAACATCCTGCAGGGCCTACTAGGCTACCAAGAGCCAAAAGTGCTGCAAACTACCAAGGAAGAAACTTCTAACACCCTAAACTGTGGGAAGTGATAGTAGCAAAAACAACAACGAGGAACCGGATCGAAGGCAAACGCAGTCCCCCAATCCACCATGTCCAAGTCAAAAGCTCGAGGGTCAACACGTGAAAACACAAGGGATCTTCCACCCGACATGCCCAGCCCGTACCTAGAGCAAGAAAAAAAACATGGGTGGCCTTGGCTATATCACACAACTCCACCCCCATAAAGAGCTACAACCACCACTACTAACCACGACCTACGATTCGGCCTTTAGGAAAAAAAAGAAAACGGCCGACAAGGAAAACCCAGAAATCCAACTGGAAATCCACTCGGAAACGAAAGACAAGGTAAAGGAAGAGTGTTGAAATAACCAACACGACTAGGCGTTGAGTGAAACCCACTCAGTGCCTACCTAAACTTTGGCGTTGAGCGAGCTAGCCTCACTCGCCGCCAAAATAATGCCACTACCCACAAACCCACTAAAGAATACGGAGCTCGACGATAGTCGAACGACCAAGGCAGAAGATCCAGAACTCGAGTAGTTGCCTGTCACTTGAGTATCTAAATTCCCGCACTCGAAACCAGCTAAATTCGCCTAGCAAAAGAAAATATACAGAGCGCACGATCAGTGACGCACGATCAGTGGTCGTGCGCACTCATCGGCTGATGATCGTGCGAAGCGAACCTGGAAAACCTGAGAAAACTTAGCGTCAGCGCATGATCAGTGACGCACGATCAGTGGTCGTGCGCACTGCTTGCCAGCGCTCGTGCGATCTCCGAGACAGAACTTTGGAAACTGAAAGTTATATGCGCACGAACAGAGGCACACGACCAGTGGTCGTGCGCCCTAACGGTTAACGACCTTGCGCGGCTAACCTATACTGTTTGGAATTTCCCGAACGACACCGGAATGCGCACACGACTCACGCAACTGCAATAGCAGCAGGAAACTACCAACGTCGCGCACCACTACTATACCAACTATGCCTAATCATTCGAGTAATACCTTAACGAAAATCGGCAACCACACCCCCTCCTAACTCTCCCTCTCGGCTACACCCGAACCAGAGCAACAATCAGAGTAAAGGAAAACAACGGCTCCACGCCGACAATTTGGATTCCAATCATCACAAAATAAGGGGGGCTTCAGTAGGAAGAACTAAGCCCTATAGTTAGCAAGAAATGAGAACAACAAGGCCTCTAACCTGGGCTAACCGGGATTTCAATTTCAGCAAGTAAAATCGAAAAAAAACTTGGCAAGGGCAAGAATACCACTTGCCTCAATTCACAGCGAAGCTTTGGACTGCTTTCCTCCTCTTCGCACGGATCAAAACGGCCGTAACACCTAAAACAAACTCTCGGCCATTAATGGCGGAAAACTCCAAAACTGAAAATTCCAAACCTCCCAAAACTCCACGAAAATCGAATTTCTTACCGTAGGAATGAAGGTCTTGACGAGAGCAATCCGAATCCACTCTCGGAATCGAATTCCGTCCACAAACGCTCCGGGAATCGGCGTCTGAAGGGAAGGGTAGGCGGTTTCTCCGTTTCTCTCGTACAGGACCGGCGGTTTCCTATTTGGAGAAGATGATCGTCGTGCCTTTTCTAATACTATATATATATATATTAATATATAATAATATAATTTATTACATAAAGCACCAAAACAACGTTAAAACCGATTCACCTCGGAATTCGACGAAATTCGCACCGTAGCTAAATACCCACGCTACGAACACAACGGCGAAGTCGAAATTAACTTTCGACGAACAGAACTCGAGTTACACCCAAACAAAGCCAAACACAAACATCCCCCCGAGAGGCCACACCGGGTCACCAAAACGACTCGGTTTGCTAGGGAGATCTTGCCAACAGGCTACCAAACAGGGCACTCAGTTCTAAGGAGCTAAACCATACTCCACACATGGCTCAAGCCACGGAAACGCGTCATCGTAATGCCAAACGAGAATAAAAATAATCGCTGAAAAAAAAATGGGGCGTTACAGTCACTCCCCCTAAAAGAAAGTTTCGTCCCGAAACTTTACGCACAACCCTCCTACTAACGAAGGAAAAGTAACAAACAGAAGTTACAAAGGGAAACATACCGATCAAATCAGTGAAACAGGTGAGGGTACGCCCTCCTCATGGCCGACTCTAGCTCCCAAGTCGCGCTCTCCAAATCCTGATTTTTCCATAGAACTTTCACCATCGGTATGGACTTCTTTCGCAGCACACGCTCCTGAGTATCCAAAATACGAACTGGCACCTCAACAAAAGAGAGGTTGGGCTCCAACTGGGGCACAACATCCAAGAGTTGCCCACTACTGCGCACACACTTCCGCAATTGGATAACATGAAAAACATTATGAACACCAGGGAAGTTCGCTGGCAAATCCAATCTATATGCAGACACACCAATCCGCTCCAAAATCTCGAACGGGCCCACATACCTTGGGTCCAATTTCAGATTTTTACCAAATCTCTTCACACCAACCATTGGAGAAACCTTGAGGTATACATGATCCCCTACTAAAAACTCCAAAGCAGACCTACGCCGATTGGCGTTCTTTTCATACCTCTCCTGAGCTAAACGAAGCTTTTCACGAATAAGCTTCACAGCGATTTCCATCTCTTCCAGAGCATCTGGACCCAACAAAGGCTTCTCACCAGCCTCAGCCCAAAACAACGGAGTCCTACAGCGCCTCCCATACAAAGCTTCGAACGGAGCCATCTGCAAGCTTTCCTGATAACTGTTATTATAAGCAAATTCCATGAGTCGCAGACGCTCATCCCACGCTCCACCGTGGTCTAAAATATAGCACCGGATCATATCCTCAACAATCTGATTGACCCGCTCTGTCTGCCAATTGGTCTGAGGGTGGTACGCAGTAGAATACCTCAGATCCATACCCAAACCCTCCTGCAGACTCTGCCAAAAACGAGAAGTAAACCGGGAGTCTCGATCAGAAATGATGCTAACCGGCACACCGTGGAGTCGGATGACTTCATTCAAGTACAACTCCGCTATCTTCTTCATCGGGTAATCAATCTTATATGGCACGAAGTGAGCACACTTCGTCAATCTATCCACTATAACCCAAACAGAATCAAATCCCCTCGGGGATTTTGGCAAACCCGTAATGAAGTCCATAGATATACTCTCCCACTTCCAAGTCGGGATCTCTAGCGGAGTCAACTTACCACCAGGCCTTCCATGATCGGCCTTCACACGCTTGCAAGTGTGACACTCAGCAACATATCGGGCTATATCTCCTTTCATACCATACCACCAGGCAATTTGCCTTAAGTCACGGTATATCTTCGTAGATCCTGGATGGTAGGAAACGCTGGAACCATGAGCCTCACTGCAAATCATACTCCTAATGTCCCCAACAGCGGGAACGCAAAACCTGCCGCGGTACTTCAAAGTACCCGCATCATCAATAGCAAAATCTGGCAACTCTCCCTTCTCTGTCCTGGTAAAAAGGTGCAACAGATCCGGATCGTCCTTCTGATGCAGTCTAGTCAAAGAAATCCAGGACGACTCTTCCACTGATAAGCTACTCTGCAAACTACAGCATCTCACTGAAATATCCAAAAGGAGGAACTCCTTCACTAACCGATCGGCGGAGAGGTTAAAGATCTTTCCCGTCTTTCGGCTCAGGGCGTCGGCCACCACATTGGCCTTGCCCGGATGATACTGGATTTCTACGTCATAATCCGCCACATACTCTAGCCACCGTCGCTGGCGCAGATTCAACTCCTTCTGCGTGAACACGTACTTCAGGCTCTTATGGTCAGTAAAAATCTTGCACTGAGCCCCATAAAGTAAGTGCCTCCACAACTTCAATGCATAGATAACCGCTGCAAACTCAAGGTCATGCGTAGGATAATTCTTCTCATGAGTCTTTAGTTGCCTTGACCCATAGGCGATTACTTTTCCATCCTGCATTAATACGCATCCCAGACCTATATGCGAAGCATCCACATACACATCATAATCCACGCCCTCAGTAGGAAGGGTCAGAACGGGAGCAGTACACAATCTCCTCTTTAACTCCTGAAAAGCTTCTTCGCACTTCTCGCTCCAAACAAAAGCCACATTCTTCTGAGTCAGCTTGGTCAAAGGTGCGGCTAGAGAAGAGAAACCCTCCACGAATCTCCTGTAATAGCCAGCCAACCCTAAGAAACTTCTGATCTCCTTAGGAGTATTTGGCCTACTCCAATCCATCACTGCTGCAATCTTTTCTGGGTCAACCGAGATCCCATCCTTGTTCACCACGTGGCCTAGAAAAGAAACCTGAGGCAACCAAAATTCGCACTTGCTCAACTTGGCGAATAACTTGTGGTTCCTCAATTCTGATAGTACCAAGCGCAGATGCTGCTCATGCTCCTCAGCACTGCGAGAATAAACCAACACGTCATCAATGAAGACCACCACGAACTTGTCTAGGAAATCCTTGAATACTCGATTCATCATGTCCATGAAAGCTGATGGTGCGTTGGTCAAACCAAACGACATCACCAAAAACTCAAAGTGTCCATGCCTCGACCTAAACGCAGTCCGTGGAATATCTGCCTCACGGATCCTGAGCTGATGATAACCCGAACAAAGATCGATCTTGGAGAACACCGTGCTACCACGCAACTGGTCAAATAAATCATCGATCCTCAGCAGAGGGTACCTATTCTTGATAGTGACCTTGTTCAACTCTCTATAGTCGATGCAAAGCCGCATCGACCCATCTTTCTTCTTTACGAACAAAACAGGAGCACCCCAAGGCGACGAACTCTGCCTGATAAAACCTTTAGCCAACAACTCATCTAACTGAATTCGCAACTCCTCTAACTCACGAGGGGCCATCCGGTACGGCGCCTTAGCAATAGAACGCGTACCCGGCTCCAAATCAATAACAAACTCCACATCCCGCTCAGGAGGGATAGCAGGAAGATCATCAGGAAAAACATCGGCGAAACCACGAACAATAGGAATCTCCTCCAAGCGTGGCACGCTAACAACGGTTCCAACCGCCGAGACTAAACAAACACAACAATCAGAAAGAAACAATCTCTGAACACATACCGCAGAGAGAACAGGAGAATCCTGACACGGATCAGCATACACGCTGCCGGGCTGACCGTCGTCCCTGATGAAGTCCAAGCGCTTTCCTTTGCACTGAATGACCGCATCATACCGAGAGAGCCAGTCCATGCCCAAAATGACATCGAAGTCCTCTAGATCAATCATCTTCAGGTCCGCCTTCGCAAGAAAATCCCCCAACAAAACCGGGCAATCCAAAATACCCAAATCTGACAACACAGATTCACCAGAGGGAAACTTGACACGGAAGGAGTCCCGAACACGATCTAGAGACAACCGATGACGCTCCACAAAGGCTCTAGCCACGAATGAGTGGGTAGCGCCGGAGTCAAACAGAACACGCGCCCAGCGGTTCTTCACCTTAAATTTCCCTATAGGAGCGCAAAGCTAAGGAACTAGCACAACAGTACCGTAAATAATCTAGCAACTAAACTACTAGGCTAGAAAGAAAAATAACAAACAACTAACCTGAGATCACCTGGGTCGAAGTCTGAGCCTCCTCGGAAGAAATCACGTTCAGCTTCCCTTTTCCCTTGTCCACACGCTGAGGTGGAGGTAATGCCTGCAATGGAACTGCAGGAAGAGCTGACTGGACCTGAGGACACCTCTACTTAATGTGACCCTTCTGCCCACACTGATAGCAGACTCTATCCCTGGACCAACACTGGGCCGCATCATGCCCGTATCGCTTGCAAACTGAACAGGAGACATCTCTCCTAGGAGCACCCTGAATAGCATGAACCTGCTCCTTCTTCAGAGCTGCCACCTTCTTGAAACACCTCTTGACAGGATGGCCTGACCGGCCACAAAAACTGCACACCACTCTGCTCCTCTTTCCCGGAACAGCATCGGGTACCAGGGGTTTCTTCTCCTCTACCAACTTCCTCTTATCCTTCCTCAACTGCTGGCCTCTGCTCTTTGCCGTCTCAATGGCCTCAACCTTAAGAGCAGCCTCTACAACTCCAGCATAAGTTACTGACCCATAAGCACTGGCCAACTACTGCACCTCAGTCCTCAAACCACCGAGAAATCGCTTAACTCGATCAGCCTCAACGCTGACCAATCCAGGGGCAAAACGGCTCAACTTACTAAACTCTATCTCATACTCACCCACCGTGAGCTGCCTTTGATTCAGATAGAGGAAATCATTCATGAGGCGGTCACGCTCAACCGAAGGCAAGAACTTTCTCAACAGCATCTCCTAGAACATCTCCCACGATTACCCAGCCACTAAGCTCTCCTTTTCTCTCAGCCACCAACTCTTAGCCAACCCTTTGAGCTGATAGGTGGCTAACATCACCCACTGGTCACCTGCAATTCCTGAGTACGAAAACATCTCCTCCATGGAGATCAGCCAATCATCTATAACCATGAAGTCCGCCTTCCCGTCATAAGTGGGAGGGCTCAGCCTCTAAAACTGCGAGATGAAGGCCATCTCCGCTGGTATCACCACTAGAGGTCTCGCGGGTGCAGGAGGAGGAGGAACTGCTAACCCCCCAGCAGGAACTTGCACACCCTGAGCCTGTCCTGCCACAACTGCCACCAAAGACTGAATCTGGGCTCGCACCTCTTCCAATTGCCTGCCCATGGAATCGCTACTCTGACGCAGACTCTCGATCACCGCATCATTCTGAGCTCCAGAAGATTCACCCTCAGACAGGGGAGTCGATCGAGTCGCAGGACGCCTAGCCATTTTAAAAATCATTACAACGCAAATCAGATCCAAATCCAACGACTAGAACCGATTACCAGTACAGACAATACATATGTAGATATAGACTTAAAGCTGCTACACTTGCTCTGAGAGTTTATCTTCTTCACAAAAATTAGATGATATGCCCTAACCTAGGATGGTTAACCACCACCTTACTAACTCTTGTGCCTAGATCGGATGCATGAATTTATGTTAATTTGAAAACTCATGTGTGTACATATGTCATCCTGCAAATCTTTAGCTCGGCGCGTTGTGCTTATGCAATGATATGATATGCATGATTGTGCTATGCATTCTAAAAAAAAGGCCCTAATGCAAGTTATGAGCGGCGTACGCATGAAAATGTTATGCATCCCATACTACATAACATTTCCATGCAACGAAAAAGAAACGTGCTAGTCGCAGTCATGTGGTGAGGTTATGCATCCCATACTACATAACCCTCACATGTAGCCCCTATGGTGGATCCATATACGAACACATATTATGCATCCCATACTACATAATATGCCCCGTATACTTCATGTTATGCTATGAGTGTAGTGTTCGTGCTTTTGCCAAGACGTGCTGATGACATATCGGTGTGTGAATGACATGATACTGAACCACTAAAAGCATCCAAGGAAGGTTGCTCAACTAACTTGTCAAGCAAACCTGACAAGCAAATCCTGTCAAGCAAACCTGTCAAGCAAACCTGTCAAGCAAACCTGCCTCTGATACCAACTGTCACAACCCGCATTTTCTCCAAATTAAGAATTATCAGAGTAAGAGAAAACACGCGTCATGATGCCACGTCAAGCAGGGGATAACTGCTGACGCTCAGGCAAAACCAACTACCCACTTAATGAAAGAAAATCATGTGATTAATGATTAGAAAATCAGTTATATTTTAGAGACCGTATCCCTCGGCTCAGTGGATCACCTAGTCCACAAAAGAAAAACTATATTTATACGCTGCGGAAAAATACTTTATTTAGGTTTGACATCCTAAAGAGCACATAAGGGTCCCAAGAGAACCACTCATGCTATGCAAGACCCTACATTTAATTTATATAATATATAAGAAAACGGTCTTTATACGTGATTTGGAAAAATAATGATTACGCTTTATAAAACTTGCTGATCATGAGCTTTATTTATAATAATAATTATAGTTTAAAAGTAACTAGCATCCTAGCATAAAACCTTCTCAGAGCAAGTAGACTATCTCCAGAAAACGGTAGCAGCATAAGTAAATATATCCAGTACAAAGGTAAAAACTTCCAGTGAGCGCCAACAACCTGACACGAACCCACTAGCATATATGTATGTCTGTAAGAAAGTACTGAAAAACTACCTCACCAACACGGCAAACGGAACTCCAAGGTCCAAGAGACCACCAACACCACCACTGCAAACTAGCCACCCAACTGGCTACGGCTCAGAACCTGGGGTATTCCAAAAGAAAACAGAATACCTCAGCAAGCTAAACAAAGTAAAACTGCATGAAAGAGTCAACCAAAGGGACAAGGTACCTGGGAAAAAACATGCAGTAGAAAGAGCCACAACTGTCCAAAATAGGACAACAAGAAAAGCACTACGTGCGAGAAAAACAGCAACAACCCAGACCAGGAACAACATCCTGCAGGGCCTACTAGGCTACCAAGAGCCAAAAGTGCTGCAAGCTACCAAGGAAGAAACTTCTAACACCCTAAACTGTGGGAAGTAATAGTAGCAAAAACAACAACGAGGAACCGGATCGAAGGCAAACGCAGTCCCCCAATCCACCATGTCCAAGTCAAAAGCTCGAGGGTCAACACGTGAAAACACAAGGGATCTTCCACCTGACATGCCCAGCCCGTACCTGGAGCAAGAAAAAAAAACATGGGTGGCCTTAGCTATATCACACAACTCCACCCCCATAAAGAGCTACAACCACCACAACTAACCACGACCCTCGATTCGGCCTTTAGGAAAAAAAAGAAAATGGCCGACAAGGAAAACCCAGAAATACAACTGGAAATCCACTCGGAAACGAAAGACAAGGTAAAGGAAGAGTGTTGAAATAACCAACACGACTAGGCGTTGAGTGAAACCCACTCAGTGCCTACCTAAACTTTGGCATTGAGCGAGCTAGCCTCACTCGCCGCCAAAATAATGCCACTACCCACAAACCCACTAAAGAATACGGAGCTCGACGATAGTCGAACGACCAAGGCAGAAGATCCAGAACTCGAGTAGTTGCCTGTCACATGAGTATCTAAATTCCCGCACTCGAAACCAGCTAAATTCGCCTAGCAAAAGAAAATATACAGAGCGCACGATCAGTGACGCACGATCAGTGGTCGTGCGCACTCATCGGCTGATGATTGTGCGAAGCGAACCTGGAAATCCTGAGAAAACTTAGCGTCAGCGCACGATCAGTGACGCACGATCAGTGGTCGTGCGCACTGCTTGCCAGCGCTCGTACGATCTCCGAGACAGAACTTTGGAAACTGAAAGTTATATGCGCACAAACAGAGGCACACGACCAATGGTCGTGTGCCCTAACGGTTAACGACCGTGCATGGCTAACCTGTACCGTTTGGAATTTCCCGAACGACACCGGAACGCGCATACGACTCACGCAACTGCAATAGCAGCAGGAAACTACCAACGTCGCGCACCACTACTATACCAACTATGCCTAATCATTCGAGTAATACCTTAATGAAAATCGGCAACCACACCCCCTCCTAACTCTCCCTCTCGGCTACACCCGAACCAGAGCAACAATCAGAGTAAAGGAAAACAATGGCTCCACGCCGACAATTTGGATTCCAATCATCACAAAATAGGGGGGGGGGGGGTTTCAGTAGGAAGAACTAAGCCCTATAGTTAGCAAGAAATGAGAACAACAAGGCCTCTAACCTGGGCTAACCGGGATTTCAATTTCAGCAAGTAAAATCGAAAAAAAACTTGGCAAGGGCAAGAATACCACTTACCTCAATTCACAGCGAAGCTTTGGACTGCTTTCCTCCTCTTCGCACGGATCAAAACGGCCACAACACCTAAAACAAACTCTCGGCCATTAATGGCGGAAAACTCCAAAACCGAAAATTCCAAACCTCCCAAAACTCCACGAAAATCGAATTTCTTATCGTAGGAATGAAGGTCTTGACGAGAGCAATCCGAATCCACTCTCGGAATCGAATTCCGTCCACAAACGCTCCGGGAATCGGCGTCTGAAGGGAAGGGTAGGCGGTTTCTCCGTTTCTCTCATACAGGACCGGCGGTTTCCTATTTGGAGAAGATGATCGTCGTGCCTTTTCTAATACTATATATATATATATTAATATATAATAATATAATTTATTACATAAAGCACCAAAACAACGTTAAAACCGATTCACCTCGGAATTCGACGAAATTCGCACCGTAGCTAAATACCCACGCTACGAACACAACGGCGAAGTCGAAATTAACTTTCGACGAACAGAACTCAAGTTACACCCAAACAAAGCCAAACACAAACATCCCCCCGAGAGGCCACACCGGGTCACCAAAACAACTCGGTTTGCTAGGGAGATCTTGCCAACAGGCTACCAAACTGGGCACTCAGTTCTAAGGAGCTAAACCATACTCCACACATGGCTCAAGCCACGGAAACGTGTCATCGTAACGCCAAACGAGAATAAAAATAATCGCTGAAAAAAAACAGGGCGTTACAGTGTGCCCGACCTGGCTTGACTCCGAGGATCAGCAATTTCAGAAATTCATAAAGAGGAAGCACTGGAGAAGCATGACATCCTCTTCTTCTTATCCCAAGGAAGATTACTTGAAGGGCAGGAAGAAATCCTCTAAAGAGGACAGGTATGGCTCTAAACCAAATAAACATGCTTCCTCTAAAGTGGTTTGTTATTGTTGTAGCAAGCTAGGGCATGTTATAGCATACTACCCTTTCAAAAGAAAGGGTGCTGGTGAAAAGAAGGAACATCAGCAGAAGGGCAAGAAGGAGAAATCCTTTATTGCCAAGAAGCAAAAGAGCTGGACTGACTCCTCATCATCATAGTCAGAAAAGGAAGATGAAGATGAAGCCTACATTAGGCTATTTGCTGCTGAAGAAGAATCTGTAGAGGAAGACTTCTTAGAGACGCTGGCTGCTATTGCAGGAGAAGCTGATGATGCTGCCAGGTTTGAAGAAAGAAAAGAAGACAGCCCTTGCCTTGGGCTCATGGCTCTGACTGAAGAAGGACCCAGCTAGGAGCAGCCTAGTCCAAGCAAAGTACAATCTCTTCCCTCTATGTCAGATTATATGACAAGTCTAAAATCAGAGGCATCAGCATCAAGAGATAAAGATGTCTTTGAATTTGAAGGAGATATCAATCAATTGATTGATGACTATGGTGAACTCCTGCAAGCACTGAAGAGAAGCAGGCTCCTGGCCAAAAAGCAGGCAAATTAGATTGCCTCTCTGAAGCTGGCTGCTTCAGACTCAACAAACATGTTGTACCTAAAGATGGAAGAAGTCAGCAAGCTGAAAACATCACTATTATTCAGATGGGCACAATCAATTTCAAGAATGACCACATCAGGAATCTTGAAGGTAAACTCCAAAAGGAGAAGGAGTTAGTGGCTAAGTTTTTTAAGCAAGGTTCTGTATTACCCTTGATAGATTCCTTCTCCTCCCAAAATTATAAGAAGGGGTTAGGCTTCAAAGGGAAAACTAGAGCTACAAATTCCAAAAGGAAGGGCAAAGATCCAGTGCAGCCACTAGTCTCCAAGCCTCAAATTCCTTTTAGGAAAGTGCTACTACTATCTAACAGATATGACCATGAGAGCATCTATGGTCACTGGGAGTACAGTGTTATGGATGGCAAGGGTGATAGCGCATATAAGACAGCCCATGGAAAAGTCCAAATGGCCTATCCTGGACCATTTATTTTTGGTATACCAGCCCCAACACTCAAAAATAAGGCTACAACCCATTCTCAAAGTCTGTCAGTCCACAATCATATAAAGGGAAAGTCTGTTAGAAAACCTGACTTGGGCATATCTGAAGCCATCAGGACACTCTGAACAGAAGGCAGCTGCTGATAGGGTCTAAGATATCCCAAATACCTCTACTGGCAGACATATCCCAAATCAGGTTGTGGCTGGAAGAAATAGAAAAAAGGTTGTTGTTGTACCAGCTGGACTGAGAGCTGCTGATAACAATGCTGATAAGCCAGCCCTTAAGAGAAGGTATAACATTTATGAGTGCTGGTGCTGTGGCAAAGTGGGCCACTATGCTATTGATTGCTGGCACAATAATATTGTCCAAAGAGATAATGCTGGCTTACCTATCAGAAGAGCTGCATGCATGCATGTTCATTTCCAATCTAACATGCACTTAGGACCCAATAAGAAATGGGGTCCTAAGGGTAGATGATTTATTTTTTACAGGTTAGTCCAAGTGGCCATACCTCTATATGGTACTTGGACAGTGGTTGTTCCAGGCACATGACTGGAACATGGAGCATGCTGAAGGAATATACTCCAGTAGAAAATGGACCCAAAGTCATCTTTGGTGATTCAGAAAAGGGAGTAACCAAATGGTTTGGTAAGATATCAAATATTATAATCACTATCATATAATTAAATTATGTGAAAGGTTTGCAACACAACCTGATAAGCATAAACCAACTATGTGATCTTGGCTATGACATTTCTTTCCTCAAGGATGAGTGCCAAATTAGGAGGTCTAGTGACTAAGGGGTCATCTTGATAGGCACTAGGAGAGGAAATGTTTATTGTCTGAATTTTGTTTTTGAGAGTAAGGACTCTCCTATATGCCTAGTTGCAGATGAGAAAACTTCACATTGTGTCCAATGGCACAAGAGGCTAGCTCACCTGAATTATAAGACCATATGCAAACTCTTTAGTGAAGAGTTAGTGAGAAATGGTCCTAATTTAAAGTGCACCAAGGAGGGTATCTGCTCTGCATGCCAAAAGGGAAAGCAGACCAAGACCTCCTTCCACTGCCTTGGTACCGAAGACTCAATGCGGTGTTTATACCTCCTGTATATGGATCTATTTGGTCCTATGCCAGTTCATAGTCTAAGTAGGAAAGTCTACATTCTTGTGGTTGTTGATGATTTTTCCAGATTTGCCTGGGTGTTCTTCCTAAGGAAGAAATCTGAAACCCCTGATGTCTTCCAGACATTTGTTAAGCAAATTTAGAATGAATTTAACAGTACTGTGGTCAAAATTAGAAGTGACCATGGGACTGAGTTTCAGTCTGAGTGCATGACAAAGTCTTATGAAGAGCAAGGGATTCATCAAGAGTTCTCCTCTCCTAGAACACCCCCGTAAAATGGAATTGCTAAGAGGAAAAATAGAACCCTCATAGAGGCTGGTAGGACCTTATTAAGTGACACATTTCTCCCAGACTATTTTTAGGCTGAGGCAGTAAGCATTGCATGTCATGTCCTCAACATGGCTTCCATCACCAAAAGCCACAAGAAGACTCCCTATGAGATTCTGAAAGGCAGAAAACTAAACTTATCTTATTTCCAGATTTTTTGTAGCAAGTGCTATGTACTGAACAATGGTAAGTCCTATGTGACAAAGTTTGCTTCCAAGTCCCACGAAGGGATCTTTGTTGGGTACAACAATAATAGTAGGGCATATAAAATCTAAAACTTGACTAGTCAAGTTGTAGAAGAATCAGTCCATGTTGTCTTTGATGAGTCAAACCTGATTAACTGTTAGCTGCCTAGTTCATCTTCTTGCTCTACATGTTTAAAGGAGGTGATGGACAAGCTTACCATCAGGGAACATAATCCAGAAGTTCTAGATAAGATAGGAGATGGCTGCTGTCTAGTGGGAGTTCAAGGCTCACAAGATTAGGATGAAGTACAGCTAGCTGAAGACAATGAAGAATAGCCAGCTGAAGAAAATGAAGTACAACTAGCTGAGGAAAATGAAGAACAGCAAGCTGAAGCAAGATTGACTCCTACTGAGAGATATCTGAGGGACCATCCAGCACACCAAATCATTGGTGATGCAAGACATGGAGTACAGACAAGAAGCAAGAACATCATTACAACTCTCTATTCAAGCTTCCTATCTCAAATAGAGCCCAAGAAGCTTGAAGAGGCTATCAAAGATCTTTTCTAGATTAGAGAAACGCAGGAGGAGCTGAACCAGTTCAGAAGGTGTAGTGTCTGGAAGCTGGTTCCCAGACCTAAGGGACATAATGTCATAGGAACTAGGTGGATCTACAGGAACAAGTTAGATGAGAATGACATTATTGTCAAGAACAAGGCTAGATTGGTGGCAAAAGGATACAAACAAGAAGAAGGAATAGACTTTGACCAGACTTTTGCCCTAGTAGCTAGGCTTGAAGCAATATGGCTATTTCTTGCATTTGCTATCTATCAAGGATTCAAAGTCTACCAGATGGATGTGAAGTCAACATTCTTGAATGGGGACTTAAAGAGGAAGTATATATGGATCAGCCACCAGGTTTTGTAGACCCTCACCTTCCTGATTCTGTTTATAGGCTTAGGAAAGCTCTATATGGGTTGAAGTAATCCCTTAGAGCATGGTATGAAACATTATCTATTTTCCTCATTGAGAATAAATTCTCAAGGGGGAAAATAGACAAGACCCTATTCCTAAGGGAATTTAAGGGCAAGATAATCCTAGTCCAGATATATATTGATGACATTATCTTTGGATATACTGAGGACAACCTTTGCAAGAAGTTTTTTAAACTTATGCAAGGGAAGTTTGAGAGGAGCAGCATGGGTGAGCTCAAGTTCTTCTTGGGACTCCAAGTAAGACAGAATGTTGATGGCTTGTCCATATCCCAGTCAAAGTTCACCAGAGAGTTGATTAAGAAATATGGTATGGAGAATGCCTCTACCATGAGAACTCCAATGGGATCAAGTATGCCTATAGAAAAAGATGAGGCAGAGAAAACCTATTGATGAGTCTTTGTATAGAGGGATAAATGGCTCCCTTCTATACTCTACTACTAGTGGGCCTGCCATCATGTATGTTATATATGTATATGCTAGGTATCAGGCCTGCCCTAAGGAATCTCATTATTCTACTATTAAAAGAATTTTAAGGTATCTTTAGGGCACACCAGATCTTGGTCTATGGTACCCTAGGAATAGAGATTTTGAGCTAACTAGATTTTCAGATGCAGATTTTGTAGGATGCAAGGAAGAAAGGAAAAGTACTGTTGGTACATGTCAATTTCTAGGTGGAAGACTGGTGTCATAAAGGAGTAAGAAGCAAACCAGTGTGGCTATCTCAACTACAGAATCAGAGTACATTTCAGCAGGCAGCTGCTGTGCTCAATTTCTATGGATACAACATCAGCTTGAAGACTATAACATTAAGATAAGTAGAACTCCTCTTTATTGTGATTCTATAAGTGACATTTCTATTGCTAGGAATCTTGTTTCACACAGCAGGACTAAAAACAAAGAAATTAAGTATCATTTTATTAGGGAGCATGTTGAGAAAGAAGACATTTGCCTAGAGTTTATATCCACTGACAAGCAGGTGGCTGATATCTTCACTAAACCACTAGATGAAGCCAAGTTCCACACCTTCAAAATTGAATTGGGTATGTTGAACTTAGAATAGCTTCAGGTACTCCCTAAGGTATTGTTGTTTGGTACAGGCATGTTTTTTCTTGCAGGTGATGCAGACCTAGTGGAAAACAAGATGAGAACAGATGCTCCTATTAAGGGGGAGCAAGTCTAGCAGCTGCAGGACTAGAGACATTCAAGTGGTATACAAGACAGGGCTGTATAAGGGGGCCAGTTTGCAGCTGCACTACTAGTTTCATCTACATCACCTAGGGGGAGAACATAAGAAGAAAGAACAAACTGATGCTCCTACCTACCTATCTGAAGAGGTCAAAAAGGGTGAGTAGGTAAAATTCATCTCACTGAATTTAATAATTTTTAATTGCCTATGGGGAGAAGAGGTTTATCAAGAAGAGAAGTGGTTGATCAAACAAGAACATATCAAGCTGAGAGGTAATCCTCTAAGGTACAACTCCTCCTGCAATAATCCAGGGGGAGTGGTAAATAGGGGGAAATTGGTTGGTCCATAGATTCCAATGGCCATGATTTGATGATGTCAAACAGGTCAATGAGATAGATATAATTATATTTGATATATGTTTAAGTTCATACATACAGGTTGGTCTTTGTCACAATGATTGAATAGATAGTTCAAGAGATAATGACAGGTGGACTCAAGGTGAGGCTGGAAATTTAGAAAAATTCCTAAGTCCAGAAGCATTGAGTGAGGCAAGCTCACTCAATGCCATAAAGCTAATAGTGCTGAGAGAAGACGGGCAGTAAATGCTTACAGTATCTCAAATGCTGAAATATGGCTAAGTCTATAAGCGTTGAGTGAGGCATATACACTCAATGCTATCAATGCCATATGGCCAGAATCATTGAGTCAAGGTTATCTTATCAAAGCCTAAGAGTTGGGAGCCAGAAAACCGACTAAGTATAGAAGCGTGGAGTGAAGCTTCATCACTCAACGCCTTGCTAAGTCTGTTAATGCCAATGTATAAGGAGACAGAAAAATCGACTAAGTACAAAAGCGTTGAGTGAAGCTTCATCACTCAACGCTAAGTTAAAAAACTTTTAGTCCATTCGTTCTGTGAAGAAACTAGAATTCGGCTAAGTCTAGAATCGTTTAGTGAGGCGAGCTCACTCAACCCTCTCAACGCTAAACTTCTGCATGAAGGGAAGATTGTAGAAAATCAAGCCAAGTATAAAAGCATTGAGTGAAGCTTATACACTCAACGCTCTCAATGCTTTTTAGCAGAATGGAAAGCAAAAGAATATGGCTAAGGCAAATAGCATCTAGTGAAGCTTATACACTCAACGCTCTCAACGCCATCAGGCAGATAGCTGAAGAATTGGCTAATGGGAAATAGCGTTGAGTGAGGTCAACACACTCAACGCCTAGTAGAGCTGAAGAAATTTTCTAAGTCCAGAATTATCGAACTCAGCTTATCCACTATTTGTTGAGCTAAACTTTTCTTTTGTCGAACGGAGTTCAGAATTCGTCGAACTCAACTTTCAACTATAAGAAGAACTCAGCTTTCAGAATCGTCAAACTCAACTTATCCACTATTTGTTGAGCTAAACTTTGCTTTCGTCAAACGGAGTTCAGAATTCGTCGAACTTAGCTTTTATCTCTTTCATTGTTTCATCGAGCTGAGCTCAGGGTTTGTTGAACTGAGATTGGAGTTCGTCAAATGTAGAACTTCTGGAAAGATAATTGATTTTGGCTAAGTCCATAATGATGTTGACATCAGCAAAGTCAACAAGTCAACACATTTTAGATTCATTGCAAATCGACATTAACGTCGCAGTAAGTCTATATTAAATCTCAATTTGATTAAGCTGAGGTGTTAAATGCTGTTAAATCGAGGACACGTGTCGATCATCTCGCTAATTGAAGGGATTATAAATAGCAGCTAAGATCGAGATCAAATTGAAGCTTTTTGATCAAAAAATTAACTCATTCTAAAAACGAGAGGCAGAGTTTATCGTCTTCATCCGCCATTGTTGTAGAGCCAAGAAATTCAATCTGAAATTCTGAAGGGGTTCTGAGTTCCCTGAGACATTCAACACTTGCTACAACAAGATCATAGTATTTCTCTGAGGAAGACAAATCAGTCTAGGCGAGCCCTAGCTGAAAGCATCTTCACGATCCAAGTCGTGCCAGATCTGAAGATCATTCGCTGGATCTTTGAAGAAGAGGTGGAAAGGGCTGATATTAGCTCAGTCCAGATCTGGATAGATTCCTTAAGAAGAAGAAGCAGAGGTTACTGCTAGTCTCTTCCAGAATAAGCCGGGTTTAAATTCAAGATCACTCTCTCATCTTGTTACTGTGAAGACGAAGATAGGGCTCATATTTGCTCAGTCCAGGTAGACAGACATAGAAATTTTTTCTGGTGTCTGTAATTCATTTTCTTGATATTCTGTGTAGGTTTCATATTGAATCTGAGTGGTAAGGCTAAGTGCCTAAGTTGTAAGCCTTTGTTATAAAGGCTGAGGTAGGGTAAGGGTTGCCTGAGTTGTAGGAGTGTGGATCACTCTGAGGTATGGCAGGATTTCCTGAGGTGCAGGGGTGTGGATTCACTCTGAGATAGAGTTCTTGTGAAGAACTTGAGCTGTAGGATCTTGGTGATCTGAGTGGTAAATCTTGTATAGTCTGAGTTATAAGAGCCAGTTGGGCTCTGAGCTGTAAGATTTAAGGATCTGAGAATGAAAGAAGAAGGTGTTTGTCCAAATCTAGTCTATTACTAGATAGGAGAAGGGGGAAAGTGGATGTACCCATCAATTGGGGAACCACTATAAATCTATGTGTAATGTGTTGTGATTACTGTGCGATTGAGTTATTTTGCTGAATAGCTTTCTTGACTTATTTGACAGATATAGTAATAAAGATAGAGAATCAGATTTCATTAACTATAAAGTAGCTTAGAATTAAATTGGACCTATTCACCCCCTCTAGGTGTTTAGTTGATCTTGAAATCAAGACTTTCACCGACTGTGTCCTACTTTAGGATCTTTGGAAGAAAATGCTTCGTACTTAATAATGGGAAGTATTACCTGACTAAGTTTAGTGAAAAATGTTTTGAAGGTATTTTTTAGGATATAGTAGCCATAGTAAGGCATATAGGATTTTTAATAAGAAAACTCTGGTGGTAGAAGAGTCAATAAATATTTTATTTGATGAGACAAGTTTGCTCCAAAGCAACTCGTCTCGTGTTATTGGTGCAGATGCAGGTACCAGGTTCAAAGAGCTAAACTTGGATAAAGCTATCAAGGAAGAAGCTCCAAGCTCAGTCAAGCTCATCGATCCAGGCTCGGTGGATGAAGAACCAGTAGAGGAAGAATTGCCATAACCTACAGAGGATGCACAAGATGTTGTAGAGCCTGCTGGAGGGGGAGTAAGGAATCTAGGTTTCAGACACCTACGAGATCATCCAGCTGATCAAATAATAGGAGAGCCAAGCGATTGCATTAGAACCAGAAGAGGTACGACTAATGAGATTATGCTTCTAAGTTTTCTATCGTAGGTTGAGCCAAAGAAATTCCAAGAGGCAAACAAGGACGCTTTTTGGATATTGTCAATGCAAGAAGAGCTTAATCAATTTGAACATTGTAAAGTCTTGGAGTTAGTACCCAGGTCAAAGGGACATAACGTGATTGGCACCATGTGGATATTCAAAAAAAGCTGGACAAACACAGAGTAATCATCAAGAATAAGGCCAAACTTGCAGTACAAGGATATAAACAAGAAGAGGGGATCGACTTCGACCAAACCTTTGCTCAAGTTTCTCAGCTCGAGGCAATCCGGTTGTTTCTTGCGTATGCTTCCCTCAAAAGCTTCACTATCTACCAAATGGACGTGAAGTCAGCATTTCTCAATGGGAATCTGAAAGAGGAAGTATACGTAGCGCAACCCCAAGGTTTTGCAAACTCTAAATTCCCTGATTATGTTTTGAATAAAGCATTATACAGCTTAAAGCAAGCTCCCCAAGATTGGTATGCAATGCTGTCTAACTTTCTTTCTTGAGAACAAGTTCATACGGGGAAAGATAGACAAGACATTATTTCTTAGGGAAGTTAAAGACATGATTCTGCTAGTGCAAATCTATGTCGATGACATCATATTTTGCTTTACGGAAGATAACCTTTGCAAGAAGTTTTCTAAACTTATGCAAGGGAAGTTCGAAATGAGCAGTATGGGAGAGCTGAAATATTTTTTAAGACTTCAGGTGAAACAATCTGAAGATGGAATTTTCATCACTCAGATGAAGTTCACCAAGGAGCTTCTTAAGAAATTCAAAATGGAGAATGCAACCTTTATAAGGACTCTAATGGGTTCAACTGTGTCTCTGGACAAGGATGAGAAAGGGAAACCTTTAATGAAACCAAGTACAGAATCATAATTGGATCTTTGCGCTACATCACTGCAAGTAGACTAGATATAATGTTCTCAACATATGTCAACGCTAGATATCAGGTGAACACTAAGGAATCTCATTACATCGCTGCAAAGCGGATTGTAAGATACCTTAAGGGTACACCCAATCTTGGCTTATGGTACCTGAGAAATAATTATGTCAAGCTAATTGGTTATTCAGATGCCAATTTTGTAGGAAGCAGGGATGAAAGGAAAGTCACGTCCGGGACATGCCAATTCCTTGGAAGACGGCTTATCTCTTGGAACAGTAAGAAGCAGAATTGTGTCGCAACTTATACCGCTGAGTCAGAGTATATCTCTGCGGGTAGTTATTGCGCACAGCTGCTATGGATCTAGAATCAACTAGAAGACTATAATTTGAACTTCAGAGAGATTCCAATGTATTGCAACTCATCCAGCGCAATAGTAATCACAAACAATCTAGTCTCCCACAACGGACAAAGCACATCGAGGTGCACTATCACTTCATCCGGGAGCATGTGGAGAACAAGGACATAGCCCTCAACTATGTCCCGACGGACAAGCAGGTCACAAATATTTTCATGAAGCCGCTGGATGAGGCCAAGTTCCCGTTTTTAAAAACGGAACTAGGTATGCTGAAAATTGACTCCTGATGAAGTCCAAGTAAGCAGAAAATCTCTCGAGAACTACAACTGAAAAGAAGAAAATTTTTAAGAGGAAAATTCGGCAAATATTGAACCATAAACTAGCCAATTCGTTGGATATCTGTGGATACTCGCCGAATCAGATTCTGCATCTGGTGAATCTTACCGAATTTAACTTGTGCGGAAATTCTTTCTTACTATATTGGATTCGAAGAACCGACAACAAATAAGGTACGCGCCTCCTAGGAAAACTTGAAAATTATTTACATATATATATATATATATATAAATAGTAAAAGGGAGCATAACCTACTTAAAATTTTCGGATTTCAAAACATTTCGACGAAATCCATCCGCCGACTAGCCGAACGACAGACCCCAACCTTTTGGCTCCAGAACCACGACATCATCTTCATCCCACAGTCTTGCATTCCATCTTCTTTGTTAGCATTGTGATCAATTTCTAAGCCCTAGCCGACTGCAGAAGGACAATTGTTCGCCGATTTCATGCCGTGGCCTGCTCCCGACAACTCAGTTTCACCGGTTCCGACAAGCACCAGCTCTATATATTTCCAACTCCAGATTCCTGTTCTTAATTCTCCATGGCTCCTAGATACGCTAGTGGATTGCTAGGGGGAGGTGAGGTTGTTCGCACAGGGTTTACTCATGCATCAAAAGAATTCTGAATTGTCATTCTCATGTTGGAGACCGATGCACTCTCCTTCGTCCTAGAACACCCATACAAAGTTCTGGACAAGGAAGTTCTTGAATTCTTCCACAATGCCAAGCTCCGACACAAAGATATGATAATCAAGAGCAAAGTTAGTGGAACTACCATTAAGGTGAAGACCTATCATCTCACCTGACTCTTGAGGCTCCCAGCTTGTGGAGAAGCAGATCACCTCGATGAGGAGGACTTCACAAGGGCTATGTTATTCGGTGGTTTGCCCAGAGGTACACAAGAGATCAAAAGAAAAGGAATGAATGATGAAGGAAAGCTGCTGTCAGACATCATCGGAAAAGTGCTGCTATGCAAGACTGGTTCATATGACTACCACTCAACTGAGATGTTCAAGACTCTTATGGTGATCATTTATAGGAATAGGTTAAACTAGTGTGCTTTTCTATTTGAGAAAATAAAGGACAGCCTTCGCACTCCCAACTTTGGGAGGATTATCAGCTTGTACTTGAATTAGATGGATGGTGACAGGTTCGATATGACCAAAGGGATACCTATCAACAACCTCAATAAAATAGACTCCACAATATTCTCAAGATAGGATAGGAGGATTGTTAGGAAAGGGGGAGCCTCAGATGTGGCTGTGGAGGAGGAAGATCAGGATCCTGAGGATAGGATTCCTACTCCACACCATAGTGAAGCCCCTAATAGATTGTGTACAGGAGTTGAGGGGGAGCCAGCTATTTCCTTAGTTGAAGAAAGTCCAGTTCCATTTCCTGAGCCAGAGAATCTGCTAATAGAGGTTGCTAAGATTGCTCAGACTACTATTGAGGAGTTGGTACCTGAGGAGGCAGATGCTGATACAGTTGAGGAAGATACTACTAAGGAAGAGGATATAGATGATGTTGATGATGCTGCTGCTGATGAGATGGGAATTAATTCTGATAAATCTACTAATGTTGAGGTTAGTGCTGCTAATGCACTCATGGTAGTGGAGAACCTGATAGTCCCTCTCCCTGAAATTGTTCTCGCTTCATCTTCTTAGGGGGATGTGACTAAGACTTCGATATCAGTTGCTACTGAGGATGACAGGTTTATCTGCAATCTTTAGAAGAGAGTTGCCAAGGCAATAGGAATACCTCTAATTATTCCTGCAGAGGTAGTTGAGATTTATGATGAGGAAGGAGATTCAGAGAATCATCCTCCTTTCCTTGCTACTGCAGTGCCTTTGCTGAGTTCTTAAGCACGATTATCTCCAATCTATGAGTCTTTCAGTGAAGAACTGCCTTCTCTCGCACCTCTTTCCTCTGAGACAGTTACCACCTCCAGTGCTGATTGTTCAATTCTCAAGACAATAGAGGTCATGTTGGCAAGACAATAAGCACCGTTTGAAGTTACAATGAAGACAGTTCTAGACAAGGTAAAAGAGACTGAGCAAGACGTTAACAGGAGCCTTGATGAATTCAAAATTCAGATTGAAGCACTTGATACAAAGATTGACTTACTATTTGTTGAGGGTGGAAAAGCTATAAAGCTGAACATGGATGGCCTCAAATACACAAAAAAAACTGTTGATAATGTGGAAACTAATGCCACAACTACGATTGAAGCGCACAATAATTCTATGGCTCATTATGACGATAGATTGCAAGCATATGCAAATGATCTAGCTGCAGAAGTCAGAAAGGGGGAGGATTCATTAAAAGCTAATGTGGCAGCTAAGGTCAATGCACTTGAAGTAACAATATTAGCAAATTTCAAAAGTGGAAATGACTATAATTATAATAACTGTGTGTGGCTGCATAGTCAGTTGACAGGATCTCAAGTACCTATTGTGCCTGTACCAGCACATGATAAGACTCATCCTGCCCAAGATTACTCTCAGTTCTGGTTAGACACATAGGATTTTTCTTAGGCTAATACTGCTGCTAAGGCTCTAGAGGTAGAAGTTAATGAAGACTTCCCCCCTCTAGCTCACAAGCGAAGAAGATACGGGGAAGACCCAATTGCTGTCAGGTCAGAACCAAATAGGGAGATGGAAGAAGTGTGGAGTCCTATATCTAGAGGTATTATATTGGATACATTCTCCTTGGTCGACAATGGTGGTGAAAACATCAACACCACCATGATCAGGAAGAATGGAACAAGTACAAGCTGTCCTGCACAAAAATGAGAATTTACTTTTTAAATCATAGAAATGCTGATCCGATGCCTGCACCTCCTCCAAAGTACTTTCCAAAGCCAAAGGCTTATTTTGATAGACAGAGGTAAAAGAGTCAGAGCATGCTGGACCAATAGTTATATTTTGTGTTGAGTTGTGGGTTGGCACCCCAAACTATGAACAATTTGATATATATATATATATATATGATTTTTTTGATTGTCTTGGAATGCATGTTGTGTGTGATTTTTGTTATCCTTTCAAGTCTTAATGTTTTATTATTTCATTATTTTTATGTACAATTCACCTCAGCTTATAAGGTTCTGACTTCTTCAAATAGGGGGAGATTGTTGGGTATTGTATCCACAATAACCAAGATTTGAAGAAGGGCCCAGTTAACAAAGGACTATACAATGTCATTCCTCATTGTATAGGCCAATGTGTTGACTCACGTGTAATCTCACTTTTGGTATGTACTTCGATACCAAGTACAAGAGAAGGCTCAAGGATTGTAAAGGATTAGACCCAAGAAAAATAGGAATTTTACCTAAGTAAAATTCGGCGAGTATGGTTAAACATACACGTCGAATTCGTCGAGTATCATCATTGATACACGTCGAATTCATTGAGTATAATTACCAATACCCATCGAATT
The DNA here is from genome assembly GCA_039513925.1 of Platanthera zijinensis. NCBI lineage: Eukaryota > Viridiplantae > Streptophyta > Magnoliopsida > Asparagales > Orchidaceae > Platanthera > Platanthera zijinensis. The sequence goes on from CM077086.1 coordinate 57,192,272, forward strand.
CATTGTATATACTTAGGGTAAATTCATTGAAGATATTGAAATATTCTTTAAGTAAAATTCACCGAGTATCGTTGTGCATACTCGTCAAATTCATTGAATGTATCTAACGATACTCGCCGAATTCGTCAAATATGCTAAGTGATTCACACAGAATTCGTCGAGTCCAATCGACGCTACTTTTCAAGATTTTTTCCAAGTACTATTCGTCGAATATCAAAGCATCGAGAGCATTGAGTTAAATAAATGATATTCATCGAATGCTGCCTTGGCATCGAGTGATCTAAAAGCATCAAGTGTAATGACATTGAGTGTGTTGAGTCAATTAACCTATACTCGACGAATTCGTCGAGTATACCTGGTGATACTCGACGAATTCGTCGAGTATGACTCTTCGCTATAGAGTTGAATGACCAGCCGACCTGGGATGATTTGGCTAAGTCCTTTTTCATCATATATCAAGATGTATTCGACGAGTATCATTATGATACTCGACGATACTCAATGAATTTGACTTAGGTCATTTTTTTGAAAATGTTCAAAAACTAGTCACAGGTTCTGTCACCCATGTACAGTAATTCCCTCCTTTCATTTTTGGAAAAATTCTTTTTACCGTTAGATGAAATATATCTATAAATACCTAGGGATATTTTCTTAATTGCTAATTTTGCTTTTGTGCTAAATTGATCACCGATTCAAAACGACATAACATTCCAAATCGGCAACCAGTCGGCCTCCTGTACGCATGTGTTTTCTGATCGGCCGAATATCGCAAGCACTGCAAAATCCAATCATTCTTGATCTCTACATTTGGATTGCTGCCTTCAAAAGTCTTCTATTCCTCCATATCTATACACGTGAAGATTCAAGATCCAAAAGATTTCAAGTTTTCGAGTTCTCCAAATTAAAGATCAACCCTTTCGAAGAACTTCAGAGTGAAGACTTGTAATCATGTTTATTGTTGTAATATTGTTTTAAGGATTGTAGGAGATTTATCTCCGAGTTAGTAGATCTGTTTGTGGATCGAGTTAGTAGATATGTTTGTGGATCGAGTTAGTAGATCCGTTTGTGGATCGAGAGAGTAGATTCGGTTGTGGATTGAGAGAGTAGATCCGGTTTGTGGATCGAGTTATAGGAGAGGTTGTTCTCCGAGTGGTAGGAGCATAATCTCCGATTTGTAGGAGTTGCAGCTCCTAGGTGTAAGATTTAAAGAAATCTGAGTTTGGTGAAGTAGCCGAATCTAGCCCTTCGTGGTAGATAGACGAGGCGGGAAAGTGGACGTACCCAACTCGGGGAACAACTATAAATCTCTGTGTTTGTGTGCTTGTTTTTTAAGTGATTTTTATTCCACGAAAAGACACAAACATCACCTATTCACCCCGCTCTAGGTGATTTAGGTAGACTCTAGATACTTTCAATCACTTGGACTTTTTGATTCAAATTCAGAATAACTTTTTTCAACTATTTTCTTTCCCTTTATCTTGGTCTAATCCTTTTTCTCTATAGCATGACTCTTAGGCAGGACCCTTGTGAACCTATCAAGGGTCTTAATGTCAATCCTTTTCATATAGTGGATCTGTACCCCTTATTTCTTATTGAAATGCTCAGGGTAAGCATTAATGAGGTAGAGGGATAAAATCCTACCAAGGTTTGGAGCCCATAGGAAGTCAATCATCTTTTGAAAAACTATAAGAGCCCAGTTTGTCTTTTTTTGTAGAATGACTCTTATTATCTACTCAAACATTGGCTTAGAGATGTTGTCATGGGAACCAGTATTGCACAGTATTGCCTTCCCAATGATATCAGTAAGAAGTTTTCCCCTCTAGGTTAAACCTTTCCTTTTCAATGATCCATATCTATTTCTACTAAGTCCACACAATTCTAGGTCTTATTCAGTTTCTAGGGAGGATATCTCTTGGTCCTCTTCACTATCTATTGAATGAAGGTATAGGGCATTGCCAATCCTATTAAGGTTGATCTTAATCTTAATGTCTCCTACCTTGCCCTTTATAGTTTTCCTTGATGAGGAGAGCTTAGCATGGGAATAAAATTCCAATACTTCATCTTTCATGATAGGTGTATGTTCTAACAGTAGAAACTCTCGGATGATGGTTTTTAACAAGCTAATGACTTCCTTTATTTCTCTAGAGGTATGCCAGAATCCTTATCTAACTACCTCATAGCCTTCTTGAAGGATCTTTGTAGATTTTGGCGCCATTTGCAGAAGTCATGGTCATTGAGAAGTGGAGAAAGACAGAGCGGTGTCGGCGGATTTCTATGGTTTAGGTTTTATGTTTTCACTTTAATCCAGGCTTTAGATATATATATATATATATATATATATATATATATATATATAGATAGATTTTAATATATATTTTAATATGTTTAAATGGAAATTGAAGCGTCATACTCTGGATTGATCAAAGAGAATTCATCCAATGATAGAAAATGATTGAATTTTAAAATAGCAGCCTATCTTAGCAGTATTGCTGAGATAAGGAGATATACCATTGGGCTTATTCTCAACAGTCTCCATGACATGGCTAAGATCTTCTCAGCTAATCTTCTCACCTAAACTTCTCAGCTAATCTTCTCAGCTAAACTTCTCAGCTAATCTTCTCAGCTAAACTTCTCAGCTAATCTTCTCAGTTGATCTCCATCACCTATATATCAATTAAATTGATAGACAATTATTGAAAATAATTTATTTGGCTCATGCAAATGTGTGACATCTACTATGGTTATCTACCTATCATTCTACTAAGCATATGTTTTCTAGTAGTTAATCGAAATGGGTTAATCAGAACAAAGTTCTAGAAACTATCATAGATAAGTTATCTAAACCAAGTTATAACAATTAATAGAGTTATATTCAGATATCATTGGCAACATAACACATTAACATTGGAGTGATATATAAGAAAGATAAATTATTCTACATTTAGCATTCCTAACTCAATTTTGAAAAAAAGAACTTTGTCTCATCTAGTGGCTTAGTGAAGATATCTGCCACTTATTTGTCTATAGGAATAAATTCAAGACAGATGTCTTCTTTCTCAATATGTTCTCTAATAAAGTGATACATTATTTCTATGTACTTAGTCCTTCTATGTGATATATTGTTCTTAGCAATAGAAATAGCACTGGATGAGTCACCAAACATGACAAAATTACTTACCTTGAGGTAATAGTCCTCTAGCTGATGTTAAATCAAAAACAATTACACAGAACAACTACAGATATATATTCTAACTCAACTATAGATATTATCACACTAGTCTGCTTCTTACTACTCCAGGAAATCAATCTCCTTCCTAGGAATTGATAAGTGCCACTTATACTTTTATTGTCTTCTTTGCAACTTATAAAATCTGCATATGAAAATCCTATCAGTTCAAATTCATTATTCATAGGGTACCACAGACTAAGATGTTGGCTGACCTTAAGGTATCTCAAAATCCTCTTTAAAGTTATGTAGTGAGATTCCTTAAGGGAGGCTTAGTACCTAGCACAGATACATGTACCAGACATAATGTCTGGTCTACTAGAAATTAAGTACAATAAGGATCTAATGATATACCTGTACATGGATTCATCAAAAGGATTCCCCTTCTCATCCTTGTCCAGTGATATGTTTGACTCCATGGAAGTCTTCATGGTGGAAGTAGATTCCATCCCAAACTTATTTATAAGTTCCCTAGTATACTTGGTCTAAGAGATGAATATCTCCTCATCATACTATTTCACTTGGAGACCTAAAAAGTACTTGAGCTCTCTCATACTGCTCATCTCAAACTCTCCCTTCATAAGGCTGACAAACCTTTTGCAAAGATTATCATCAGTATACCCAAAGATTATGTCATCAACATAAATTTGGACTAAAAGACTCTTGTCCTTTATTTTCCTTAGGAATAATGTGATGTCTATCTTCCCCCTTAAGAACTTATTCTTAATAATAAAAAAAGATAGAGTTTCATACTAAGCCTTAGGGGCTTGCTTTAACCCATATAATGCTTTTCTATGAAAATATACATGATAGGTTAGGGTTGGATGTACAAAACCTAAGGATTGCTATATATATACCTCTTCCTTCAGATTACCATTTAGGAAGGCATACTTTACATCCATCTGGTAGACCATGAACCCCTTAAATGTTGCATATGCTAAGAACAATCTGATTGCCTCCATCCTTCCCACTTGAGCAAATGTTTGGTCAAATTTTATCCCCTCCTATTGCATGTAGCCCTTAATTAGCTACCAATCTGGTCTTGTTCTTCACTATATCTCCATGTTCATCTATCTTGTTCTTGAAAATTCATTTGGTGATAATGATGTTGTGTCCTTGTGGCTTTGGCACAAACTTCCAGACTTTACATCTCTTGAATTGCTAGATTTCTTCTTGCATGGAATTGATCTAGAATGGATCCTTGTTAGCATCTTCAAACTTTTTTTTGGCTTCACCTAAGATAATAAGCTCATAAAGAGAGCTTCATTCTGAATTCTGCTTTTTGGTGGTGATACCCTAGCTTATATCTCTAATTATCAGAGTGCTGGGAGGTATCTCAAATATTTGGTTACTATAAGCATCCTGTCAGTACCTTGCTGTCCTACTAAAATGATTCTAGCTACCCATTCCTCTTCAGCAGATTCCTGACTTCCATCAGCTGGCTAAATCTCTTCTTTGATTACTTAAATTTGAGAAGGAATCCTGCTTGAGCTTTGCTTGCCTTGGATAGATAAATCTTGTATATTTAGCTCAGAATCTGCATTGTTAGCAATACTAGATCTGCCCTTATATAACAGACTAGTCTCATAAAAAATAACATGTATAGACTTTTCTATAACTTGGGTCTTCCTATTGAATACCTTATATGCTCTACTATGAGAGTTGTATCCAGCAAGGGTCCTCAGAATGTATTTCTCAGCAAATTTTGTCAAATAAGACTTTCCATTACTTTAAATAAAGTATTTGAAAGCAAAGATTATAAAATAGATATGGTTGTTTTTTGATTTTCATGAGTTCATAGGGAGTCTTTTATGGACTTTGTTGATAGAATCCCTATTCAGGACATGACATACAGTATTAATTGCCTAAGCCTAAAAATATTCTGGAAGTGAGGAGTCACTCAACATAATCCTGGCTGTCTCTTTCAATATCGTATTCTTTCTCTCAGCCATCCCATTTTATTGTGGAGTTTTGAGAGAGGATAATTCCTAGGTGATACCAAGTTCTTTATAGAACTTTGTCATGGATCCAAACTGAAATTCTGTACCATGGTCACTTCTCACTTTGACCATAGAACATTCCATTTTCTTCTAAATAGCCTTGACAAAATTCATGAAGACATTCAGGGTATCTGACTTCTTCCTTAAGAAGAATACCCATGTAAACCTTGAGTGATCATCAACAATCATATAGGCGTACAACTTTTCTCCTAAACTCTGAATGGGAAAAGGACCAAACAGATCTATATGTAATATATATAGACATCTAATAGAGTCTTTTGGGAGCTGAGCTCTTAAAGGTGGCCCTTGTTTACTAGCCCATCTAACATGCATGACAAGGACCCTATTTAACACATCTTAACTTAAGAGAGCCTATAATTAAGTTTTCTAAAAAAAATAAAATTAATTGTCTTGTAATTAATTTGAACAAGTCTCTTGTGCCATGGAACATACAAAGACTCTTTCTCATTAGCTACAAGACACACTAGAGTAGAAGAACTATGGCAAATAAAATCTAAGTAATAAACATTCTCACTCCTAGTACTTGAGAGGATAACCTGTATGACAATTGACTTATTAATCAGACACTTATCATTGTGGAGTTGAATGACATAACCTAAGTCATATAATTAACTTATTCTTACAAGGTTGTGTTGCAACCATTCAACATAAGCTACCCTCATAATAAAGATTATGTTATTGTAAATCATATCATATCCCTTGGAGACTCCTCTATCAGAGCCTCCAAAGATGACCTTAGGTCCATTTTTCACAGGAGTATAGTCTGTTAGAAGACTCATCATTCCTGTCATGTGCCTTGAGCACTCACTATCCAAGTACCATATTTTCTTTAGAATGGCACTTGAACTATCCTTCAAAATATAATTTATTTTACCATAGAAGCCCAATTAAACTTAGGTCATAGGTTATTGTTAGCATTAAAAGAAACACTTTTGCCTACTACTGCCTTAATAGGAGAGCTTCTCTTTGCATTAAGCATATTGTGGTTGTGCCAATAATTAATGACAAAGTGTCTCACATTACCATAACACCAACACTCATGGATATTGTTGCTTCTCTTCTAAATATTTTTTGAAGTAGATGGTGCATCTGAATGTTTATGTTCAACAAATAAGATAATAAAATATTTTTTATTCTTCTCAGCTAGTACCTGGCAGTGCACTCGACGGTAATCAACCTTACTCAATGGTACCATCTTGATAGCAACAAATGTAAGATTTGTAGCTTATATGGAGTTTATGACATCTAATATAGTCTTGCCCTGGCCATACCTAGAGGGAAGCAATACCTTTTGAAAGGTGGTCTGAGTCTTAACTAGAGACTTGCCCATTCCTCTATCCCAAGTACCTATTGCCCTTCCATTGAAGCTTAATCCCCTCTTATTTGTTTGGGAGGGGAAGGAGTCAATAATGGGCAGTACAGATTTTGGATAAGAGAATTGAACCACTAATTTCCTATAATTTAGGAGCTTTTCTTCAAGATCCTTAATGATCTTGCACTTCTGGACTATGGTGCTAACTTGGATGATAGTGATTACTTTTAGTTGGCTTATTTTTCTACTAATCTGAGCTAGCTAGGAAGCTGACTCCGATTGTACAGATTTAGCCTACTATAGAGAAGCAATCTCTTTAGCTTGCCTTTTGACAAGCTTCTTGCTTTTCTTCAGAGATTCCAAGAGAACGCCATACCTGTCAATCAAATGATTTACATACTCTTTATATTCTGATCTATCCTCATCATTAGATGAAGGGATTGCTTCAGAAATTGGGCTAGTTTCATACTCTAAATCTGAAGAAGATGTGTTAGAAATGATTACCTCATAAGGATCAGAATCATCCCGATCATCTTCAGTCATAGCCATTAAGACACTACATCCATCTTCTTCTTAATCTTCTTCCTCATTGTCACTTTTTGGATGTGACAAGTGAGCTCTAATCCTATCTTGGTAGTAGGATAGTCCTCTTTTTTGCATATGTGTAGTTTCATTGAGCTCATCTCCATATGAGACTCACTAGAAGACATGGTTAAGGCCTTGACTACCTGTATAAGATTCTGGTTAGACTGATAAGTCTTTTTTGATAAACCTCCCTCTGATATCACTTGATAGTTTGATGTGTGGTAGTCTAACTCAACTAGGGGGAGGGTGAATAGGTGTCTTGCACTTTAATTGTTTTTTTTTCAGATTTCAGTAGATATGTAAATATAAATCACATATAAAGTAAGCACGCAAAGATTTATAGTAGTTCCCCAAGGTATGGGTACATCAACTTTCCCTCTAAACCTATCTAACAATGAGCTTGACTAGGCGATCTTCTCCAAAACTTAGCTCAAGGAGCCTATAACAAAAATCCCTCAGAATTTCTTAGGTATTCTTCAAGACCCTACCTTAGGCACACATGCCCTACACTCAGGTTTATCAAGTACCCCTATCTCAGGCACACAACCCTACCTTAGAGTACTCCAACTCCTATAACTCAGGAACACTCCTAGTTTCCTACCTTAGACTTATCTCCAAGTTCAACTTCAGATTTACACAAAAATCCTAAAGCTCATGCTGGGAGTACAACCCTACAACTTAAGAATAAAGGCCCTACACTCAGATCTAAAGTTAGATCCTACAGAAAAGATGTTCGTATGAAATATAATAGAAGACTTAAATGTATAAACCTTTAGTCTTCTTGTTCTTCTGTTGTTTTTACTTTGATGGTAAGTAGCTGGATGAAGCTCCTAATAAGTATTGATCTTCAAGTAGAGTTGTTCCAGGGCTTCTCCTTCCTTGATCTTCTTCTTTGATTATAAGATCACACTTGAGTCAGAAGATTGATGCTAAATTTATTCTTCAGAAGGCTTTAAGTAAGAATTAGCTTTCTTTCTCCATACCACAGTGCGCCATTTCTTGGTTTCACGATCTACGCAACGACACTATTCTATTTCTCGAGTGATTCGTCTTTATACCTTTGACTTATATAATGGTCTTGAGAAACATCTTGTCATCGGCATGGGTAAAAATAGAATAGTCTATCCTTACTTTGTGCCCTTCTGCTAATTTCGAATCCCGCCAATCTGTGTGGGCTCAATGAAATTATTTGAATCTTCTTGACGGTAACGTTGAGTAGTACCTTCATTCTAAGTGTTATCTACCTTGGCACTGAGATCTGCGACTTTCAACGATATCATTGAGAATAGATGTCATTCTCAACAGAATAATTCTAGTTCCTGTCCTGGATGACCACGGTATAGTGGATACTGATATACCTTATCAGTGGTATGGCAGAGAACCATTACCCTTCTCAACTGTATACCTCTCCTTTGCTCTAAACATATTTTAGAGTCAATAATAATTGTCCTGCATACTTAAAGTATATATGCTATCAAATACAATATGCTCTTAACATTGGAAGTGATGTATCTTTAAATCTTCTTCAAATCTTTGAATATTGAAGGCAATATTCCCAACATCTTGGACTTCCCGAGATCTACCCAGCGAAGGGATTGCAACGATACTAGGAAATACGATTGGTAGTAGCCCAAATCTCTCTTTCTCAAGATATTTACTTTTGTTAGTGGATACCCTTCTCATAACCCACTCTCCATGTTACTCTTGGACTATCCTAAGATGGTTTATGATTCTTGTAGGGGAGAGATGATCTATTGTTAGATCTAAGTTTAGCTACTCTCCTTAATGTCTGTGTACACTATCACTTGACACCTCTTGGTGATCCATTAGAACTTAAACCAGAAGTCTATGAAACCCCAGTTATATCACTAAATCAGTTACGATCCACTCTTAATATCATAATTTAAAATCTACCCTTAAGCACATATTCTATTGAACAGTGCTAACAATTAATCCTCAATACACGATGGGTGGTGAAAACCTTATAAATATTACTCTATATGCCTCAAAATTCATTCTAGAGATGCCCCATGATCCTACTAATTCTCCTAATTAGTATGATATTTTCCTAAGGTAGAAGGGTCACCAATAGTTCATATAATTGAAGGAGTGACATTATTCCAAATTAATTTCAAAACTATAGTACAAAAGTTCTCCAAAAATTATGTAACTTTTAGGGATTGATAGAAATGATGTCTTACTGAAGTGTTCCAAATTTCAGTTCATTCCAAAGTGATCTTGATGGTTTATTCACTACTTCCCATTTTTGCAAAATGCAACCAAAATATAAAATGAACTAGATATGGTCTTAAAAGCGTGACTACCAAATCCCTTGGCCAAATGTTCTAAAATCAATACCAGAGTTTCATTATGATATTTATAATAAATTATTAGAAGTTCATAATTTTCCTAATTAAATTTGGCCATAATTAAAATTCTAAAATTATGTGACATAAGTTAATTTACCCATGAAGTACTAATTCTTGATGTACAATTGGTTTAAATAAATTACCTGAGGTACATATTGATAAAATAAAATATTGAACATAGTTTCATAATTTTCAAACATTAATTAGTCCATGATTTTTGAAATTGAATAATAAATCCAAAGTGTCACTTATCAAATGAAGTACCTAAAATATTCATCCAAATATTCAAAGAATTTTTTTAGAGATCTATAATATAAAAAAACAATCTAGCTAGAGTTTTAGAATTTTCCAGATAATATTGACCATAAATCTTTCAAAAATACATAAAAATGACACATGAATTTATAAATATTTCTCTATGTAAATGACTTCCAAAAATTCCAACAAAATTTCCAGAGATGTAATATGATATAATATGGCAAGTGCCAAAAAAATCAGAGTTTTCCTAAATCATTTGGTGACTTTATTTCATTAATTTAAATATGTGATAATTGAAATATTGGGTGTTCCTTTAGGTAAATGGTTCCCAAAATTCTAACAAAAATTTCATGAGGTGTAATATGACCTATTATTACATGTGACAGAAAATTAAACTTTTCCTAAGTCATATGCCACTTTTATTTAATTAATTTGATTTGTAATATATTTACCATTAATCAAATACCAAAGATTTTTAACTCCAAAAATCCTAATCTCACTAGAAGTGATGTAATTCATCACATGTTTATGGCAAAAATTTCACTAACATGCATCAAGCCATTTCAGCAGAATACCAAAATACATCTTTTGTGTTATATGAACACCATTTACATATCTACCCACTTCATGAAAGTGGAATACACCAACATGTAAAGGTCCAAATGGACTCAACTTTTAACTAATGACTAAAATAACCTATTTAAGAATATTCCCAACATTTTGGTCCATTTGAGTTCATTAAGCCATGTATATTACTCATACATGCTTATTTAAAATTTTACAAAAACTAAAGAAAATTTTCATCTAAAAATTCCGATTTTTGGATAGTAGGCTCATCTAGGTACCACTCTTGGATGACCAAAATCTCAGGCACATAAAACCAACCTAGAGAAAGATATAAGCAAAATAAGGTCTAGGACACCTTTTGGGCACCCTTTAGCAAAAGGAATATTTTTAAGGCTGTAGGGCACTCCAAAAAATTCACCACTCCATTCTAGAAAGCTATGAGAAAGATCTATAATATTCATATTGGGCACTTTCCCTGAATTAGACTCTAAGAGGCTATTTTTAAGAATGGAAAACTCTATCCATTCAAATTATTTAATGTAAAATATACTATACATTATTAATCATCTTGTACAGATTTAAACCATATCCAAGGCCAACCCATCATCTTAAACCTTTAGCAGATGGTACAAATGAGGCCAACCTGAAGATGCTCTTCCTTAATTTTTTGGCCACCCACTAGCCTCCCCGGGCGGCTACTACCACCACTACCACCTCCATTGAGGCGGCGACCGTCAATTTTCGGCGGAATTGTGGCTAGAAATTTCCTCTTCGGCGATCCTGAGCATGCACAAATACATGGAATTTTTCCCTTCTCCTAACATGGATTCAAACTCAATTGAGCTCAAGCAAAATTACATGTACTGATGTGTACATGGATGCAATTTTCCCGCAATCCAGGTCTATTTCTCCTCCTCTCCCTCTATGCTAGCTTCCTAGATTGTCGAAGAGGCATTTTCACTAGAGTGGCACATTAGTATGTGCACATTAGAATTAAGTTCCAAAAAACCTAACTAAAAGCATATGGATCTTGTGATATCAATAAATAAAGAAATAAAATACTAGATGCAAAGTACCACTGTCAGAATGGAGATTCAAGACTGGATTAGAATTCAAAATCTGCTCTAGAAAATTATTTGGCCAATTCGGATTAGAATTCAAAGTTTTCTTTTTCATTCTCCTATTATCAAACAACTGAGGCTTGAGAATGATCAGCTTCTTCATCTCCACAAATTTCTAGGTTCTTATTCTGTAGAATATCGTTAGTGGTAGGTCAAACCTATCCCCTCACTCATTGCCGCCACTCTTCAAAACTTTTTGGAAAGGGCTCAGGAGAACGATTAAAGATTAACCCTAGATATTAAATTATATCTATATAATTATTAGTGAACGAGCTTTATTTTTAATAAAAATTACCCTAAGAATAAGTGAGTTGGGTTTAATGTTTAAAACTTAGAGAAAAAGCCATGATTTGATTAATTCAACCTTCTTTGGGTTGATTTGGGCTACGCTGGACCAAAGTTAACATTGGTCAATTTCATGAAATTGGTTGGGAGCAATGTATGATTACTGGTCTAATGGCCTCCCTTAGTAGTTAGGATAGTACGGCAAAGGTCAATTTGATATATTGAAGGTCAATTGGGCCTAATGGTATTGAATTGGGCGTTATTGACCTAATTTGACTTTGGTCAATTTGGCTAATTTGGTTGACCAACCCATGTGGTCTGTGGTCAATTGGGTCTCCTTTAGGGTTACAGACATAGTTGTGAGGTCAATTTGAGCTTGAGAGTTCAATTTGGGGTAAAATGACCTAAGTTGACTTGTGTACCATTGGTTCACAATGTGAGTTCACCTTGGCTCAAGGGGCTCTAGGGTGGTCACCTTTGTAACACCCTCATCCATCATGTAGAATATAACAGAAGGTTCGTCTGGGGCCTCACGCCATATTCCATTGATAACAAGTGGAGTTATGCATTGAAACCAAAACATTCACGTATCCTAACTCAGAGTTGCATTCTAGCGAAAACATTAAACTATTTAGAAACCAACACAAGAATGTCCACTAACCAACCAGAGGAATGATATAAAATACACAAAGTGATTGGCCTTAAGGCCTTACAAACTGTTTCCTTTACAATGTGTTTTCTATACATCGGCACACAGGCCGGCTACACATAAAAATAGTAACAAGCATTTAGGTCTTCGAGGGCCAGCCAGCATAGCAAAAAGGGCTTCAACCTACTATTTACCGTTCGGCACTCCAGCACCTGTATAGGGACAAACCACCAAGACGTAACAAACAAAGTAACGATCAGCTTTAGCCTACTAATTTATAACAACCCCACCCCTCACTCGAGGCGGCGGTGCTCCTTCCCTGCAGGTACGCAGCAGGTATAAATATATTGACATAAGAACAAGCAATTTAAGTACCATTCACCATAGAAATTTGCATACATGACCACATGCCCCGAGCACTTAGGGCACATTATCGGTGTACTGGACTTTCCCAATCACACCACCATCTTCAGTCCCAAACTTTATGGTTCATCATTGATCATTTCTAGTCACACATATAGCTAATGACTCCCACCTATGCCCTGACCGCACTAATTACTTTTGGCCGTCTAGTCAAGCAACATAGAGCGAGTACAAATCATCCCTTTCCCGTTGCTCAAATAGCCATGCCATCAAAATGGTAAAAATGACACGAGTCTGCCTTCCCTTTCTCGATCATAACCTATATAACTGCTTTATGTTCTAAGGCTGGCTCTCACAGCCACCACAGCTAGGAACTCAACTCAACATGCTACCCACCCTATCACATAGACATAGGCTTTACAAGAACAATCAAAAGCTCTTTGGGAGCTACCGCTAGCGGTAGCACTACTGCCAAGTGGTATCTAACAGAATAACATTCCGGCCCCAAATCTCGGTGTTTTCCTGGAGCACACCTCTAGTACTACCTGTAGCAAGATGCACACCCCAAAACTCCATAAAACAATATGTTTACCCACTGAGTCTTCTCCAGCACGCAAATCAATCATCACCAATCCAGACCAACCTGTCCAGATGGGCTTCACACAATATGCATATGTCTATACTTCGATTTCGAGCTCTATATGCAATTTATACTGGGGATACAACTGATCAACCCGTCAAAAGTGTTGCCTCCACTAGTTGGTGGAGTATCTTCAGAATTATTTTAAAACAAAGGACTAACATGTCCAAGGTTTTCAAGGGGAGAATCGTTATCCTTGTCTATCTTTTAGGAGCCATGAAATTAAAAGAGATCCGGATGGAAGTGTTTGCAGCACATTCCCCTCCACAGATCCAACCTTGGCTCGTGAATCCGACCATAAGAACTCCTTCCAAGCACTTCAAGTATACTGAATCAACATTCTCCTTCCTCTACTTTCCTTCTTCCTCTTATTTTTTAGGGTCCAAGAGAAAGAGAGAGAGAGAGAGAGAGAGAGAAATGAGAAGAGTTTTCTCACCTCTGATCCTTAATACTCACGAGCCAAACCTCAGCCATTTGATCTCCAGGCCAAAAAATGGATTTCCCAATTTAATCGGTCATTCTTTTTAATCTCGCTACCGCCGCGTGTTAGAACATTATTGTCTGGTAGTAGCTTAGGTGGTGGCGTTGGTCTTATCCAGCATCGCTTTGCCGCTTAACAGCCGCCTGAACATCACTTGACATATGACATTTCTATGGCAAGTAGTATCACTATCGCTTGGCGGTAGTGACTCGACACCACTGGTTCTCGACGCCAACAACTCAATGCCATCAATTTGATGCCCACTACCATCGGCGGTATCTTACTATCGACGGGCGATAGATTCCAGTAACCAGAAAATTAGTTATCTTCATATATGGGAAACCTGCGATGTTACAAATCTCCCCCATTAAAAAATTTCGTCTCGAAATTCAAACAGTTCAGAAAATAACAAAGAATTACAAAATATACAAAATGTACCTCAACGGAAAAGCTCGGGGAACTCCTCAATCATGGTTTACTCGCACTCCCCTGACAGTTCCTCGCGACCACATTTGTCCTAATAGACCATGACCATTTTAATTGACTTATTCCATAGCTGATTGACCTCCGTATCTTCGATTCAAATTGGCTTGACTCTTGTTGACAATCTACTATCGACTGGCACCAGATCTACAACAACCACTTGTGTTGGCACTTGCACTACCTTCTGTTGCACTGATATGTGAAACACATCATGCAAATAACTTAGCTCTATTGAAAGAGCGAGATGATAAGCAACTTCACTAATACATTCAATGATTTTAAATGGCTAAGATATCTCAGACTCAGCTTCTTCAAGCGTCGAATCCTGGATACACCTTTGAACGACTTGATCTTGAGAAAAACCCAATCGCCAACCGAAAACTCAACATTTTGGTGCTTCACATTATAGTACTTTGTCTGTCTCTCTTAAGAAATCAACAGGCACTACCGAATAAGGTGTATCATCGAAGTCGCATCTTCAACATCTTTACGCTTATACAATTTTGATTCATCTATTTCTACCCAAGACAATGCAGTACGACACTTAATACTGTATAAGGTCTCAAAGGGCACCATCTTAATACTTGCTTGGTAGTTATTGTTATAAGCGAACTCGATCATAAAGAGATGGTCCTCCCACCTCTTCCCCAAATCAAAGGAGTACATACGAAGCATATCTTCTATTGTCCATTTTACCTTCTCGGTCTAACCATTTGTTTGCGGATGAATGGCCGTGCTGAACTTCAGCTTGGTACCCAATAATTGGTGGATTAGCCTCCAATTTTTCGAAGTGAAATGCCCATCTAAGTCACTAACATTACTACGGGGCGCACTATCCAATCGTACGATATTGTTAACGTAAAGCTTTGCCAACTTTTCCACTAAATCGTCCCTCCTATTCAAAATGAAGTGTGACACCTTTGTCAAATGATCAAAGATCACCCAAATGACATTGTTCCTGCTCTGCGATCTCGACAAACTGTACACAAAATCCATAGATATGTCGTCAAACTTCAACTCTGGTATCGGTAATGACTTCAGGAAACTACCGAGCTTTTGACATTTAGCCTTCAGTAGGGCACAAGTTTGACACTTCACCACATAATGAGCTATGTCTTTCTTCATCCCTTGCCACAAAAAAAGTTTTTTCATATCCTTGAATATCTTTGTGCTCCCCGGGTGGATTGATTACTTTGTAAACTATGCCTCATACATCAATTACTCTTATAATTTACCCACATTTGGGTTGCACAAGCAACTACCCTTCCACTAAAGACAATTTTCAAAGGAAAACTGGGCATTTGACCCATCCATAGTCTTCACCATGTAGCATTTCATACTACTATCCAACACATTGCTTGTTGAATCCTGTCCACAAGATCATATTGCACCTCCGTCTAGTTTAAACATGCATTAGTACTAGATCTCCTATCAACACAAGAGATCTCCATGGCCTCCAGATCATGAATAAGATGCTCATCATGCATCCGTTTTAAGTTGGCCTGTATCGGAGCCATGTGACTCAACACATCTGCGATAATATTTCCCTTCCTTGGAACATAGTCTATCTCAAAAGTGTAATCCCCAAGGAACTCCATCCACCTCCTTTATCACATATTGAAATCCTTCTAATTTAATATGTACTTTAGGCTCTTATGGTCCCTATAGATGCCAATCATCATGCTATACAAGTAATGCCACCATAACTTCAGAGCGAATATCACATCCGCCAACTCCAAGTCGTGGACAGGATAATTTCTCTAGTACACCTTTAGCTGGCAAGAGCCATAAACTATAACCTTCCTAAACTGCAGAAGCACGCAACCTAAGATGCACCCTGAGGCATCAATGTAGGTCTCATAGCCTTCTGCACCACATGGAGAACACAAAATAGACGCTGTGGTTAAATGACTCTTCAGCTCCTCAAAAGCTTGTGCGCACTTTGGCATGCAAATGAACTCCTGATCCTTCCTTATCAACGTAGTGAGAGGTAAAACTATCCACGAAAAGTTCTCTGCAAATCGCCATTTTTATCCAGCATGTCCAAGAAAGCTCCTGACTTCCGCCACAGTAGTTAATACAGGACACTCCCATATCACAACTATCTTCATCGGATCCATAATAATACCCTCACCACTAACCACATGACCAAGAAAAGCCACTGACGATAGCCAAAACTCACACTTAGAGAAATTGGCATAGAGTCGATTCCTCCTCAAGGTATGCAAAACCAAGCTCAAATGATTCACATGATCCTCCTATTGCTGAGAGTATACTAATATATCATCTATAAAGACGATCACAAATATTTCCAAATACTCCTAAAAGGTCCTGTGCATCAAATCCATGAATACTAATGGCATATTTGTTAATCCAAACAACATCACAATGAACTCATAGTATCCATAGCGTATACCAAACAATGTATTGGAAATATCACATTCCCTGATCCTCAACTGATAATAGCCAAACTTCAAATCCAGCTTCGAATAAATAGTTGATCCAACTAGTTGATCAAACAAATCATCAATTCTCAGAATCAGATACTTGCATCAGCTTGTTCAGTTCACAATAGTCAATGTGTAGATGCAAGCTTCCATCCTTCTTCATCATAAAAAGGACTGATACACTCCAAAGTGACATACTTGGACGTATATAGCCTTGCTCTAGTAACTCCTATAACTGAACCCTTAATTCCGTCATCCCCTTTGGCACTACACAGTACAGTGAGCATGACATAGAATTCACACCTGGAACCAACTTAATAGTGAAGTCAATCTATTGATGAGGTGAAATTCCAGGGAGATCTTTAGAAAACACATCCACAAACTCCGACACAATAGGAAAGTCGCTCAAACTGGACTTCGGCTCTACAGCCTCCAATAGCGTGAAGAATAACTCCGCATCTTTCCAAACTACCATGACTACTTAGAGAGCAGACATCAGTATCTTGCTCGATCCTCGCATACCAACAAACTTAGTCTCACATTCAGTGTTCTGTACCAGTGTGACTTTCTTTGAGTTGCAATCAATGCAGACATGCTGCTCCGAAATTCAGTCCATGCTAAAGATCACATCAAACTTCAATATTGGTAGTATAGATGCTTCCAATCCAAAGTCATGACTTCCTTTCCACACTTAAGCACAACAAATTCTATCTGCATGAACCGAGAATCCATTAGGTATCAATACTTCCAATCAATCTATCGATATAAAAGAAGGCACTTTGATATGCAACACAAAGTCCTTAGACAAAAAGGAATGAGAAGCGTCTGTATCGAACAGTACTCTCACCTGATAGTCCAAGATTATGACAAAACCTAATTCAAACAAGTTAAGCAATGCACACAAGATAGCAAGTATATAAAGCAATAAAAGTTGTATAGTAAACCGTACCTATCACCACATCGCTTTGTTTTGTGGCCTCCTATTGGCCAAGATTGTACACTCGGGGTTGTGCTAGAGCATAATGGGATGCAGTTGGTTTCAATGCCTTCCCTTTCTCCGCATAAGATGCACCCACCTTTTCTCCGTCTTTGGATGAACACTCGAACAATCATGAGCCATAGGTCCCACATTACAGCACGTGTAGCAAGTGAGCGGACTTTGCCCTGTAGTAATTCTATAAATAGTAGTGGAAGGAGCTGGCCCAGAAGACCGAGACTTCTTCTTCCACATGCCTTTCCCATACTTTGTAGAGCTCAGTACTTTGAACTCTGGCTTTTTCACTACCAAGTCCTTATTACTTTGGAACCTTTTCAGATATTGTTCCAGGGATCGAGCAGTGTTGACTAATGCCAGAAAGCCCTTTTTCATTGGACCTAAGAGAAGTAACATCAAATCATCACGTAAACCTTCATAGAACCTGTTTGTCTTGCACTCCTCGTCAGCAAACGTAGAGCCTACATTCCGCCCAATCTTGTAAACTCATGCAAGTAGTCATCAACACAACTCTTACCCTAAGTCAACCTTCGGTACTGATTATCCATAGCAATCCTCTATATAGATGGGAGATACCTCACAAGAAAAATCCTCGAGAACTCCATCGAGACCTCGGACAGTCGCCTTCCAGAAAACTGATGTAGTTCCAACTTATCCCACAAGAGTCTTTCCTCTCCTTCCAAGAGAAAGGAAGATACCATCACCTTCTACCTCTCCTCTATCTCTGTCACCGTCAAGGTTCTCTTTATTCTGGAGAGCCAGTCCTCGGCCTGAGTGGGGGATCCAGTTCCCTCAAATGTTGGAGGATGGATGCTTCATTTGCTTTTTCGTCACTTGCCTCATCACCAAAGGCTAATGGGGACTTGCGTTGTAACACCCCTATCTGTCACATAGCATATAGTAGTAGGTCTGGCCGGGGCCTGACGCCATATACCATGGACAGACCGAAAGGTTACTCATTGAAACAATTCTTCCAATCGTAACGTCCTACACAGAGCATCTAGCGGAAGCAATTTATTAAGTTACAAAATAGGAACCCAGTCACAAGCATGAATGTCCACTATCGAACCCAAATAGGAATGAATTACAAAGTACACAAAGTACTGGCCTTATGGCCTTATAAGAGTTCACTAAATTTAAAACAGTGTCTTCCATACTTCGGCTTGCAGGCCGGTCACACATAAATTAAACAAGTAAACAAAACAAGGCCTTGAAGGGCCGGCTCAACAACAAGGGCTTTGGCCTGCTATTTGCCACTCGGCTCCGCGACACTTGCAAGCACAATTCACCGCAACGGTGGCAAACAAAAGTAACGGTCAACTAAAGCTGACAAAATTATAACGATCCCGCCCTAAACTCGGGGCAGCAATGCTCCTTCCCTGCACTTATTAGCATAATAAGCAACATAGTGAATAATCATAACATCACAGGTGAGGGCAAACATGGCCGCACACCCCGTGCTCTCAGGGCACTTACACGGTGAGCCCGGTCAAAACCGCAGTCTCACCACCTCCCCTTGGACGGCAATACTCGTGAGCATTTTAGTCTTTCCGGCCTAAGCCTAAGACCCTCCATTTATGCCAACGGTAAGTGCCATGTACTTTAGGTCTCTTTAACCGAACGACACAGAGCGGGTACGGTTCCGCCTAACCCGTTGCTCACACCGCAACATCAATTTAAGCCATATGTGCGGGTCAAGCTTCCCCGAGTCCCAAAACGATCAAACATGCACATAACCCAGTTATGTTCAAGGCTGGCTCCCCGGCCACCAAGATGGCAGAAATGAGTTCTCGCCCAGTTTTCCGGGTGCACCTTGGAGTTAATCCCCAAGAATCCCTGATGCAATCTACCACGTAGAAAACCCCAAAGAGGATGACCCACAAAATGGAGTTTTCGAAAACAACCAAAGGCACAGAGTCTTCTCTGGCTAATCATGCACAATGAAACATCACCGATCCATACCATATTGTCCGGGTAGGTTTCACACACCTTGCCTATGTCCTTATCTCGATTTTGGACTCTAAATGCAAACAAGGGGGACTATTCACATCTAACCCAAGGAACGCCGCTCACTCACCACACACTCGCAGGAGCGGGTTTCCTTATACAAAAGAAGGAGAGCTTCATATGCTCAAGAAGAGAATCGTTACCCTTGGGTTTCTCTTTGGCGCCATGGAAATCTATACGGATGAAAAGCACCGCGATGTCCTCGCCTCCGTAGATCTTGACTCGGCTTGCGATTTGGCGCTCTGAATCTCCTCCGGCAACCAGATCTCTCTTCCTTCTTCTTCCTCGCTCTCCCCTCTCTCTAAAACTTTAGAAAGAGAAAACCCAAATAGAATGAGGGTTTTTAAGACCTATTCCCGGGTATATCCCAGCAAGAATGGCCCTGAGTCATTGGATCCCAAAATAAGGAAACAGATGGCCACGATTCACACTTAAAATCCAAAACCTGGGCCAAACACGGCTTGCGACACACCCGTATCCAAGGCCGTGTGCCTCATTCGACTCTAAAACCATCGCATCCTGAAATGAACTCGGGCTCTTGACACGCCCGTGTAATGCTTAACACGCCCATGTCATCTAGTACACGCCCATGTAGCTGGGCGTGTTCCTCCATCGACACAGGTCCAGCACCAACCTGAGGAGAACACGGGTATTCGACATGCCCGTGTCAAATTTGACACACCCGTGTTGAACCCGAACACGCCTGGGCTCAGGGCTTGACTCTCCCCTCGACACAACTTGGCTAACAACCCTAGTAGGACATGACTTGGGACACGCCCGTGTCTCAGGCCAGGTTCGCTGTTCGATAATTGTCGACTACAATTTCGTCGACCACACGACCATCGTCGAACCCGAGCATGGCACGCCCCTGGGACACGCCTGTGTCCCAGTCCGTGTGACATCTACCAAGTCCAAGACTTGGCTCAAAATGCCACCCATCCCTCTTTTGAGTTTTGGGGCGATACATGACTCATAGCCATATGCTCAACTACGCGAACCTGTGTCGAGGAAACCTCAGGGGTAGGAGGCTGTACTTGCCCTCCTGGTTGCACATTAATCATTACGGACATGTCTTCAGTAACCAATCTTATTTTTTTAGCAGAAGGAGGAGGTGTAGGAACCTTAGCTGGTGCACAACTCTCTACCAAGCGCTGAGGCTAAGACTACCCTGCACCGCTTCTAGTCACGTATAATCGTGAAATACACAGTTAAGCAACTAGAAATATTGCATAACATCAATCAATGGAACACACAAGTTCCACAAACATGTGTATTTTCATTCCTAAGTTGATATTCATGGGTTCTTTTATGTTATAACGGTAACGCACTGACACGTGCTCACCACCCCTTAAAAGAATTCGAGCATGAATTCGAATAAGAAAGACCGACACCAGAAGCTAATACCAATTTGTAACACCCCCATCCATCACGTAGAATATAATAGAAGGTTTGGTCGGGGCTCCACGCCATATTCTATAAATAGTCAGTGGAGTTACGTGTTAAAACCAAAACATTCAAGTATCCTAACTCAAGAGTTGCATTCTAGCGAAAGAATTAAACTATTTAAAACCAACCACAAGAATGTACACTAACCAAATATAGGAATGACATAAATACACAAAGTGTTTGGCCTTAAGGCCTTAAAAATTGTTTTCTTTACAATGTATTTTCCATATATCAGTACACAGTCTGACCATACATAAAAACTATAACAAGCATTTAGGCCTTCGAGGGCCAGCCAGCATAGCAAAAGGGCTTCAACCTACTACCTCCCGCTCGGCTCTCCAGCACCTACATATGGACAAACCACCAAGACGTGGCAAACAAAGAAACGATCAGGTTTAGCAGACCAATTTATAACGAACCCACCCCTCACTTGGGGCGATGGTGCTCCTTCCCAATAGGTACGCAAAATGTATAAATATATTGGCATAAGAACACACAATTAAAGCACTATTCACCACAAACATTGGCACGCATGACCATATGCCCCATGCATACAGGTCACAACATCTGTGTACTGGACTTTCCCAGTCACACCACCATCTTCAGTCCCAGACTTGATGGTTCAACATTGAGCATTTCTAGTCACACATATAGCTAATGACTCTCTACTATGCCCCTCGACCACACCAATTAATTTAGGTCATCTAGTCGAGCGACTTAGAGCACGTATAGATCATCACTTTCTTGTTGCTCAAATCATCATGCAATCAGAAAGGTCGACATGATGCGGGTCGGCCTCCCCTTTCTCAATCACAACCTATAAAACCGCCATATGTTCCAAGGCTAGATCTCACAGCCACCACACACGGGCACTCCAGGCTCTTAACTTAACATGCTAGCCACCTTATCTCATGGACACAGGATTCACAACCACAATCAAAAGCTCTTTGGGAGATATAGCTAGTAGTAGCACTACCGCCGGGAGGTATCAAATAGAACAACAATCCTACCCCAAATCAGGGTGTTTTCCTGGAGCACACCTCCAGTACTACCTACAACAAGCTGCACACTCCAAATCTCTATAAAACTATATATTTACCCATGGAGTCTTCTCTGGCATGCCTCCAGTACTACCTACCAGGGATACAACCGATAAACCCGTCAGAAAAGTTGTCTCCACTAGTTCATGGATGATAACTCTGAGTTTATTGTTTTTTATATAGTTTTTATTTAATAATTAATTATATTATAAATTAACTTTCTAATTTACTTTCTTTTCTTATTTCAGGTCAATCTGGGCTGCGAATAATAAATCGAAGCTGATAGGACTGAATAATAGAAGAAGCTGAGCAAATTTGAAAAAATCTAAAGTACACGCCCTAGTCACGGGCATGACCATCAGGTCACAGGAATGACCATCAGGTCACAGGTGTGACAATCAGGTCACAGGTGTGACAATCAGGTCACAGGCGTAACTGATAGGCATGACCCATCAAGATGTTCCAGAAGCCATGCAACGTCATTTAAAGTTACACGCCCCTATCACGGGCGTGACATAGGGCGTGACCGACCGAAAGAGCTCTAGATTCCAATTCCATGTCAGATAATTCTATGTAATTATGTGATAACAAAACTAGCAAATTCATTGTATTGCAAAGGGTTAAATAGTTATAAAATTCTCTCTCGAGCAATTCAAAATCAAAATCTAAGTTGAGTAAATTTTCTCTCGAACAATTTACAATACTCAAATTTGAATTAAAGATATTACCCTATCTCCTACATGAATTCATGAAATCCTATCTCTTAAATATCATAAATTCATTTATTCGTATCAAAATTATCCAATTAGCATATCGCTCGATCATGAGAATTGAACTGCAAAGAGAAATAACACCTAAATATGAAAATTTATCCATTATCACAAACATCCAATTTCTCAATCTAGAAGTTTGAGACTCATGTAAAACAAAAACTAAATTCATAACTAGGATAATTCTCAATATTTTAAAACCTATATAAGAATAAAATACCATGAATTCGACGAAAACAAGAAGATACATGATTATTAAATTGTTCAAATGAAAAGTTCAAATGAAATAAAAATTAAATAAGGTTAGATCACCAAGAGAAAAAAAAAATTAAGAGAGATACATGGAAGATTAAACGCATACAAAATCTCCTTCAATTATTCCTTTGCTTGGGTGCTCCACCTTCGTCCTCCAGAAGTTCTCCAAAAGAAAATGATCCAAAAGTCCCCATTAATTTTTTTCTCCAGGTTTTTATAGTCTCATAGCAAACATGGTCGAACACGGGTTCTAACACGGCCGTATTGCAGGCCGTGTTGATAGTTCCAGTGCGGTTCTACACAAATAGGCGTGTCTGGTCACGGGCCATGTCATCTGACACAAGTACTAACACAGCCATGTTGGAGAACACGGTCGTGTTAATCTTCATGTTCTTCAGATACGGGTTGGTCGGCTTCAGTTCTCCAATTTGTCCCAAAAAGAACATGGTCTGGGAACACGGGCATGTTACTACCCGTGTGGTGCTCTGACTTCTCCCCCATTTAATCCGATCCAGCTAGAATAGAATATGGGTAGGCACACGGGCATGTTCCTACCCGTGTGTGACCAATTCTTCTCCTGTCATCAGCCATGTTGGATCCGTCAAATCCCCTGTTTGCTCCTAGACTTTTAGTTTCACTAGTTCGCAGTACCTATATTAGAAAATGAAGTAGTAAGTGAATAGCTCTATACATGAAATAATAGAAACTCCAAACTATGCTCTACTATTCATGATAATACCAATTCCTAACTATTCTCGCGCAATTACTTGATAAAGAGGTAGAAAATAGTGGACATGATTACAATTATTATAGTAAAAGCCTATCATAATTATACTCATCAAATACCCCCAGACTTGAGTGTTTGTTTGTCCCTAAGCAAACAAATTCAAACAATTGGGTTACCCATACCTAATTCTTCTTCCACACACTGGTTGTTATGAATTCAAATAGAAATTCTATGTTGCAATTGTATAGGAAATAGTATAACAGATTTTTCTAAATATAACTTTATCTTAAAATTCCTCCAATACATATCTTAACTATTTTTCGCTCTTTCTTAGAATTATGATTATAGTTATCCATAACTATTGTGAGGAGAAAATAACAATCTTAATAAAATATGCATTAGTATTTCAAAAGTTAAAAATACCCATATTGATAGTCATGCACTTTCCCTTACACACCCTCTCCACGACACTAGTGAGAATTAGTAAGGTTGGATCCTTAGGACTTGTATTATGGTGTAACCTTTTTGGCATAGGATAGGCGATTATAGGTGGGGTAATCAAAGATAAATTTGATGGTTTTCATCACACCTAGATCACAATTGAGCCCATTGTATGGTAAATACCTTAACATTATCTTAAAATTATAAGAGCACCCCCAGACTTTGCACTTATTATACTTCCCAAAATTTTTATGGAAACTCTATATTTATATTTTTTTTATTAACCAAGGGTCATGAGTAGGGATCATTCCGAGTGGGTGCAAGTATACACGCACTCAGGTCACATATCACTATGTTTTTTTAATGATTCATAGTTGGGATCATTCAAAGTGGGTGCAAGTATACAAGCACTCAGGCTGCATATCACTATGAACATACTCATTCCATGAAGGTCTCAATGATAGGTGTGTTAATAGGTAATGATTGGCCTTGGTGAATTTTAGTAGTAGAGTATCAAAAGATATAAGGATTAGGTTCAAATTGGGTGTACAAGGGTATAATGTTTAAGGTTTTGGGATTGCCAGGCTCAAACTATCCAAAAGGAGGCCTAAGTCATTTCCACCCTTACTAATTAACTTGTGCAAAATGTTTGAGGATCGCTAGTAAGTTCTAGACACCAATAGACAAAATTCTTTATTTTGATTTCCTAATACAAAATTATCAAAATATTACACTCATCGACTCATTTTAGTATAGATAAATATATTTTCAAAAATGGAGTGATTATTAGTTAATAATATAAAGGACGAATCTTTTTAAAATAAATTATATGGAGAAAATTTGGCTAATGAATTTCTATACGTAGTTACTAAACAACAAATTTGAACACGAATTCATTTTAATCAGCGTGTGAAAGTAAATTAGATAGTTATACTCCCAAACTAGTGAAGTAATGAGAGCTTAAAGAGAAGGAACAAACATTTACGGGTGTTTAACAATCTTGAGTACTATAATAACATAAAAAAAAAATTTACACCCAATTGTAATCATGTCCTTCACAGAAATTATAAGTAAACAACATTCACCCCCAGACTTTAAAGTTGCAATGTCCTCGTTGTAATAATAAAAAAAACTGAGAGCAATGTCACCAAAATAGAAAAAAAAAATTACTATCATGAATGTAGAAGAGCACAAAATATAGATATAATATATAGATAAGAGTACATCATGATCAGAGCAGAGCACATCCTCATTATCAAATGACACAATATTGTTACTGATAATAATACAGGAACAGATAAATAAAAATAAATGCGACAGAACATCCACCAATATAGAAATGCAAATCAGAAATACACAGGAGCGTCGTCCTGATCATCCAGGGACGGAGGCTGGCGAGGAGCTAGCCGTGGTGGGCTGGTGATCCCCAAGTGATGTTGGATCTGAAAGATGGCGTCCTCAGTCCACTACTACGTGTCCTCGATATGCTGAAGGCGTGGCGAGAGCTGGGTCTCGTAGAAGTACTGTAAATCACGCGCGTACTGAGACTGCGGTCGAGGAGGGATAGTAGAAGACTCGCCCTGAGTGTAGGTGGACTGGGCTGGGGCAATCAGTGGATCATTGAGGCCAGGATCGACCTCGTCATCAGCGGAAGGGACAGGTACATGTCATCCACGACTCGCAATGGTATAAGTAATCCCACCCCAGCCCTGACGGGAGGTGATGAGGCGGATGGAGAGAAGGCTGGCCATGGTGATAGGCCCAGTCTTTGCCACTACGATCATCGGGGGAAGGGACGAGAATATGCCCATATTCCTCGCAAGACAAGTAATGTACGGGGTTACACTAATAGACCCGATACGCGAGTTGTCGGCCTGATGAAGAATTAACTGGGTAAGCATATACCCCAGGTGGACGGGGTATCGGGAAGACATGCTATGTTAATATAAGATATCCTGTCTACTAACAACGCTAAAGCTTTCGCCCTAGCCGCTCAAGGTATGAATAAGTAGGTGGTGGATGTAATGGAGGGAGGGAGAATCTAGCCTTCAGGCCTTAGACCTCTTAGCTTAATAAGGATCGACGTCAAAGGAGAGATGGGCCCAGATATTGCCCGCAAGGTCACGCGTAGGGAGGTCAAAATGAAAATCAGCATAGGCAGTAGAAGAGACGAAGGAATCGTGATATACCCCTAAGTATTGGGTGAATTGGAGAAGGGTGAGGGTATGAAAAGTGCCCGCCACCCGAAATGAAATAATTCCCTTGTGCGGGTTTCCATGCTCCATCAAGGAAGGCCGAAGGTTTAAATAAAAAGTGGACAAGAACTCGAGTGTAATTTCTCGAAAACCTAACTCCTTTATGACAAAAAAACCTTGCAACCCGACTACAGATATGAGCTCCCGTACATCGTCCGCCAGACCTATTGTTTCCAAGTCGTCCCAGTCGATTATTCGTATATCCTGGATTTTTTTGGATTATAGGCGATTGTAGCGATTTGTATGCATTGCGTCTGTGAAGACCAGCGGTTGAGCGGCATCGCACCTCTCTGTAGATAATTCTTGAAGCTCCGGCCGACGTCGGCGACCGTCTTGGCTTTGGAATGAAGACATGATCTGAATAAAAAGAAGATTTTTTTTTTTTTAAATTGAAGAGGAAATATGAGGAGATGAAATTCTAAAGAAGGAGAGGAGAGTTGAGATATGGAGGAGAAGAGAATGGGGAAGAAGAACAAAATAAGAAGAAATTATAAGAATGCAAACCCAAAAATTGTACCTATGAAGAATGATTGTGAGGAGAAGATGTAGATCCACGAATTTGGAAGGTGATGGTGCTATACCCGACTAGAAGGGAGCTGGGATTGGAAGTGGGGAATGTGAGGTTGAGGAAAGGAAATTAAAAATTCGGCCCCTATTAATAGAAGATGAACACGGGTGGACACACGGCCGTGTGTGCACCCGTGTTTGGGAATCAATGAGTGCGGGAAACACGACCTCCAATGAGACGTGTGGTAAAATTGTGGGAAAATGTGCGCGTCAGTTGGACACGATCAACAACATGACCGTGTTCCGGACCCTTGTTCCGACATGTTTTCAATGCAGTATAGTCTACACGGCTAGTAATACGGCTGGGTGGAAAGCCGTGTCCTCCTCGGGAGAAATTTCGCCTAGTTAACATGGGATAGAACACGGGTTGGTGTTCTGCCATGTCCTTCTCTGAATGAAATAGGTAAAATCAGATATTCTGACACGAAATCCCACATGGTTGTGTGCAAACCCGTGTGGTGCTCTGGATGAATATGGGCAATTGAATGCTTCGAAACACGGCATCACACACGGGTGTGTGGATGGTCGTGTTGTGCTCGTGAAAAAATGACATTCCCTGGGTTTTATATGGCACACCGCCGGCTGAGTGGATGTGTAATGGACATGGCCAGGAATACGGCTGTGTGCTTGGCCATGTACTCCTCTGACTTGGAAATTTCCCTTAGGTGATTTTCATTGCTAATTTTTGGGTTAAATTTTTAACTAAACTTTACACTAAATTTTTTTTTTATAAACTACATAGACAATCTACTATACTATATGGATTCCTAGTTAAGATAGAGGTAAGATTCTAGATGAGTAAAGTCTTGAGGAAGCGCACTGTAATAGAGTTTTAATCGGTGCCCATTGACCTTAAAGTCTCCCTTTTAAGGGTGGGTTAACATGACGATGTCGTAGGGAAAGACTTCTTTGACATGGAAGGGACCAGAC
Organism: Platanthera zijinensis; assembly: GCA_039513925.1. NCBI lineage: Eukaryota > Viridiplantae > Streptophyta > Magnoliopsida > Asparagales > Orchidaceae > Platanthera > Platanthera zijinensis. The sequence continues at coordinate 57,220,511 of CM077086.1, forward strand.
CACCTCGATCTTAACTTTCCTCGAAATAAACACAATCTGGAATTAAAAAGGAGGACTTGGTCACCTTTTTGGAATGTATTGGGTTTGCGAAGGTGACAGTCATGGAATAGTTTAGTCTTCTCCTTATAAATCCGGGAGTTCTCATAGGCCATGGTTCTCCACTCATCTAGTTCGTTAAGCTGAAGTTTTTTGCTTCTCCCCTATAGAATTGGTATCAAAATTCAAAGAGCGTATTGCCCAATAAGATTTGTGTTCTAATTCAATAGTAAGGTGACAAGATTTACCATATACTAATCTAAAGGGGGTGGTACCTATAGGTGTTTTGAATGCGGTCCTATATGCCCATAAACAATCATTTAGTTTCCTAGACCATTATTTTCTATTCCATTCTATAGATTTTTCTAAGATTCTCTTAAATTCTTTATTTGATACTTCAACCTGACCACTAGTTTATGGATGATAAGGTGTAGCAATCCTATGTGTAACTCCATATTTTTGTAATACATTTTCTAGCTATAGATTACAAAAGTGTGAACCCCTATCGCTAATAAGTGCACGTGGTGTGCCAAATCATTCAAATAAGGATTTCAAAAATTGAATCACTACTCTAATATCATTAGTATGCAAAGTTTGCGCCTCTACCCACTTTAATACATAATCTATGGCTACCAAAATATATTTATTCCCATACAAAACTGGAAATGGTCCCATAAAATCAATTCCCCACACATCGAAAACTTCACATTCAAGAATAAAATTGTGGCATTTCATGTAATTTATAAATATTACCTGATTTCTGATAAGAATCACATGAAAGCACATACTTTTGGGCATCACTGAATAGAAGGGGCCAAAAAAAACCAGAGTCAAGAACCTTTTTGGCAGAGCGATTTGCTCCATAGTGACCACCGGTAGGGCCTGAATGGCACTGCTCCAAGATTTTCCAACCCTCCTTTGCTATTACACACCTTCGGATAACGGAATCTGCACATATCTGAAAAAGAAAGGGGTCCTCCCAAAAGTAATATTTCAAGTCAGAGAAAAATTTCTTTTTCTTTTGATATGAAAAATCCTTTGGAAGGACCTTAGCCATGAGATAGTTTGCATAATCGGAAAACCATGGATAATAAGGATTTATTTTTGTAGATAATACAAATAATGATTCCTCAGGGAATGTATCAGAAATCTCAGATTCATCTAACATTGCTCGTAAAGGGTTTTCTAAACGTGATAGATGATTTGCCGCTAAGTTTTCCACTCCTCGTTTATCCCTGATTTCTAAATCAAATTCTTGTAATGAAAGAACCCAACGGATTAAACTAGGTTTTGCTTCCGTTTTGGATAGTAAATATCTAAGGGCAGTGTGATTTGTGCATACTATCACTTAGATAATGTTAAATAAGATCTAAATTTATTAAATACAAAAACCACTGCTAGGAGTTCTTTTTCAGTTGTGGTATAATTCTCTTGTGCATCATTAAGTGTTTTGCTAGCATAAAATATAGGATGAAAATTGTTTTTCGGCGTTATCCTAAAACAGCTCCTACCGCAAATCTACTAGCGTCACACATGATCTCGAACGACTGAGAAAAATCAGGTGCGATCATAATAGGAGAATTAATTAATCTCTCTTTTAAGAACTCAAAGGCATGTAGACACTCTTGATCAAAGATAAAAGGTGTGTCTTTCTCTAAGAGTCTAGTAAGTGGTTTAGCAATTTTTGAGAAGTCTTTAATAAACCGGCGGTAGAATCCCGCATGTCCTAAGAAAATTCTAACTGCCTTAACAGAGGTTGGTGGTGGTTGTTTTTCTATGGTCTCTATTTTCGCTCTATCTACTTATATTCGTTGGCTTGAGATTTTGTGGCCAAATACTAACCCTTCTTGTATCATAAAATGACACTTTTCCCAACTAAGCACTAGATTGGTTTCTTCACACCTCCTCAGAACTTTTTCTAAATTATTCAGACACAAATCAAATGAATCTCCAAATACAGAGAAATCATCCATGAATACTTCCATAATATATTCGACATATTCATTAAAGATGGCTAACATACACCTTTGAAAAGTGGCAGGTGCATTACATAGATCGAATGGCATACGTCTATAGGCAAATGAACCAAATGGGCAAGTGAATGTTGTTTTCTCCTGGTCTTCTGGTGCTATAGGAATTTGGAAATACCCAGAAAGTCCATCTAGAAAATAATAATAAGAATGTCCTGATAGTCGTTCTAATATTTGGTCAATAAAGGGTAAATGGAAGTGGTCTTTCCTAGTGGCATCATTTAACTTCTTATAGTCAATACAGACACGCCAACCTGTTACGGTTCACGTTGGAATCAACTCATTCCTATCATTTGCTACCATAGCTAGACCTCCCTTCTTAGGGACGAATTGTACAGGACTTACCCATGAACTATCTGAGATAGGATATATCATACCAGCATCTAATAGTTTAACAATCTCAGCCTTAACTACCTCTTTCATATTTGGATTTAGCCTACATTATGGTTGAATAGATGACTTATAGTTTTATTCTTAAAGGATTTTATGGGTGCAAAAACTAGGATTAATACCTTTTATATCAGATATTTGCCAAGCTATTGCTCCTTTACATTTCTTCGATATAGTTAATAATTTATCCTTTTCAATATTAGAATGATTAGATGAAATAATAACTAGATACGAAGAATTAGCTTCTAAGAATGCATACTCAAGATGATCCGTAATTTTTTAAGTTCTACTTTAGGTGGATCCTTAGTATTATTGTTATGAACTTCATGATCCATTTATGTAATTAAACTATATTCAGTTGTTCTATCCATTGAAATAGATTTATATAGAATAAATAAATGTTCAACAATGTCTTCATTTTTTTCATCTTCTAGATAATAATTAGTGATGCAAATTTCTAAAGGATCTCTATAATATAAAGTAGAATTCATAGAAGTCATAAAATTATCAACACCATGAGAAAAAAAGCAATAATCATCATTATCTAAAGATTGTTTCATAGTATTGCCTATTTGAAAAGTGACTACATCTTCCCCTACTCGCAAAACTAGTTTACCATCAAAAACATCAATTAAAGCTTTAGATGTGGCTTGAAATGGATGATCTAGTATAAGTGGTACTTCAATGTTTTCATCCATATCTAAAATAACAAAATTAGCAGGAAATATAAACTTATCTACCTTAACCAATACATCTTCTACTATGCCTCTAGGATACTTAACCGACCTATCAGCTAATTTAATACTCATTCTAGTCAAGCTAAGTTCTCATAGGCCTAGTTTCAAATATATTTTATAAGGCATCAAATTTATACTGGCTCCTAAATCCGCTAAAGCTTTATTAACTTGTAAATCACTGATTAAACATGGAATTGAAAATGAACTGGGATCCTTAAGTTTTCAGGCAATTTATTTTGAAAAATAGTAGAACATTCTTCACTAAGTGTGATTAATGATAATTCATCTATTTTCCTTTTATTAGAAATCAAATCCTTCAAAAATTTTGCATACTTAGGCATTTGAATAATTTTAGACAAAGGTAAATTAACATGTAATTATTTAAACAAAGATAGAAATTTACCATATTGCGCATCCATGCGCTCCTTGTTCAGGTTTGCTGGATATGGTACGGCTGGTTGATACTCCATCGGCTTCACGGTCATATCATTTGGTGCTTCGCCATTATACTCCTCTTGAGGTGCTTCTTGTGCAAGCCTTGGGTGTTGTAACTCCTTTTCGCTCCTCAACTGAATTTCTCTTGCATGTTCTTTTGGATTTGTCTCAGTATTTCCTGTAAGTGTTCCTTATTGTCCTTTAGGCACCATCCTTGCCAATTGACCAATCTGATTCTCCAAATTTCGAATAGAACCCTATTGATTACGGAAGGCAACATCGGTAGTTTGCATGGACTTAGTAAGGACATATTCCAATGTCAGCTTCCTTGGCTCAAATTGTTGTTGTTGTTGTCCAAATGTTGGTTGCTTACCTTGATTGCCTTGCCCTCCCCAAGAGAAATAAGGGTGGTTCCTTCATCCTTGATTGTATGTAAAACTATATGGGTTGTTTGCAGTGTTGAAAGGTGGTTTGGGATTATTACCCATATAGTCAACATGCTCTTGCACTTGAGGTTCACCGCTAGGCATTCTAATAAGGGAAGGGTCCCATTGTTGAGGTACCATGGAGGGTGTTGCTAAGGAAAGGTTGTCCATCTTTTGGTGAAGCTTATCCACACTAATGGCTAAGGCAGTAACGACATCCACTTCATACATTCCTGTAGGCTTATTAGGCTTTGGTCTCAAGGTAGTCCATTGATAGTTGTTCATAGCAGTGTCCTCTATCAATTGCTGAGCCGCTTCTGGTGTCTTATTGTTCAAGGTGCCCCCACTAGCCGCATCGATCATCTGTTTGGTGGCTGGATTGAGACCTTTGTCGAAAGTTTGAATTTGAAGCCATGAAGGTAAGGAATGATGGGGACATCTCCTTAATAGATCCTTGAATAGTTTCCATGTGTCGTACAACGATTCAGATTCCAATTGAACATATGTAGTGATGTCGTTCCTTAGCTTCACAGTCTTCGTCGGTGGAAAGTACTTCATCAAAAACTTCTCAACCATCATGTCCGAAGTAGTAATCGATCCTCTAGGTAAAGAGTTAAGCCACTGCTTTGCCATATGCCTTAGTGAGAACGGAAACAATCTCAATCAAATGACATCATTCGAAACACCATTGAACTTGAATATATCATATATCTCTCAGAATCCGGCTAAGTGGGTGTTGGGATCCTCATCTTGCAAGCCATCATATTGAATATATTGTTGAACCATTTGTATAACACTTTACTTTAATTCGAAATTGTTGGTTGGAATAGGTGGTCTAACGATGCTTGACCCAATACCCTAGAGATTGGGCCTAGCAAAGTCAAACATGGTTTGCTCATTTTGGTTTGCCATGGTATGTAAATTTTCTGGATGGTGTTCTCCCTATTCACTGTTTCTTCTTCTAACAGTTCGTTTGCAATATCTGTGGTATTGGTCCCCAAGTCTCTTTGATTGGTGTTATGAATAATTCGTTCTGGTTCGGGATGAAATGGTTCTAGCCCAAAATTTCTTCCCCTGGTCATAGACTAATAGAATACAAAATAGAGATTAAGTAATATAATTATACTATAAACTAGTCTACTATTATTTATTACTAAACAAAAATGGTAGATTAATAGAGTTTTAAGCTTTCAAAATATTGAAAAACGAGTCCCCGGCAACGGCGCCAAAAACTTGATGATTAATTTACTAAGCATATTTAACTTGATGTGAATTCATTCTACATTCTAGTATGACTATGTATATGGCATAAGCTAGTTTGATTCATCATTCAGGCAAGTGCACCTATCTATCATAGTATAGAAGAAATCTACATCTCGTGTCGTATTCCACAGGGTCTTTTCAAATACTCGTACTCACCCTCACTCTATTATCATACCTATAATTAAAATTGATTTTTAATCTAAATAATCCTAACTATGACTACTTGGATACAATAGTATTGGATAATAAAAGATGATAGAAGGAGCTTTCGCATGAACATAATCATTTAAATAGATAATTCTATGTAATCATGAGATAACAAAACAAACAAATTCATTGTATTGCAAAGGATTAAATAGTTATCAAATTCTCTCTCGAACAATTCAAAATCTAAATCTAAGTTGAGTAAATTTTCTCTGGAACAATTTACAATACTCAAATTTGAATTAAATATATTACCCTATCTCCTACATGAATTCATGAAATCCTATCTCTAAAATACCATAAATCTATTTATTCGTATCAAAATTATCCAATTAGCATTTCTCTCGATCACGAGAATTGAACTGCAAAGAGAAATAACACCTAAATATGAAAATTTATCCATTATCACAAACATCCAATTTCTCAATCTACAAGTTTGAGACACATGTAAAACAAAAACTAAATTCATAACTAGGATAATTCTAATTGTTTGCAAACTTATATACAAATAAAATACCATGAATTCAACGAAAACAAGAAGATACATGATTACTAAATTATTCAAATGAAAAGTTCAAACAAAAAAAATAAATAAGGTTAGATCACCAAGAGAAAAGAGAAATTAAGAGAGATACATGGAAGATTAAACGCATGCAAAATCTCCTTCAATTACTCCTTCTCTTAGGTGCTCCACCTTCGTCTTCCAGAAGTTCTCCAAAAGAAAATGATCCAAAGTCCCCATTAATTTTTTTCTCCAGGTTTTTATAGTCTCATAGCAAACATGGTCAAACACGGGTTCCAACACGACCGTGTTGCAGGTCGTGTTGAACGTTCTAGTGCGGTTCCGCATGAATAAGGGTGTCTGGTCGTGGGCCATATCATCTAACATGGGTACTGACATGACCGTGTTGGAGAACACGTCCGTGTTGTTCTTCATGTTCTTCAAACACTAGTTGATCGGCTTCAGTTCTCAAATTTGTCCCGAAAAGAACACAGTCTGGGAACACGGGCGTGTTCTTACCCGTATGGTGCTCTGAATTCTCCTCCATTTAATCGGATCCAGCTAGAATAGAACACGGGTAGGCACACGGGCGTGTTCCTACCCGTGTGTGACCAATTCTTCTCCTGTTATCAGCCATGTTGGATATGTCAACTCCCTTGTTTGCTCCAAGACTTTTAGTTCCACTAGTTCGTAGTAGCTGTATTAGAAAATGAAGTAGTAAGTGAATAGCTCAATACATGAAATAATAGAAACTCCAAACTATGCTCTACTATTCATGATAATACCAATTCCTAACTATTCTCGCACAATTACTTGATAAAGAGATAGAAACAGTAGACATGATTACAATTATGAGAGTAAAAAGTCTATCATAATTGTACTCATCAAATTTATTTTATTCTTGCGCAATTACTTGATAAAAGATGATAAAAGGCTTAAGGAAGGAGCTTTCGCATGAACATAATCATTTAAATAGATAATTCTATGTAATCATGAGATAACAAAACTAGCAAATTCATTGTATTACAAAGGGTTAAATAGTTATCAAATTCTCTCTCGAGCAATTCAAAATCTAAATCTAAGTTGAGTAAATTTTCTCTCGAACAATTTTCAATACTCAAATTTGAATTAAATATATTACCCTATATCCTACATGAATTCATGAAATCCTATCTCTAAAATACCATAAATCCATTTATTCGTATCAAAATTATCCAATTAGCATATCTCTCGATCATAAGAATTGAACTACAAAGAGAAATAACACCTAAATATGAAAATTTATCCATTATCACAAACATCCAATTTCTCAATCTAGAAGTTTGAGACTCATGTAAAACAAAAACTAAATTCATAACTAGGATAATTCTCAATGTTTGCAAACCTCTATACGAATAAAATACCATGAATTCGACGAAAACAAGAAGATACATGATTACGAAATTGTTCAAATGAAAAGTTCAAACAAAATAAAAAATAAATAAGGTTAGATCACCAAGATAAAAGAGAAATTAAGAGAGATACATGGAAGATTAAATGCATACAAAATCTCCTTCAATTACTCCTTCGCTTGGGTACTCCACCTTCGTCCTCCAGAAGTTCTCAAAAAGAAAATGATCCAAAAGTCCCCATTAATTTTTTTCTCCAGGTTTTTATAGTCTCATAGCAAACATGGTCGAATACGGGTTTCAACACGGTCATGTTACAAGCCGTGTTGATAGTTCCAGTGCGGTTCCACACGAATAGGCGTGTCTGGTCGTGGGCTGTGTCATCTGACACCAGTACTAACACAGCCAAGTTGGAGAACACGACTGTGTTGTTCTTCATGTTCTTCAGACACGGGTTGATCAACTTCAGTTCTCCAATTTGTCCCGAAAAGAACACCGTCTGGGAACACGGGCGTGTTCCTGCCCGTGTGGTGCTCTGACTTCTCCTCCATTTAATCGGATTCAGCTAGAATAAAATACGGGTAGGCACATGGGCGTGTTCCTAACCGTGTGTGACCAATTCTTCTCCTGTCATCAGCCATGTAAGATCCGTCAACTCCCCTGTTTGCTCCAAGACTTTTAGTTCCACTAGTTCGCTGTACCTGTATTAGAAAATGAATTAGTAAGTGAATAGCTCAATACATGAAATAATATAAACTCCAAACTAAGCTCTACTATTCATGATAATAATAATTCCTAACTATTCCCGTACAATTACTTGATAAAAAGAGGTAGAAAAGAGTGGACATGATTACAATTATGATAGTAAAAAGCCTATCATAATTGTACTCATCATCACTCAACGCCATCATACTTGGGGAGAATTTTGCGGGGGGCATTGAGTGTGTCGAGTTCACTCAACGCCATAGGCTGGATGGAGTTGAGTGCGTCGAGTGCACTCAACGACATTTTACTTAGAGTATTTATGCCGAATTATGGCATTGAGTTAGTTGAGCTCACTCAATGCCATAGGATGAATGATGTCGAGTGCACTCGATGTCATAGGCTGAATGGCGTCGAGAGCGTCAAGTGCACTCAACACCATTTTACTTAGATTATTCCTGACAATTTTGGTCTGGTTGCTGGTTTAGCTGAACCAGACCGTTTCGAAAATTGGGCCAGGATGAGTTAATTGGACGTTTCTTTTATTAAGAATTTTTTTATAAAATATTAAGCAGTTCTTTATTAAGATGATTTTAAACCCGAAATTGCGTGTTAATGGAGGAGAGAGAAAGCTCACGGTCATGGCCGAAAGTTGGCTTGCATGGCCATTATTGACACTTGATGCCTTGGCCTACTTCCCCTCCTATTTTATGGCTGGATTCAACTCCTCTAGGGAAGAGGAGGAGTTTCCAGCTATTATTTGATTGGATTGAGGCATGTTCATCCCCCACCACCATGGACGAGATTCACCATAAAGGGTCATTAATGGCCACTACCAGCAAGACCCCTCCCCTCCCCCATTTTATTGATTTAAAAGCATCACTAGACTCCAAATCTTTGTTTCCACACCTTACCTGAAGGAGACAAGAAACTTCATTATGCTGTTGCAGAGCGCCGACGACACATCCATCGCTAATGGCTTTCCGTCGATCGGCACGCCTCTAGCACGCAAATAAGGTCCTCCCCTCCTTTCTCTTTACGGGTAGATCGTAGCATTCTTTAGGGTTAAGGATCGGGCTCAGTTGATCAGATCGATTTATGGAAAATCACCATTTTCGTGAAAAATTAAGGGTCGGGTTCGCCGGATTCCGCCCCTTCGGCGGCTGTGCCGCCGCCTGGCAATAGCCACCACCTCAACGGAGGTTGTGATGGCAAGGGTCGGCCAGGGAGGTGGCTGGATAGTCGGCAACAGCGCTTGGAAGTTGCTCAAGGATGAAGCAATCGTGGCCTTTGGCTAGAGGAAGAATACGATGCCAGGGCCCTTAGATCTTGCTTTAAGATTCGTTCTGGTTTTAATTATTAATTCTTATTATTCTAATTTCTGCCCGTTTAATTGGTGGTTTTAAATTAAATATTAAAAATATATAGGCCCCTCTACAGGAAAGATGACCAACATGAAAGTAGTAGCCCATGAAGTCTAGTTTAACATAAAATTTATTTGAATCCATTTGGGTAAGTGGTTTGACCACAACACCAATTTTGGTGGGGTCTATACCTAGGCTAGACCATATAGTATTTTGAGTGCCCCCACCAATCAAGCCATCCAAATGACTTGAAATTTTGGATGGGGGTTACTAGAACATATATCTATAACATATACAAAAATGAGAATTTTTGGGAAAACCTTGTCCTATAGTTTTTATACAAATTCTAGAAACCATTTATGAATTATTTTAGGGGTTTAATGACATCTAAACCCACCAAGATTTTGGTGGCTGACTCTTAGGGTCATTGTTTGAACCTATGAAAAATCTCAGCCCAATTGGGTTGGACTTGAATAGTTTTTGGTGTGACCAAAGTTTAGTCTCCTAAGGGGTAAATTAGGGCAAATAGTATTTGGGGCTTGGAGGTGCCAATTCTCACCCAAATGTGTTGGAACCCTGGCCAGAGCCCCATGGTCAGCTAAAACACCCTCTCATGGAGTTTGAGATGGATTGGGGTGGGTTAGCCTTAGGACCCTAGTTCAAACCCTAAGGTTTGACTTTGGGGGTTTGTGAAGGACATATAGTGATATGTCCTTGTATGGACTTGTTATTTGGTACAAATAATTATGGGGTGGTGAAATGCCCTAGGAAGTGATTAGGTAGTAGTTGGACATAAATATGCCACATAAACCACTTAATAAGTATTTAGGTCTTTACACCCTAGGAATTTTATAATGGGTCATATGACCTTGATTCTTAGTGAAACTTTGGTAGGAGTGTTTTCATAGTGATATTAATATCTGGAAATTCTCTTATGAATTTTAGATCAATAAATATAGTACTTATTTTACAAACCATCAAATTGTTTAATTTACTTAGAAATTTCTTATGAGTTAATCGCTCACTGGAATCTTATAAAATTCAGTCAGAGGACCTTCTATGATGTTATAAAGCTTTGTAAATTTTTGTGGAATTTTTGGAAGTTTTGTTATATGGGTTGCTTCACAAAGTAATATTTTCCATGAAAAACAATTTGAATTAATTTTGGTACTTAGTAGGCTTGAAAAATTATGATATTTGCTCAGAGGTCCTAATTGGTCACTCTTAATATTCAGTAATTTTTCTATAATTTTCTAATGATAAATTATAGTACTACCTTCTTTATCCATGATTGTTAGAATTACATTGGATTAATTAATTAGAAGCCAAAGCATTTAAGGAGAATTATGGAATTTGATATGTATCTTTAATTCTCTGTTATCTAGTGTTCATAAATTTTGGTGGCCATTACTTGAGAAAATATTGTACATCATGTTCAATTCAAGCATGTATTAGTTTGGAAAGAAATTAATTAAATATCAATCAAATTAGGAGAATTGTGAATTACTGGATTTAGCCTGATCATGTCATGATAGACTCCCAGTAAATAACTTATGACATTTGGATAAATATTTTGAGTACTTCCCATTGTATACATCATATAGCTTAGGATGGTCTGCGTTTAGTAAAAACTACAGGAATCATATTATGATGCAAAATGAACTTAGGGAGATGCGATATTATTGTATTGGTCTGGTAAGTGAAATAAGGCTATTAACAAGAGTCATGATGGGGAGTGGGAAGTCTGGCAAGTGATTAGAGGTGCTCGAGGACGACGAAACATCGTCTCACCCGTAGGAGAGAAAATGTCAAATACACTAGGGTTAGATCCAGTATAACATTTAAGGGATTTGGAACTGAGTAGCAATTAATAATAGTAAGTTCCTTGCGAAAGGGAGCTTTGGGCTTCAGCCCATCGTAGTTCCTAGTTCCCTCGAGAGCCCTTCACGGGGAATACCTTGGGCAGTCCTGGGCTAACGTAAACCGTAGGAATAATAAACTAAAAGAGCAACTAGTATAACTAGGGTTTCACTTTCACACACACCGGTAGCTCGGGAGGTTGATTTGGTTGGTTTTATTGCCATCTAGATGGTAGGTTCGGAAGGTAGATGCACGGACGAGATAGTCTGAGGATCCGGTGGTTCGAGGTTTGGATACAGAATAAGGTGGTGGGTCTTCGGTATTAGATGATCGTTCACACCGACATCGATACGTTTACTCGGTAGTGTGGGACACTTAGCCAAATAAAGTCTGGTGGATATAGCCAGTATTAGTATGCGGATACTCTAGGTTGTGTTCTTTTAGGGGCGTACGGAAGGGATAGGCCCGGTAGTGTGGATACCCGCCTAGGAGTGGGGGGGCCCGACCCACTGTCTCTGTTTTCCACTATGGAGGTTCCTGGGAGTGAAGCTAGCTGCCCGAACAGGGGGAACTAAAGGTCTTTGCGCATAGAGTCATGTGCATGAGTTGCACTTGCATGAATCATGGCATAACATTTCACTACACTCATATTTGCATACAACCGACACCCCAACGTATAAATCGCTATGAGACTTTTTATATGATGGGAGCCTTGCAGAAGACCCCTTAACTTATAAGTTTGTATGAGCATTCATATAAGTTAAGGTTACTTATTTCTTACCTTGTCTTTCTTACATATGCTGCCTACTCTACTTGTTTACTTTACTACTCACTATTATAGAACTGCTAGATTGTACCTTTCTACCTTAGCTGTTTATATAATATATATAACTGCTAGATTAGTTCCACTGTCACCTATTTTGCTTACTCTCCACCTATATAGATTGCCTTTACTCCTCCCCGCTCGGTGCCTAGGAGCCGTAGGGGGAGGGGTAGGGGATGATAGGACTTAGTCTTTGTGACTAATGGTTTTCAGACCACAACATTATAGGAGCTCCGGGTGGGAGACAGGGACCAGCAGCCCAGGGACCAGCACCAGCGGAGTACGGTGCGCATGGAGGTGGGCCAGTCTATTTCCAGAGCACCAATGACCAGCTCTGTGAGTGATTAGTCTTTCTTAAAGCTTCCGCGATGAGTGATATGTAGTGAGGACTCTGATGTACCGGTCTTGAGCCCGTTTATATTTCTTCGGTTCTGTGATATTTCAGTACTTCGACTATCTTGTGGACTTGATGTGATTTTCATTACATAGATTACATGTTTTGTGGACTTTATTATATTCATTTTATGATTACTGCTCTCTCTTGATGATCAAAAATGCTGGCAAAATCGGCATTTTGTAGTGGCGGCCTTCCCGTGTGTTGGGGCCACCACAAAATGGCAGATCTGGGCATAAGACCCCGGGGGTTTTGAAAAAGAAAAAAAAAGGGGTCTTACACCTTCGTCCCCTCTAATATTATTATTCTCGCACTCTTTTCTTTTTCGCCTCTTTGATTTTAAACTTTCTTTGAGAACATTTCAAGAATTAATTAATGTAATATTTGTTGTTATAATTATTGCTTGCTGGATTCGTGTGAGTGAAGGGGTCTGAAGTTCTGACTCGTTACTCTAAGATGATAAATCTTATTCGACTCATATGATGGCCAAACTAATTTCAGGGGGTCACTGTCCAGGTTTGCGAGTGACCGTAGACTACTTACCCACATTCCCCATGCCCTTTTTTCTATAAATAAGACCCCCACTCTCACCCACCGTATTTATTGTTCCCGTACCTCCTTTGCCACAAAATTTTTGTCCTTAGCACTCACGTATTTAATCTCGCTGAGTATGTCTTCTTTGATGGGAACCTAACATAGGATGAGTACCTCACATTAGTGGCTGATTATGGCATACCCTGGTTCTCTATGTGCTGGCCAAAGAAGAACGAGGCGATAAACATATTTCTCACACGAGAACTCTCCTTCCCTATCTCGCACTCCGAGGTGGGGCTTTGACTTCCCCTCTAGCCAGAAGTATGCTCGGTGTTGATGTACTTTGGGGACATCCCCGTACAACTCAACCCCAATGCGATTACCATGTTGGTGGCCTTCGTGTGCTTCCTCTACAAAGAGCGGATTTTGTTCAACCTCACCATCTTTTGGAAGCTCTTCATCTAATGGGCCACCAATGATGGTGTCACCTTCTTCTCTGGTTCATAGTTCAAGGTATGTGAGACCGCCAACAAAAATCACCACTGGATTACGAAGTTTGTCTTCATAAAGGGGGACTGTAGGAAAATCCCCTACTCGCCCGTAAATTTGAATGAGGAAACGTACCGCGCGCCGACCGTGTCGAGTGATGACGCCGGCCTCCACCAGTTATTTCCCCATAAGGACTTCGAGGTTGCTTTCTCTTGAAGGGGTCTCGACCAGCTCCCTCCAGTTCTCTCGGGCGAAGGTATGCTTCATTCTCCCTCCACTTCGATCACGCTGGTAATAAATATACCTCTGATAATGCAGAGTAATTTTCCTACAGGGGAGAAATTAATCCCGGAGCACTTCCAATTGCGGATGCTGTGCTAAATGCCGACCAACTCTCCCAGGAGAGGGCAGTCGTGGCATCATGCAGGAGAGAGTCTGAAATATCCACTTCCTCCTACAGCAAGAAGCAAAATGCACCCGCCGCCCCCGACTTGTCTCTCTCCATGCTGTCGCAAAAAAAGCTAAAAAAGAAAGTGATGTCCAAAGACAGGCAAGTCCAGGGGGACCCATAAGAGGAGGGTCAAGGAAAGGGCGACCTCTATGAATCATCTACCAGGACGGAACTCGAGACTCGCGAGGAGAAGATGATGGGTGTGCACCACAACTTTTGTCTGGACGGGAAGGTCATGGACCATGCCGACGAGTCGATGGTGCTTTGGGATGAGAAGGCCAATAGGATCTTAGTCGTCTCGCTCCTCTCCTTCTGGTCGGAGCGTCAACCTTCGAGCGGGAATGCCTTCACCCTTAGCTTCATGCTCTATGGGCGCGAGGATGCAAAGGCCATGATGACATGACTATGTAAAAGCTTGCCCAGAAGAGCATGAAACCCAAATGCATTCTCTAGAGCTCGTATACATGGCTGTTCGCCATGGATTCACCCTTAAACAAAAGTGGAGCGATGTTGAAGAGGAGCGAGCTCTCGTAGAGGATGAGATGGCAGACTTTAAGTGGAAGCTAGAGATCGGCGAGGGACTTCTTGAGAAGAACACTAGAAGGGTGGTATGTGTCGACCCCTCTGGCCTCTACGTCATCATTCTTATCATATTATCTAATCCTCTGGCTCTCTCAAGATGCTGAGATTGTCAATAGAATGTGCTCGCACGCCGCTGACTTGGAGGGGTAGAATTAAAGTCTAAAGGCTGAGATTACTTGCTTGGTTGAGACCCACATACCTCCGGCTCGCGGTGAATCTGCTAGCAAGGAAGGTAAACTGCAGATGTACAACGAGTTAGAGGTGAACGAGAAGATGCGTGTTTCCACTATCAGGGTCGCTGAGAAAATGCTCAATATAATCCATGACCTCAAGGTGTTGACGCCTGATTGAGAGAAGATCATCGCCAAAGAGCTGGTCCCCGGGCTATTCCTTCCCATCGTGCAATTCAAGGAGGAGGATGAGTTTGACTCACTCTTTTGCGATGTAGATGAAGGCAACGTCAACAATGATCAACCTAGGAAGGGCGACTAGGAATGAGTTTTTCTACCTTTTCTTTACCTTGTTATATTTTTGTTTTACTTTTACGTACTCTCCAGTGGGGAGATTTTTTGTAAGAAGTTATTTATAAATGAAATTAAAGAATTTTGTTTTATTATCGTATCATTTTATGCGTGCCTCCTCCCTGTGTGCTTGATTTTCACTCCTCTCCTCCAAACTCTAGGCCCATTCATCGTGGGCCCAAGTTGCCAATCCGTAATTACAGTAGTCTTTAAGAAGCGCAACATGTCATACTCGCGTGCACCTGCCATATTCGAGGCATAATAGTTCGTAAGGTAAAAACTGCTTTACCAGTGTTTAATAGAATTTGTCTGGTCCCAGTCAGTTCACATCCTACGGACACTCAATAACTGTGGATCACCTATTCTTTCCCCTATATGGGTTAAGTTTGAGTAAGAAATTTGAAGTCATTTGCCACTGGGCTCGATGGTATGCGATGATCACTCATTAGGGTATAGGGGAGTGCTTAGTCGGAGAGATCTGTCCTGGAGCCACCCCACTCTCCAACTCCTCCCTAGTCTCTTAGCCTCTCCACCTAGTGGGAGCCTAACTACGAGGTCTTCTCGGGGTAATTTTCCAAATATCATTTTCCACCGATCACCGAGTGCCTTCAAACCATGCCAGCTAGTGAGAGCCTGACAACGAGATCTTCTCAGGGTCAATTTCCAACCTTCATTTCAACTAACCATTGAGTGCCTTCCAACCCTGCCAACTAGTGAGAGCCTGATAATGGGATCTTCTCGTGGTCATTCTCGAAATATCCTTTTACACCAACCATCGAGTGCCTTCCAGCCCTACTAACTACTGAGAGCCTGACAGCGGGATCTTCTTAGGGTCATTTTCCAATCATCATTTTCATCTAACCACTGAGTGCCTTCTAGCAATGCTAACTAGTGAGAGCCTAACAGTGAGATCTTCTCAGGGTCATTCTCCAAATATCATTTTCAATCAACAAATGAGTGACTTCTAGCCCTATCAACTAGTGAGAGTCTGACAACGAGATCTTCTCGGGGTCATTTTCCAAATATCATTTTCAACCAACCTCTGAGTACCTTCCAACTATGCCAGCTTGTGAGAGATTGACAGTGGGATCTTCTTGGGGTCATTTTTTAAATATCATTTTCAACAAACCTCTGAGTGCCTTCCATCCTTGCCAGCTAGTAAGAGCCTGACAGTGGGATCTTCTCGGGGACATTTTCCACCATCATTTTCAAACAACCACTGAGTGTCTTATAGGTCTGTCAGCTAGTGAGAGCCTGACAATGAGCTCTTCTCAGAGTAATTTTCAAACCATCATTTTCAACTAACCACTGAGTGTCTTCCAGCCCAATCAGCAAGTGAGAGTCTAATAATTGGTTCTTCTCGGGTCATTCTCCAAATATTATTTTCCACCAACCACTGAGTGCCTTCCAGCTAGTGAGAGCATGACAGCAGGATCTTCTCGAGGTCATTTTCCAACTATCATTTTCAACTAACCACCGAGTACCTTCCAGGCCTATCTGCTAGTGAGAGCCTAGCAACGTGATGTTCTTGGGGTCATTCTCCAAATATCATTTTCAACCAACCTCTGAGTGCCTTCCATCCTAGACAGCTAGTGAGAGCCTAATAGCGAGATCTTCTTGGGGTCATTTTCCAACTATCATTTTCAACAAACTTCTGACTGCCTTCCAGCCCTGCCATCTAGTAAGAGCTAGATAGCGGGATCTTCTCGAGGTCATTTTCCTAGCATCATTTTCAACCAACCTCAAAGTGCCTTCCAGCCCTACAATCTAGTGAGAGCATGATAGAGGGATATTCTCAGGGTCATTTTCCAACCATCATTTTCTACTAACCACAGAGTGCCTTCTAGCCCTATCAGTTAGTGAATGCCTGATAGCGTGATCTTCTCGGGGTCATTTTCCAACCATCATTTTCAACCAATCACCGAGTGCCTTCCAGCCCTGTCAGTTAGTGAGAGCCTGACAGTAAGATCTTCTAGAGGTAATTCTCCAAATATCATTTTCCACCAACCACCAAGTGGCTTCCAGCCTCGCCAGCTTATGAGAGCCTGACAGTGAGATCTTCTCGGGGTTATTTTCCAACTATCATTTCAACTAACCACTGAGTGCCTTCCAGCCCTATCAGCTTATAAGAGCCTAGCAACGGGATCTTCTCAGATTCATTCTCCAAATATTATTTTCCACCAACCTCCGAGTGCCTTTTAGCCCTACCAGCTAGTGAGAACCCGACAGTGGGATCTTCTCGGGGTCATTTTCAAAATATCATTTTCAACCAACCTCTGAGTGCCTTCTAGCCTTGCCAGCTAGTTAGAGTCTGACATCGAGTTCTTCTCGGGATAATTTTTAACCAGCATTTTCAACTAACAACCAAGTGCCTTCCAACCCTGTCAGCTAGTGAGATCCTGTCAACGGGATCTTCTCGAGGTCATTCTCCAAATATCATTTTCCACAAACACTGAGTAGCTTCAATTCCTGCCAACTAGTGAAATCCTGACAACAATATCTTCTCTGGATCATTTTTTAACTATCATTTTCTTATGAGGGAATACTATATATGCTCAAAGAGAAATGAATTGGAAGCAATACACAAAAGAACATACACTCTTATTATTCAAACTAAGGATAGAAAAGTTTCAGGTCATCACCACTCTAAGTGTGACCCATGAACACCCCCTCCAAATTCTAGAGGCGGTACCCTCCCAACTTTAGGAACTCCTTGACTATATAAGGATCCTCCCAATTAGGATTGAGCTTTCCAATAGCCACCTACCTCCCAGTTGCATCGAATTTCTTTAGGACTAGGTATCCTTCCACAAACTGTTTGATCCTAATATGTTTGTTGAAGTATTTGGCCATCCGTTGTTTGACCTCCCCCCACCAAATGGGGGCTAGGTCTTAGCGCTCTTCCACCAGGTATAGCAAGAGTCATAATTCACCTTCATTCTCTACTCTCTATTCCTCATCTCCTTCTCCTGCGGCTACTACCCGTGGCAAATTGACATCAAACTCCACGGGAAGAACGATCTTGTAGCTGTGGGAAAGTTTGAAGGGGGTCTCTCCTGTGGACATATTGGGGGTAGTTCTCAGGGCCCATAGACTGATGGAAGATGCTCTACCCAGTTTCCCTTCAGGTTCTTCACCTTCTTTCTTTAGTAGGTTCACGATGATCTTGTTTGCTGCCTCTACCTACTTGTTGCTCCTGGGGTGGTAGACTAACACAAACCTGAGGTTTATCCTCAGCTAGCTACAAAAGTTGAATAACTCCTTACTAGAAAACTATGGCCCATTATCGGTGACTATTGCTTGAGGAAGTCCGTGCCAGAATATGATCTCTCGCCACTCAAAGTTATGGATTACCTAGCAGATCTCCTTGGCTAGCGCCTTAACCTCTGACCACTTAAGAAGTAGTCAACCATGACAAGGAGGAACCTATTTTTCCCTCTAGCCTGGGGAAAAGGCCCTACCAAGTCCATACCTAAATTACAAAGGGCTAAGGCAATGTGATACTCCAAAGTCTCTTAGCTGATAATAGTTGGAGTGGAGCAAATAGTTGACACTTTTGACATTTTCTTGCGAACTCCATCACATCCTTGTTCAGGATCGGCCAGAAATACCCTTGCCTCATCACCCTCAACTCCAAGGTCCTGCTTCCCGAGTTGCTGCAACACTCTCCAGAGTGAACCTCTTCCAATTCTTTTGAGACCTCATCTTCGGTGACATATCATGCCAAGATCCCAAAAAGGGTCTTCCAGTACAAACCTCCTTCGTGCAGTAGGTTGTACGCCAACTTGTACTTGAAGCACTTCTTGTCCTGGATGTCCTCCGAAAACTTGCCCGTTGTTAAGAAAGATATAAAGGAGTCCATTCACGAAGGGCGCTGATCTACCACCATCAGCTCTCCCTCTTCAATGGATGGGATAAAAAAACTCTTAGGGTCCCTCCAGCCCGAGGTCCATACTTGGCCAACCGATCAGCTAAGGTGCTTTATTCCCGTGATATGTGCCGAATTGAGAAGGTTCAAAATGCTATGATGAGCCCCCTTACCTTTGCCAAGTACCTATAAGTGTGGGTTCTCTCATCTCAAATTCTCCTCTAACCTGCGATGGTACTGCCATTAAGTCTGCAAGATCCTCCACATCATGCACCCCCAGCTCCCTGGCAAGACACAGTCTTGCGATTACTGCCTCATACTCTGCCTGGTTATTAGTGATAATAAAATATATCACTACAACTTACTCTATCATTATTCCTTGGGGGCTTTCTAACACCACTCCCTCCTAGGGAGTGCCTCCCCAAAGCTGCATCCACCAGCAACTTCTAGGAGACCTGCTAGACAACCCCCTCTTCTTCTAACTTGACCACGTAGTCGGCTTAAAAATCTGCCACCGCCCAATCCTTTATTGATAGGTAGGGAATGAAAGAAATATTGAACTCACTAAGTTCCACCGACCACGTGGCATGTCTTCTTGAATGCTCTAACCCTTTAAAGATTGTGCACAGTGGGTTGTCAGTCACCACTCAGATCAAGTGTGCTTGAAAGTATGGTCTGAGCTTCCTGGCTGAGATGTCCAAAGCAAAGGCCAACTTCTCTAGAATCAGATATAACAGCTCTGCCTTCTTTAGGACCTTGCTTACATAATAAATTGGCAGTTGATTCTTACCCTCTTCCCGAACTAGGACAGAGCTTACTACCTTCATCCCTATCCCAAGGTATAAAGTTAGATCCTTCCTGTTCTTGGGTCCGTAGAGAAGTGCATCTCGGGTGAGTTGATTCTTTAAGGCTTGGAAATCCTCCTCGCACTATCTTGACCGTTCAAATTTTTGGTTTCCTACAACACTTTGAAGAAATGTGAGAGATTCTCTCCTACTCGAGAGAGTAAACTGCTCAGACCCGTGAGTTTTCCTATCATACACTGGATTCCTTGGCAATTCACGATGATTCCAACTCCATTATATGTTCTTTACCTTATCAAGGTTAGGCTCCACTCCTGCCGGGTAAGAAGGTTACCCAAGAACTTCCCTCTACTGTCCCCAAGAATGCACTTCAAGGGGTTTAGACGCATCTTGAACTTCTACAGTATGGTGAAGGTCTCCTCCAGGTCTTGGAGGTGAGATCTCACATCCTTATTTTTTACCATGAGGTTGTCCACATACACCTCCAAGTTCCTTCCTCTTTGCTCCTAAATGACTCGGTCCATCATTCTTTGATATATTACCCTTGTATTCTTCATCCTAAAGGGCCTCATCTAATAAAATTATCACCCATCTCTCATGATGAAGGAGACATCTTTGACATCTAGCGGGTGCATCTTGATCTTGTGATAACCTAAAAATGCATCCAAGGAACTCATCACAGAAAACCGATGGCTGAGACAAACAACGTGTCGATTCTAGGCAAAGGGTAACAATATTTAGGACATGCTTTATTTAAAATAGAGAAATTAACACACATCTTTCTCTAACCATCCCATTTCTTCACCATTACCACATTGGAGACCCAGCCTGGGTACTGGATCCCCGATACAAAACCTACCTTGAAGAGTTTCTCCACCTCCTACCTGATGGATTCCTCCAGCTTGTCGACGATGTCCCTTCTCTTATAGCGGATGGGATGGGCCTTCGGGTCGAGGTTGATAAGGTGGAATGCTACGTCTGCATCGATGATTGGCATATCCTCTATGCTCCATGCAAATACATCCATGTTCTTTTGGATGCACTCTAGTATCTTCTCTTGTCCTTCTAGGCTAAGCCCTCTATTGAATCGCACCTTCTTCTCCCTCCCTCCCAAGGTAAGGACCTCCACCTCCACCACTTATTCCACTTCTTCCAATCGAGAGTGAACCTCCCATTCAGTCCTTACCCTCTTACCCAGAATGAGGGCCTCTTCCTCCTCCCCTTCTTCCACCGCCATCAACTTGTCCTAAGCTTATGGCACCTTGTCCATCCCCCCTTATAGGCATGTACATCCATTTCATACACTTCCTCTACCATCTCCACCTCTTACCCTGCATCGCCGTCTCCTTCATCATCTTTTCCTTAGCCACTTCAGCCACACCTTCCTACCTTGCGCGTTCCTCCATCACCATCTCCATTTCCATGACCTCTACCATCCATGAAATGGTATTGACAACATGCACGTAGCACTGCCTCGCCTTCTTAGGATCTCCCCATATCTGAACCTGGACACCTCCATTATTGAACTTGAGACATTGGTGGATAAATGAAGGGACTAGTAAAAGGTGCTAATGAGGGGTTTCTCGAAAATGACATTATAGCTGCTCGGAGCTTCAAATATGACAAAACAACAGTTCCTCGATACTCCGTCTAATATCACATGGAGCCTGACTCATCCTTCAACTTCCTTCCTCTCTATAGAAAACCAAAACAATGGTCCATCAGAGGCTAACACCCTCCTTACTTCCATCTTTATCATGTCAAATGACTTCTTGAAGATCACGTTCATAGAGCTCCTATTGTCTGCCAAAATTCTGGACACCGCAAAGTTCTCGATTGCAGTCTGGATCACCAAGGCATCGCTGAATGGGCCTTCATAGTCTGGCATATCCTTAGATGCGAAAGTAATCATTTCCTCTAGGGATGGGGTCTGGTAGGTTAAAGCAACCCTCCTCCTTAACATCATTTGAAAGCTCCTCTTGCAGGTGGCCTCGATACCCACTCCTCCATAGATAACCCATATCCCCCTCAGGCACCTATGTCAGCTTGGTCTTCACACCTATCCTCCACTCCCTCTCTGGCAAGAACCTCCTCGATCCTCACCGGCAGCTGCTGCAATGCCAGACCTCTAGCTCTTCTTATCTCCAAAAACTCTGGGTAGGTGGCCATCGTGTGGCCTTCCTCCTAGTGGAAGTAAAAGCAAGGTAACACCACCTTACCCACACCTCTTCCTTCTCTTCCATTCCATCTTCCTCTCCTTATCCCTTAGGCAATCTCCATAGCTTGCTATTGTAGGGGGAGGAGAGGCCTTAGGCCTTGCCTCCACCCAAGAGGGTTGAACAACCCTGGCCCCCCATAGTAATTCCCTCCATCATGGACTCCTTTTCCTTGAACTTCAACATGCACTCCTTGGGGTATCCAACCCAGCCAGTTGTTCAGCTCCTAGTACCCCCAACCTTATTGTTGTCCCTAGAACCATTAACCTCTAAGTTCATCTCTCCTCCTTGCTTCCCATTGTCTGGTTCCTCCCTATTCCTTCTTTTATCCTCCACCAAATCTAGCTAGTTTCCTGGCAAATATCGGATTGGCCACCTCCCCCTCGATCTCCTTAGCTGCCCTCTCCATCCACTCTTCGAAAGATAGTGCGGGTTCCCTTTTCAGATCCCCATAAAGAACCCTTCAAGAAGCCCAAGGGTGAAGGCTAAAATTAGGGTATACCATAGCACCTCTTAAACTAAGAGAACATCCTCCTAGAACCCATTCGCATAACTCCCCAACATCTTCTATGGACCCTGCTTGATCACAAATATGAACTCGACTCCCTTCTTTCTCTTCTTTGATTTCGAAAACCTCAACAGGAATCCACGACATAGGTCCTCAAGACATAAATCGAGCTAATTAGGTGTTGGTGAAAATAGTCCCTCGCCTTCTCTTTGAAGGTGATAATAAAGAGTCGGAACTTGAAAGCATCTGACATCTGTCCAATGGAGATTGTATCCTCGAACCATTAAACATGTCACACTAGATCATCTACGCCCATGTAGTAGGATATCTCTAGCTCTCTAACCCTCCCCAGAATTAAAGCCAAGACTATCCATTTATTTAAGGGGCTTCCACCTCCTACTGTGCGAGTTGACCCCTCTCGTGATGCCTGCTCCCTGGTCCCGCTAGCACTCGCTGGGATGGGGAACGACTCTCACCCGAAGAGATCCCTCTCATCACCTTCGGTAAGGACTTCTTTCCAAGGCTGATGGCCCGGAGCATCCTCGCCCAGGGATGGGGGTGCGACCACTGGGACTGAAGGCATCACCTACTTGCTTCTCGCAGTGAATGCGATATGAATGGTTTGTAGAACCTCCCTCTTGAAATATTAAAGCATCCTTACCGTGACTCCATTCACTGGTGGTGGCGGGTTGGCGGAGTCGGCTCCTTCTCCTTCACTTATAATCATGAAGCCTAGCTCAAGATTTTCTTATGCGGGCTATGGTCTATGCTCACCGCACGAAAAATGTTAAAACCAAAAAGTGGTCTCAAGAAGAGTTCAGACCCAAGAGATGTAGCCCACACCTAATTCTCCTGAACCAGAACATCTGACTAATAGCTAAGAACAACACTCAAAAGATCAAAGAGATCTTCCTCTCCTAAACCAACTCCAGAGTTAGGCACCTTGAAGGGCATTAGAAGCCAACCAAAGCTGACCAGAGGAGGAAGAAGCAAAAAAAGGATTCCCTCCAAAGGTTCCCTTAAGGGCTTATTTATAGTTTTTTGAACCTGGCCTGCAAATAGTGAAATCCTGCCTTTTGGTTCTATTATACGTAGCCCAAGATGGTCTACCAATAGCTAAACTCTGTTGTTTGGAGGGGATATTAATAGACCAGTTGGGGTATTCTAGTAAAAATACTACTAGGCGAGTGGTTCCTGCGGCTACCGCTTGCTTGGGGCGGCGAGTGCCATAAGAGGCCGACTCTCACTGCCTCCTCGAGGCTAAGGGTGAGTGCTGCTTCATTTACCCCACTCGCCACTCCCTTAGCTTGGCACTGGGGCAAGTGTGGGCCTATATCCCCCCACTACCCCCAATGTTATTGAATGCTTGATCCTTCGTGAGCTGGGGAATTCCGTTCCCACTTGCTAATCCAACACGCCTGAACCTAAATCTTCTCTATTTGACTAGGTCTTCCTTTGAGAGACCCACTCAATGAATATGAGGTTGTACATTATAAGATACTCAATCTGTGGCAATAGCCTCTCCAGTGCTCTCTAGTATCCAAGACATAAGGTATGTCAGCATGTCCCATATAACACAATTTCCTCTGTGATCAATACTCTCATTTTTATGTATAGAAAATGACTATATAAATTTTCTCCATACGACTAGATTCTTATCCCTCCGGGTATGCCTGAGTAATCAATCAGCACAACCTTATGATTCATCCAAACTCATCATTTAAGGGGACTGGTCCAAATGTCAAGCGACCCGTCATTCCTAAAATTCAAAAGGATGTACCCATGAACCTTTCGAGTATATATTAAGCAATCAATATAAATTTTGATGTTTATAACATGACCCCCAATCATTTTCCACATGGAGTTTTATTCATATGGTATGAGGGTAAATTTTTTTCAAAATAATAAGATTTGATATGAGTCGATTTCATCATAATGAAGATCTCATTAAAACCCATTAATTTTCATGTAATTCCATCGTATACACCTTTGATAATCAAAATCTATTTCCCATTGTCATGAATCATCATAATAGTGATTATAATATCACCAAACAAATGTATTCTGTTTCTTGATACTATCCAAATAAAAATTGAAGGATCATACATAAGTTATACATCTTCATTATATTGTCCACCAATTTTCAATTTTGTATTACATTTTGCAATCACTCTACCTTATTTTCAATGACATTACTCTATTTTAATTCGCAAGTTTCCATTATAATGACTTTCGTTCAATTGGGTCTTTCAAAAGTTTATAGTTCAGCAATTATGATCAAGTGATTTGGCTATATCAGGTAAGCGTTGATAGCTGTGATACACAATCATCGTGTTTAATTCTCCAAATCCCAACATTTTATTCCATGACAGTCATGGTCACTTTTTGTATAATTAAAATATGATAGGATTACATCACCCTAACCATAACAAACTTAACCATTACATTTTAAACCCAACAGGTCATCTTTTAAAATCTCTAGTTATTCATCAAACTAACTCCCAAGGTATAAGGGTAATTATCATTGTAAATTTATTCTACAATAAAAAGGGCTTGGTTTTTCAATAATTGATATGTAAATCACCATCGAATGCCCTTAAATACAAGAAATTTCAAATATAGCTCTATATTGTAGGAATCCAATTCTAATCCACAAATTTCATGATGCGATATATTTACCTCAAGCAACTAAACTTGGCGACCTTATATTCCTAATAATGTTGACTAAAATTTAGTATTCATTTGACAAATGAAGTCTAACAATTTATTCCGAAAATATTACAGATCATCATCTCAGGATCGAGGAGGTAAATCTATGATACCACCCCTCGTATGAGATTATTTATATATTGTTCATCTCTTAAGATTGTGAGAACCTATAGCCAAGTTCTACTCTTATCTAATCCATATGCCAAAGCCTTATATCATTTTCTTGATTTTAAGTGTCGCATGCATATATAACTGGGCAAACCCTTATGTATATCCTAAAGAGTTATTTTACAACTCCCTTTATTTACTTATCTGCATATCCATGGAGCGATAAGAAGAATGAATAATCATTATTGAAAAGCTCTACACTCTTATTTCGATAGTGAATTTATACAAGTCACAACAAAGCATTAACAATCCACGCATCTTTAGATGAAGTAATTTTTCAAGGATCCCAAACTTATTGAGAGGGTTGATCATCATACCAATCATGCATACACAAGGTCTCATCTTCACCCAAGTAATATTTAAATAAACAAAACTTCAAGATGACTATGTTGTGATATAATAATTTTTAAATAAGGTCTAGGGAAATCCAAGTCGGTACCTAATTAGCTCAACAAACAAAAGGATAAGCCCTCATACATTTTGGGCTAAGTTTATTTAATATTACTATGGTATGTTCATCCTATATATGTACTCATCCTTAGGGCATACAATCTTAGACTTGGAGTTTCACCTTGAGACTTATTATTATGTTACACACTTTAGGCCCTCAAGGTTACAATTTACGACAACCTTCTTGAGGTCAATACTCGACCAAAACCCTTATTGGGCCTTTTCTGAAGTTGAATTCTTTTCGACTTCTGGTATTTGTCACAGTGATTGCTTCAATGTAAACAAGTCATTTGTATGAGGACTAAGTTTATGATTCTCCTACTATTCCACTAGTAAATTACTAATTCTCCTTGAGATGATCCTATCAGCTTGGGTAAGAGGTGGTAATATCACTCGATAGGTGAGAAACATCAGAGTTTAAGACGTAAGCAACTACTCTCGCATTAAAATCTTCCCTTAATCACTTTTGGTATCCTCATACCTTAACTAATCTATAGCTGGGGAGGATTGTAGACTAGGAAACGTTATGAAATCATTTTGGTAAGTAAAACCAAGGTGGTTTCCTAGTTGGGTTGGACCAACTCATTGGTTAACGAACTATTTTGTGTGATTTCACACATGGGCACACCATTACTTCAGTTACTTTAGTTTGCTCACAAACTAATGCTCGAGAAGGGCAGCCTAGTGTTTCTATAACACATGCAGCTCAATTGGTGATAAGAAGTGAAAGTACTTTATAGTTAAGCGTGCTCGGGCTAGAGTAGTCTCGGGAGGGGTGACCTCTTGGGAAGTCCCCATACTATCCACTTAACTTAACTTTCCCTCATCGAAGGGAGAATATGGCCTCCAAAAATCTATCGGTGGCCATGGAAAGGGGTTGGGGTGTATGGTACGCAGACTATTTAAGGTTGAACCCTTTCGAGCGTGGTGTTAGGGGTGCAGATGGTCATCCTTTCGAGTTGTGTATTGGGGAGGCCGTTACACGGTGTGGGACTAAAATACATAATGCCTACAATAAATGACTATATGATCTGATATTTATAGACTGTGAAAAACTATGCGGTTAGACAATCTAACCATACGATACAAAATCAACGAAGTATTTTCCTGCCTCGATTCAACAGATCGTAGTGGACTACTAGGATCAATAGGAGTGTCTAGATAGACTCTAACCACTAGACCACAATAGCTTTAGTCTTTTCTGATCATCAGACCGCAACATAAGTTAATCACACAAGGCTTCTCTTGCTCTAACAAAGGTACGATTACACTGGTTTTCCTCAAGACATCCAGACTTCCAAACTAGAACACCAGAGCAGTCTGCCAAACTTCTAGGGATAGACTGCTAAAGCTGAGCATCGGGAATAGACTACTAGAGTAGACTTCCAGACCGCTAGGACCATACTGTTAAAGCATATCGCCAAAATTTAGGTTCTAACACTCCCCCTCAAACTGGAGCATATATATCAATCATTCCTAGCATATCACCAATGTTTGAAAAAGAAGTGGATACTAATTTGTAAAGACATCTGCTAGTTATTCTTTGAAAGTGACAAACAAAGTGCTTTGATCTAGTCTTTTATGTGCTTATAGTGTGTAGGTCATACAAGTACTATCATAAATTGAATGAGGAGACAAGCCCTTAGTCATGAGCATGACCCAAGGGTGTATACACTTTAGAATCAACAAAAATACGTGTGTTTATTGTTGAACTTCAAACGACCATAATAATAGCAAATATCTGCCACTTGTCAGCACTAGGAGATACCGCTAGTGATCACCCAAACACTCCAAGTATTTTGATATATTGATGGTGATAGCTATCGATAACTATTTAAAGATGACTTGGCTTTATTCGGCGGTTCTCTCTCTTTCATTCAAGCCATCAATGCAAATATTTTGAGAGGGTCTCGTCTCCAGCCATTGAGTAAACTTCCTTGTGCAAACACGAATATTGAAAGAGGATTTTGAAGAAGAAAGGCAACAATGCACATTCTATATGAAGGTCGAACGTATCAAGAATATCAACCTCTATATCACCTTCATCTTCACCTTTAGAAACCTTAGGGGAGTTTTATCTTACATTTTTCATTATCTTGTAATCAATTTTGTTTTATCTTTTTGTAACGGGAGTGGAAAAATTGTTCGGGGAAAACGAGGAATTCAGGGAAGGATTCTGTAGAAAGTTTATCATGTTTGTGGTGACTAGTTCCTTGTGTGGCTTAAGTGAAAATTCTTCGCCTTATGTGTAGCGACGAGGTCAAGGTTGGATCTGGGGGGAGGCTAGAGGCTGTATCATGGGTAAGATAGGCAATGGCCAGCTGGTCCTTGGGAGAAGGACCGGTAAAACATCAATTTTTTTTTATATTTGCCTTGATTTCAAGCGTCATTGAAATTAAAAATTTTGTATTCTATTTCTATTGAAATAAAATCATGTTTCTCTTTGTCTCATTATCTTGATTTTATTTTCATGTTATAAAATGTTTTGATATATATTCTCCAAAAGCATTAACGCAAAATGCATTGTAAAGTTTTTTTGTAAGATATAAATGCTTGAATTCAATATCGGTGAACTAGCGCCTGACGATAACACTTAATGCCGGTGGTAGTGAAGAATATTGAATTCTGCCATTTTCTAAAATTATTCTTCAATATAATATTTTCTAAGATATTTAAATATAGTTTTCTACAAAATATTTTGAAATTTTTTAAATTTAACTATGATATTTTTAAAGTATTAAATTCCATAAAGCCCTTATTCACCCCCCCCCCCTTCTAAGGGTTTCGTAAGATCCAATAGGTATTATCAGAGGTAGGTCAATTCAAAATGGCTTTACAATCAGTATAATGGTGCTTCATGATCTCTCTTTCACAAGAGAGGTGAAATTTTATTAAATGAAAAAATTTTAGCACCACCATTACTTATGAGTGAAAATTTTCAAGGGTAGAAAACTCTAATATAAAATTTTCTTAAATCTTTAGATGATTTTTTTTTGAATATTACTATTGAAAAGCACCCAAGCAGTCCTGCACAAAAAGGCTGTCAGGCCGGTCTGGGACAAGTCTTTTGGTCGACCGGTCTCGGACCTGTCCCGGACCGGTCTCGCTCAAACCAGTACAAGTCCGGGATCGGTTTTCCTCCTCTAGAGGAGGACTGGCTGGGATCGGAGGACCGGTCCTAACCGATCCCGGACCGGTCTTTTGTCCAGTCTTTTAATAAAATGACTAAAAATAACCGGTCTCTTACTAAAATTACTAAAATGACCGGTATTTTACCAGTCTTTTGATTGGTCCTAGTCTGGGACCAGTCTTTTACCAGTCCCAATTTGGGACCAATCTTTTACCGGTCCTAGTTCGGGACCAGTCTTTGATGAAAAAAGGGGACCCCTTGGGACTCCTAGGACCAGTTCGGGACCAGACCGGTCCCTAGCCGGTCCGGTCCTAACCGGGCCAGTTTTTTTGTGCACCCATACCCCCAAGTATGTTAAATAAAAATGAAATGGTTTTAAATGCTAAATCTATAAATAGTTTATTTTGTCCACTAGATCAAAATATATTTGAACTTATATATGTTTCCTACTTGTCATGAAATTTGGAAATTTCTTGAAGAAACTTATGATTCTCCATCTACATGAACCAAACAAGTACAAAACAGTGAGAAAATGCACGTCTGCTTAAATATTTAAGAAAGCTCTTCTATTGAAGGATGCGTTGAGTGCACATAAAATGAAATTGAAGAACAAAACACATAATACAAAAGAGAAGATGATATCTCATCAATGGAAGAGGAATGCCAAGAAGATGTCAAAGGAGCTTTATGTTCAAATCTTGCCTCATTCGATAACAATGTAAGAAAATCAACTTCTTCTCTTTATTGTAACAAATTCTATTTCTACGTTTCATATGCTTGAAATTATTAAATGTAAAATTTAAAAATTGAAAAAATGTTAATTTCAAATTACATTTAGAAAATAAAAGTTTAAAAGCAAAATTTAATGTAGTAACAAAAATTGATTTGTCTATTTCTCTTTCATGCCCTTTAGTTGAAAATGTTACACCTGGGTTTGATTGTAATTCTTTTAAAGAAGAACTCAAGGTTTTTGAAAAGGAGCATTTAATTTCAAAAGAGCATAATGAGAAATTGATAAATGAAAATAATGCTATATCTCATAAACTAGAATCTCTAAAACCACTTGTGCAAGAATTTTCAAATAATTTTAAATCCCTCATTTCTAATTTATCTTCAAATTTATATAAGGTATCTACTAGTATTTAAAATTTCATAAAACATACACCATGTATAGTACTTAATCATAAGAACATGTTGATTTTTAATAATGAGAGTGATTTACAAAAAAAATGTTTGTAAATGTAATTCCAAAACGTAATTATCATATTTATTTAAAAAATAAATTAATGTTGATTATTTGTTTTGAAAAGAATTTGATTTAAATAGTTATTAGGGGTCTTAGGCTAAAATAATTAATGCATAACTTTTTGACTATTTCTCTCATTTTATTACTGCATTAGATAGCCCCTATAATGAAAAACAATAATCAAGAAAAAACGAAAATAAAAAATTGCAAAAACCTTGTGCTTTAAGCAAAAAATCCAAAATCTATTACTTATGCACATCGTTAGCTTCTAATGTCGTCGGTAGCACTTTTTTCTTAAAAAATTCCTATTTTCATTTTATATTAATTTCTAAAAAAATTAAGTTACGGCATTATATATCAGTTACTCTCTATTTTCAGGAAAATATAATATATATTGGTTATTTTTGTTTTCATTTCTTCTTAAAAACCAAAATCAAAGAGAAAATTTACAAAACATTTCAAAATACCTGGGAAGGCCATGAAGGCCAACTATTATGGCTGTAAGAGCCATAACGAAGCTGTGAGCCGTTAGTGCCCAGCTCTAAAGGCCATTGAGCCGAACTAGAAAGGGGAGGTCCACCCACATCTTGTCTATTATTCTTGATTGCTTCAGCTTTCGAATGTTGCATGGCGATCTTAGAAACGGGAAGGGACTGAACTGTACCTGCATTATGTTTATCTTGATTAGATTGCCTAAATTAATTGGCTCTCTTCGATGGCATAATGAGAGTCTTAGGCCTAGGGCCGAAAAGACTAGAATGCTCACGAATGAACTGTTAAGTCTTCAACCTCTGAATGGGAGGTGATATCCAGGAAGTCCGGTTACCTGAGAATGTGCCCTGAGTGCACGTGGAGTGTGGTCGTTGAGACTACGTCTGTGGTGAACCATGATTGAATGCACATTGTTGTTGCCACTATATATATATATGCTACTGTTGTAGGGAAGGAGAATCGCCGCCCCTAGTAAGGGGTGGGGTCATTATAAATGGGTCGGCAAATGCTGACCGTTACTTTATTTGCCACGTTTTGGTGGGCCGTTATTTGAATGTGCTGGAGAGCCAAGTGGGAAGTAGCGAGCTGAAACCCTTGTGCTACGATTGGCTGGCCCTCGAAGGCCCCATGGTTAACTTTTGTTGTTTTCATATGTGGTCGGCCTACATGTCGATGTTTGTAAACCACACTTGTAAAGTATAACTGTAGGCCTTAAGGCCGTAATATTTGGGGTACTTTGTTACACATTCCTGATATATATATATATATAAATATTGTTTACATATAGTGTATATTTGTATGATTTGAGTTTGGGCAACCTAAAAGATTCTGCTAGAATGCTCTGAGTTTGGATTAGTTTCGCCTTTGATATTCACATGTAACTCCGCCGACTGTCTGTGGAATATGGCGTGGGGCACCGGCCGGACCCTCTATTATATTTCATGTGATGGCTGGAGGTGTTACAATTTTGATATCAGCAGTCTTGGTCTTCCATCTGTGAATTTGAGGTCGAATTCTTTTGAGAGGTGGCAAGCATGTGTCTGTGCTTACCGTTATAATAAAATGAACTCAAGAATGTCAACCAAGGAATGAAAATACCCATGTGTGAGGGACTTGTGCGTTCCTTTCATTGATTTTGACAATATTTTTAGTTATTTATTGTGTGTTTCACGATTGTAGGAGACTAGAAGTGGTGCGGGGCAGCAAGAACCCCAGCGCTCGATGGGGAGTAATGCACCAAATGAGGTGCCGGCACCTCCTCCTTCTGGGGAAACTATACGGTTGGTTGCTAAAGCCGTATTCGCATTAATAAATGCGTAGCCAGGAGGACAGAGACAACCTCCTACCCCTGCGGTGGTCCAAGAACAAGTTGGCGTAGTTTTAACATGTAGCGGTGAGATAAGTAGTCATTGAGCCAGTGGCCGCAAGGCGAGCGACATAGAAGAAATTTAAACATGTTATGAGTTTCAATCCTCCTATGTTTACGGGCAGTGGAACCCCGACACGAGCCGAAGATTGTCTCTTGAGAGTAAAGAGAGTCCTGACCGCGACTGAAATGGAGAAGTGGCAGAAAGCCACTGTAGCTACCTTCTTATTAAACGGTGAGGTGAGGATATGGTGGGATGAGTTAGAATTGCACCAGTTTGTTGGTCGACAGATGGAAGGGATCTCAATGGAGGAGTTCTCGAGATGTTTTCTGGCAAGTTATATCCCCTCGACGCAGCGGATCGCGATGGATAAACAATTTCAAAGTCTAACTAAAGGCGTGAGCTCTGTGGATGACTACTTGCACGAGTTTACGAGATTGGGAAGGAATGCATGCTTTACGTTTGCGAATGAGGAACAGAAGACAAATAGGTTCTATAAAGGGTTGAGTGATGACTTGCGATTGCTTCTCTCAAGATCGATGGCGCAAGGTTTTCTTACCTTGGTCAATATGGCCCGTTCCCTCGAACTAGATATGAAGCACGTGCAGTGTAAGATTGATCTCGCAGTGAAGATGTCAGATTTCAAAAGGCAGCATTCCTCATAGTCTGAGTGCCGAAAGAGGTGGAAGTAAAAGGCTAGGCCTTCAGGGCCTGCTGTTTCTTCAAGTAAGCCTGAAATGTCGATTGGAAAAAGTCCACTCACATGTTATACATATGGTAAGGTGGGACATATGGCTCGAGATTGTTGGAGTGGCCATCCAAAAGGGGAGAAAAAAACGGGTGCATCTTATGCTGAAAAAGAAAAAGGCTGTGGTGGAGTCAACTGCATCCCAAGCGCAACCCCGAGTCTATAACCTTGGCCAACAGAAGGCCATAAAATAAAGTGACGATGTAACAGGTATGAGTTAAGATACAATTTTTACCTCTTTCCATACTTAGTAACTTGTTTGTTATTTGTATATGATGTATGTGTTTTATGCTTTGTCCTTATTTGGGACTATCCGACGAGAGTATTGTTTAATACGGGTACTTCACATTCATTTCTATCTGAGGACTTCGTATCGCGGATTGGAGTGCCTACTCTTGGGGCAACAAATAGAGTAAAGGTGTTGTTACCTAATGGATGCGTAATGAGTGCGGATAGGTCTTGTTGTGTGGAGGCGCGAAAAGGAGGTCTGGATTTCGAATTGGAAGCATCTGTGCTGCCGATATTTAAGTATGATGCAATCTTTGGTATGGACTGGCTCTCGGAGCAGTGTGCCTGTATAGATTGCAACTCTAAGGAAGTCATACTGGGACATAATACCAAATGAGAAACTAAGTTTGTTGGTATATTAGGATCGAGCAAGATATTGATGTCTGCTGTCTAGGTAGTCAAGGCTGTTCGGAAGGGCGCAAAGTTATTATTCACACTGTTGGAGGCTGTTGAACCGAAGCCCAGTTTGAGTGACGTTTCTATTGTATTAGAGTAAGTTGATGTGTTTCCTAAGGATCTTTCGGGGTTACCGCTACAACGAGAGATTGATTTCACTGTTGAGTTGGTGCTAGGTGCAAAACATGTGACCCGCTTACCGTACAGAGTAGTGCCAAAGGAGATGGTAGAATAAAAGGTTCAATTGCAAGAATTGCTGGAGCTAGGCTATATATGCCCAAGTATATCACCTTGGAGCGCACTGGTCCTCTTTGTGAAGAAGAAGGACAGAAGCTTGTGTCTATACATTGACTATTAAGAGCTGAATAAGCTGACGGAGAAGAACAAGTATCTGATTCCACGGATTGATGACTTGTTCGATCAGATGGTGGGATCAACTGTCTACTTAAAGCTGGATTTAAAGTCTTGGCTATTATCATTTGAGGATTAGGGAATGTGACATTCCCAAGACAGTTTTTTGTACACGCTATGGGAAATATGAGTTCACTGTAATGCCATTTGTGCTAACAAATGCGCCATCGATATTCATTGACTTGGTGCATCGAACGTTTAGGGAGTACTTGAACCTATTTGTGATAGTATTCATTGATGACATATTGGTGTAATCTCAGTCCGAAGAAGATCATGCAAATCATTTGTGGATGGTTTTGCATACCCTGAAGAGAAACAAACTTTATGCCAAGTTCTCAAAGTGCGAGTTTTGGCTATTGTCTATGGCTTTTCTGGGCCATGTGGTTAGTGGAGAAAGCATTTCAGTGGATCCAGTGAAGATAGTTACAATACGGGAGTGGCCGGTTTTGTCTACTATGGCTAAAGTCAGGAGTATCCTTAGACTTGTGGGCTATTACAGACACTTCGTAGAGAACTTTTCGCAGATAGCCTTATCTCTCACCACCCTAACGAGGAAGGATCATAAGTTCATTTGGACACCGAAGTGAGCACGAGCTTTTGAAGAGTTAAAGAGTCATATGCGCACGATGCCTATTTTGATGTCGCCATGTGGAACAGACGGCTATGAGATTTATAATGATGCATTAGGGTGCGGCTTAGGCTGCATTTTTTGGAAGTTTGGGAAAGTGATTGCTTATGGCTCACGCCAGTTGAAAGTGCACGAGAAAAACTATCCAGTCCATGACTTGGAGTTGGCGGCTGTGATTTTTTCACTTAAGCTATTGCGTCATTACTTATATGGCATGAAAGTTGACATATTCACGAACCATAAGTGCCTTAAGTACTTATTAGATCAGAAGGATCTAAACATGCGACAGCTGAGGTGGATGGAGTTTCTCAGGGACTACACCTTCCAGATTTATTATACAACCGGGAAAGGAAATGTAGTTGCAGATGCCTTGAGTCGTAGGACTCTGGCAAGGGCAAGATGGTTGCAGATGCATGATGAGCGTATGATTCGGGAGTTTGAGGCCTTAGATATTTCATGTGTTGACAAGAATACTACTGCAAATGCATTCCTGAACTGGACAGAGGTACAGTATGACCTTGCGGATAGGGTTCGACGAGCAATTGGAACTCAGTGAGAGTCTACAATGCTATGCGGCGGATGGGTCAAATGCCCAATTCTCCTTGTAAGATGGCCTTTTGCAGAAAGATGGTCATTTGTGCATCCCAGATGTGGGTAAACTACGTGAGGAATTGATGTACGAAGCACATTTTACAAAGTACTCAATTCACCCAGGGAGCACGAAAATGTACAAGGACATGAAGAAGGTGTTCTGGTGGCCAGGTTTGAAGAAAGAAATATCCCATTACGTGGCAAAATGTCAAACTTGTGCCTTAGTGAAAGCTAAATGTAAAAAACCTAGAGGTTTCCTGAAGTCATTACCAATCCCGGTATGGAAGTTTGATGGCATTTCTATGGATTTTGTGCATGGACTAAAGAGATCTCAGAGCGGAAATGATGTCATGTGGGTGATTGTTGACCTGTTAACAAAAGTATCGCACTTCATACCTAACAGGAAGGATTATTCAATGGAAAAATGGGCAAAGCTGTACATGGATAACATCGTACGATTGCATGGTGTGCCCCTTAGCATCGGCAGTGACCAAGATGGGCGCTTTACTTCGAATGATTTGAGGCTAATCCACCAGTTGTCTGGTACGAGACTACAGTTTAGTACGGCCCTTCATCCGCAGATGGATGGTCAGACCGAAAGAACTAACAAAACAGTGGAGGATATGCTCTGTATGTGCGCCTTGGATTTCGGGAAGAGGTAGGAAGATCACCTCTTTATGATTGAGTTCTTCTACAATAATAACTATCAAAGTAGCATACAGATGGCGCCCTTTAAAGCTTTATATGGTAGGAAGTATCATACACCTTTAGCTTGAGCGAAAACAGGCGAGTCAAACCTATATAAGCGTAAGGAAGTCGAGGATGCAAATTCGAAGATGCGCACTATTCGAGAAAGGCTATTAGTATCCCAAGATAGGCAAGCAAAAGACTACAATGCCAAGCACCGAAATGTATAGTTTGCGGTTGATGATTGGGTATATTTGAAAATAAATCCATTCAAAGTGGGGTCTAGGATTCAGCGCTTGAAAAAGTTGAGTCCGAGGTATCTTGGTCCGTTTGAAGTGATTGAGCGAGTTGGTGAAGTTGCCTATCGGTTAGCTATTTCAACAGAGCTAAGTGGCTTGCACGATGTGTTTCACAAATCTGTGCTGCGAAATGCTATGAAAGAGCCAACTCAAGTGATTACGGATAATCGAGTACCGGTCGATCATAGGTTGACGACGAAGGTTAGGCTTATTTGGATCGAGGATACGGAGATCAAGCAATTACGGAACAAAGCAATCAGGATGGTCAAAGTCCATTGGGACAATTGTGGGCATGAAGAATTGACATGGGAACGTGAGAAAACCATGCGAAATGAATTTCCCGAGTTGTTTGTAAAATAATGTTGTAACATGGTTTTGTGAAAGAAAAATATGTTGTAACATATTAGTTGATGTTTTTATTACCTGCATATGAGTAAATTTCAGGACAAAATTTTTGTAAGGAAGGGAGCTTTGTAACTACCCAAAAATGGAAACAAAACTTTTGGTCGCTATCGCCGTGCGACAGTAGGTATCGCTGGCAATAACACTCGTACTCAACAGTTTCAACAAAGCGTCGAGTAGACTCAATGCATTCGACACTTTCGAGCGTTGAGTAAAGAGACTATCGCTCGACGATAGTGGGTATCGCGTGACGATACCACTCAATGCTTTCAACGAAGTGTTGAATAGACTCAACACACTTGTCGCTTTCGAGCGTTAAGTAAAGAGCTATCGCGTGGCGATAGTGGGCATCGCTAGGCGATACTGTCACTTATGTTAGCCATGTGTCGAATGGCCGGATGTCGGCCGAAAAGCTGTATTTTACTCGGGTCAAGGCAGTTACTGTTGCTATTGTGCGGCGATAGCCGATATCACGCATCGATATCCTTTTGCTTGACTCTTCAACTATAATCGTGTCCTTTGCTTTTTTTTAATGAAATGATCATGTGACTGGGATTAATACCAAGACCACTTATACAGAGGAGTAGAGGAATGAGAATTCATTCTCTTCTTCTCACTCTCTCTCCTTCTTTCATCCAAGTTCTTGAGAAAAAGAGCTAAAGGTTGGAGCTAAGGGATGGAGCTAAGCTTGAATAGCTCGCATAAGGAGATCCAGTAGTTTGAAGAAAGATCTGAGGCTTTGTTAGTGAAGAGGAAAGTGAGGTGCTACTTTCCAACCAGATAGAAAAGCGTTCATGACTCCAAAGAAAACTATAAGGGTAACGATTTTCTCCGTTGATAAGTGAAGTACTCAATTTGCATACGTGCATGGAACCCCTCACCAAAAGGTGAAGAAAAGGTGGTTTACAGTGGGTCACTTGTTGTGATCCCCGATTAAATTTGCATATAGATCTGAAAATTTCCAGTACAGAATAGGCATGCTGTGTGAAGCCCATCCGGACAAGTTGGTCTGGATTTATGATGTTTTATTTTGCGTGCCGGAGAAGACTCCGCATATAAACGAGTAGTTTATGGGGTCTGTGAGTTATGCCTATGAAATGAGAATAGCAGGAAGTACTGGAGATGTTCTCTAGGAAAATAACCAAGAATTTCCATGGTTTTGAAAACTGTTGGATATTGCCGGGAGATAGTGAGTATCCCCGACAATAGCTCCCAGTGAGCTATATTTGTGAGGCCTATCTTAGGGGGACCACAAGGCAATTGAATGAGAAGCTGAGAGCCTATAGTGCATAGCTATTAGTGCAAAGACTGTCTTGCGAAGACCGTGAGGCTTGCATGTGAGTTGAGCCATGAAGACCAACTATTATGGTCATGAGAGCCATAACGAAGCTGTGAGCCATTAGTGCCTAGATCTAAAGGCCATTGAGCCGAACGGGAAAGGGAAGGTCCACCCGCATCTTGTCTACTATCCTTGATTGCTTCGGCTTTCAGAAGTGGCATGGCGATCTAAGCAACGGGAAGGGACTGAACTGTACCTGCGTTCTGTCTATCTTGATTAGACATCCTAAAGTAATTGGCTCTCATCGATGGCATATTGAGAGTCTTAGGCCTAGGGCCGAAAAGACTAGAATGCTCAAGAATGAACTGTTAAGTCTTAGACCTCTGAACGAGAGGTGATATCAGGGAAGTCCGGTACACCGAGAATGTGCTCTGAGTGCATGGGGCGTGTGGCCGTTGAGCCTACATCTGTGGTGAATAGTTCTTGAATGCACATTATTGTTGCCACTATATATATGTTTCTGTTACAAGGAAGCCGAATCACCGCCCCGAGTAAGGGGTGGGGTCGTTATAAATGGGTCGGCAAATGCTGACCGTTACTTTATTTGCCATGTCATGGTGGGCCGTGATTTGCAGGTGCTAGAGATCCAAGTGGGAAGTAGCGGGCGGAAGCCCTTGTGCTGCAATTGGCTGGACCTCGGAGGACCTAAGGCAAACTTTTGTTGTTTTTATGTGTGGCCAGCCTGTGTGCTGATGTTTGTAAACCTCACTTGTGAAGTATAACTGTAAGGCTTTAAGGCTGTAATATTTAGGGTACTTTATATGTGCATTCCTGATATATATATAAATGTTTTTTTATATATAGTTGACATTCGTATGGCTTGAGTTTGGGCAACCTAAAAGCTTCGCTAGAATGCTCTGAGTTAGGATTCATTTAGCCTTTAATATTAATATGTAACTCCACCGAATGTCTATGGAATATGGAGTAGGGCCCCGGCCGGACCCTCTGTTATATTTCATGTGACGGCTGGAGGTGTTATAGTTGGTTCGAAGAAGAAGTGGTCGGAACCACAAATTCCTGTGGCGAGGACCAAAGATATCCTCGCGGAGAATACCCCGTGCCTCGATACAAGCTAGGCCCATCCTCTTGCACCGGGCTCATCTCAGGCTCTAGCGAGCAGTCCTCTACTACCTCTGCCGCCTTTGCAGCCCACTACCTTGGCATCTACTGAAGCTCGTCCCCAAAAGACTCATGCTCCCTCAAATGTTCTTGCAAGCTTGTTGTAGAGTCGGGGATTTAGGTATTAGCACTGCTTTCTGCCGAGGACATGAGGGCGAGATTCCGGAGGTCACAGCCAATAGAAAGCTGTCGTGTGCCTAAGAGGCTCATCATAAGGCCCGTGATATTCAACTCACTACAGCCCTTCTCCCCACTGATCTCGATCTCCTCGATCGGGTAACTCGCTCGGTACTGGATGGGTTGTTCGCTTCTATGTTGCAACTTTAATCTGACAAGTGTGACTTTTCCTTTACTTGACAGGTCATTCTTAAACCTTGGGGGTGCCTTCATTCATGCCCTCTACCTCCCAGCCCATGAGTATCGACAGGAGGCTGCTCGTGCTTACATGGTGCTGGAAGCGAAGTTCGATTAGCTCGTTATCTGCAACCTTCATCGTCAAATTTCTATACTACAGGTTCGGATGATGAAGATGGAGGAGCTTTTAAAGAGGCTTACTGGTCCTGAGTTCGCTTCCACATGATCAACGAGCTGGAGAGACGATAAACCATGACCGAGCATCGCTAGTAGCTTCACCACAAGGAGCTGTCTTGGATGTGAGTGAGCGTGGGTTCTGTGGGGGAGGCCGGCGAGGATGGAAGAACAACTTCATTGCAGTGACGACGCGTTGGCGGTGGCGAGCTAGCACTACAGGAGCGATAATGACATGGGTTTGGTTTGGTGACATACTCCTTTTCCAAAGCAACAACCTCTTAGAAACTAGGAATTTTCTTTAGATATTTTTCTTCCTTTATCTCACTTTAGGCTTTGTATTAAGAAGCAATTTCTCAACTATATTAGATAATGGCAAGCTTTAGATCTCACGCTTTGTCTGCGACTTCCATCTTCTCTGTGATATTGTTTATCTTTTTCATTCTTTTCCGCAATTTTCTAGAAATAGTTATGTAGGTTCTGGCGAGTTAGAGTCTTTCTAATTGAATCCCTATAAGGAAGGAATTTTGTAGCTTTCTTAGGCGCGATGGGTAGGTAGAACCTTTGGGCAATACTCACTGTGAGAGACCCAATACCCCCTTCCTCTGCCTATAAATAGAGGGGGTAGGTGCACCTTAATTACATTATCGCAATTTTTCTTCCATGCTCGCGACTTCTCCCGACCTTCATATCTCTCATTCTTGATACTTGTATTTCTTCTTACTCGCATTTTATGATAGTTTGGGATGATGTTGCTGCTCTCCGCATGGAGAACACGAGGAACTTCACTGAGGCTGTCTTTAAAAAGTCTTTTTCCAAAGAATGGGACTTAGCAGATTTAAAGAGGAGGTTCCTGCCAGAAGGATACTTGGCAAAGCTTCCTACACGGGTTGAGCGACTAAACACGGTCCTAGACGGTGAGCTCATCCTCCCTCTTCAGCATTTTGAGGTCGATATGCGATTTCCCTTATGACCAGAGTACTGTCAGATACTTAAGTAATTCAACATATTCCCTGCCAAGATCAACCCAAATACCGTGATGATTGTTGGGAACATGACCATAATGTTCTAGATTTGAAGAAGCCACATAAGTCAATAATATATACAAATATGTATTTGATATTTCTCTGAGTTAAAATGTGCAGGTTATTAGTAATTGATTGACAAGATAGCTTGAAATTATCAGAAATAAAATTAAAGATTAGTCAGCATACTCTAGAGTGAAGGATATTTACTTAAGTACAAATGTGTCGAGTCATCTCACATCACTCGATGTTAAAGGTATAAATGCACTGACTGATTGTTGTTATTCACTCAAAGATACCACTAAGAAGCGGAAATTCTGTCTAAGTGCAAATGCGTTGAGTGAAGTCCATTCACTCAACGGCTCAGTGAAGAAGCATAAATTCTGACAAAGTACAAATGCGTCGTAGTGAAGGCGATTCACTCAACGCCTCAGTGGAGAAGAAGAAAATATGTCCAAGTGCAAATGCGTCGAGACACAAGACTTCACTCAATGCTAAAGATGAACGCGGTCAGTCAATCTCAGTCACTCGATAACTTTATAAAAGTTCAAGTATTTTACTAAGTTAAATGGCTTCACGTAAATCTAAATCATTCAATTCCTCTACGGAAGCACAGAAGTTTATTCTAAGTCAAAAGGTGCCAAGACATTCTGCTGACAATCATGCTTAATTCAAATTGACACCAAATGCGCACTAAAAGACGAAAACTATCGCATTCTTCTAACATGCAATCTTAGGAAGATACAAATGTCAAAGCTGACCGTGCCGCATACCTAAACAGGATTATCAATGTTGCTAATGTAGAGATATATAAGCTAAATTTCATGGGACTTTTACAAGAACTTTTGGAATACTTTATGCAAACCCTAATTCACAAAAGTCTTCGCCAGCAAGAAAGATCAATTCATTGTCTTCAAGCTACACTTCACAACAATCTTTTTGAAGCTTGAAGAAGAAGATCTCTACAAGTATTGAACACAACAAAGACTAGCCTTAACCTGAAGATCACTTCCTATTGTTGTGGTGTAAAGAAGCTGCCTAGTGATACAACTAAAGGAAAAGGATCCAAAGCTTTTTTTCTTGAGTTTTTGTAGAACAAACACTCTTTTAATCTCTATTGTAAGATCTCTTTGAGATCCGAGAGTAGAAATTTTTCTAAAATTTGAGGTAGGACTGAGTTATAAAGATTGAGGTAGGACTTGCTTCTTAGCCTGAGGTAGGAGACTTGTTGCTGTCTCTGAGGTAGGACTGAGATAAGTCTGAGTTGTAGGAGTGGAAGCCACTCTGTGATAGAAGATCAAGGGAGGGATCTGAGTTGTAAGATCAGTTGATCTGAGTGGATGTATCTTAGATAGGGGAACCACTATTAATATCTTGTGTGTTTTCTGTGTTCTTGAAAGTAACTAACCTAACCTAAATACACCAAGTAATATCTAGAAAAGAATTAAAAAATTCAAAAGAAACCTATTCACCCCCCTCAAGGTTTTTAGCTACCCTTTAAAAGACTTTCAAGTGGTATCAGAGGATGTTTTTCAATAAAGACCTAGTAGTCTGAACAAGATCTCTAAGGGTAGTAAAAGTTATTCATCATGACTTCTTGTGAGAACCATAAGGAGATGAGTTCTATGAAGCTTGTAATTTGTATGAAGGGAAACTTTAGGATATGAAAGGAGAGGAGGAGGTTGTTCATGGAAGCCTAAGACCATAGAATCTTTGTAATAGTAGAAGAGGGACCCTTCATCCCTATGAAGATCAAAACATTAGATGTTAATATTAAAACCCCAAAGAAGTACTCAGAAATGACAAAGGATGAGGTAGTTCTGTCCACCATAGACAAGAGGGCCCAAAACATTATAGTTAGTACTATTGATGACTCAACCTTTTAGAACCTTATTCACTACAAGACTTAAAAAGAAATATGAGACTCTAGTAGTCTACATGGAGGGGACTGAGGAGGTAAAGAATGACAGAAAATTCCATCTGAATCAGTAATATGAGGCATTCGGGCAAGATAAGGACTCCATAGCTATGTGTTATGAGAAGTTCTTCAAAATTGTCAATGGATTGAAGACTTATGGAAGACAATTTTCCATATATGAATTTAATGACAAATTTTTAAGGTCACTAAACAAAGAGAGGGACATCAAGATTTGTTCTATAAGGGAGATGGGCAACCTAGACAATATTCTACCACAAAAATTGTTTGGCAAGATGTTGTCTCATGGGCTTTTGTTGAACTCCAGAAAGGCTGAAGAGGAATCTGCTAAGTCTTTTAGTAGAGAGTATTCAGTGTCCTTTAAAGCTAAAACCTCTCGAAGGACTAGAGAGAAGTATCCTCCCCCACGAAGG
This sequence comes from Platanthera zijinensis, assembly GCA_039513925.1. Lineage (NCBI taxonomy): Eukaryota > Viridiplantae > Streptophyta > Magnoliopsida > Asparagales > Orchidaceae > Platanthera > Platanthera zijinensis. The sequence goes on from CM077086.1 coordinate 57,263,408, forward strand.
GTAGCTGGGTAAGAAAGCTCTGAACCTAGCTCATCAGAAGCTGAATTATCTGATGGAGAGCTAACATTATTCTCCAAGCAATTCAAGAAGATATTGAGCAGAAGGAGGTAGTGGAAGATCACGGCCCTTGCAGGCTCCATCTTAAGGAAGCCCTAATCTAATTATGGCAAATCCAGAAAGGACCCCACTGGGGAAATGTTTGTTTCCATCAGAAAAAACATTTTAAAACTGATGTGGTTTGCTACTGTTGTAACAGGTTAGGACATGTTATAGCTGACTATCCTATTAAAAAAAGAGATCAAGAATGGTCAGGTGATAAGATGCATCATAAGGAGAAAAAGACTGACAAGATCTTCTTAGCTAAGAAGCACTTAAGCCTATCTAACAATAATTATGAGACCTAAGAATCTAAAGAAGAAAATACATGCATTAGGTTGTTCTCTATAGAAGAGAATACAGATTACCCAGCAGTCAGGGTGGGCATAAGAGCACCACTGTCTTCAATGACAGTGACTCTGTTGATGAAAAAATCTGCAACCTCATGGCCATGTCTGATGAAGAAGCTCAGGATGATAATCATCCTGGTGAGGTACATACTAGAACTTGAATTTCACCTTCTGACTCAAACTATGAAACTGGTGAAGACTCAGATTCATGCTCATCAAATGTTGATAAATGTGAATATGAATATGAAAAAGAATTCAATGAGGTCATTGAAATATTTTGGGTAATTTTAGAGCCTCTCAAGAATAGTAAAAATCTTGTTAAGAAACAAGTTAGGGAAATTGAAATCCTTGAAACTCTGGATTGTAAACTTGAGATGGCTACCAAGAAGTTGGCCCTCCAAACATCAAAACTTTCTGAGCTTACAAAAAGGATTGATGGGCAAACTGATTTGCTGGAACAAAATGCTAAGATGATTAAGGATTTGCAAGCAAAACTCTTAAATAAGAGGAAGATAGTGGAGAAATTCTCCAAGCCCAAGTCTATACTGCCACTTATTGATACCTTCTCTTCTCAAAATAATAGAAGAGGATTGGGGTTCAAGTGGAAAGTTGGAGCAGTTAATTATAAGGGAAAATGCAAGACTCTAGTGGTTCCTCAAACCACCTTTCATATAGTATTGATTCCTTCTAACATGTATGACCATGATAACATATATGGTCACTAGGAGAATGGAAGTTCCTCAAGTAAGTTCAATAGAGCACCTTATAATAGGAGGAGAAAGGACATATGGTTAAGTACTTTAAAAGCACCCCATGAAGAAAAATCGATGTCCTATCATGGACCATATATGATTGGTGCTCCATCCCCCACACTCAATGGTAAGGAAGTGGCATCCTCCAAAAAAATTCCAGCAAAGAAGAGAGTTGATGGCAAGACTATAAGAAACTCTCATAAGGCCATATCTGATGCCCTCACCATCATGTTAGCTATAAAGAATACATCTGGTTCTGACCAATAGATACAATCGAGTAAGCATGTTTATCATTAAGCTTTCTACCGAATTATAGCTGATAAAAACAAAAAAAAATGTTGTTATCCTCTCTACTAAACAGAAATATTCTGCTACCTTAATGAATGCTCAGAAGAGAAGATACAACACATATGAGTACTGGTGTTGTGGCAAGGTGGGACACTTTGCCATCGATTGTTGGCACAACCTTAATGTGTAAAATGCAAAGATGAGATTTCCTACCAAGGCTACTGTTGGCAAAAATATTCCTTATTATGCTAATAATAACCAAGGGCCCAAATTTCTTTGGTTGCCTAAGGTAAATTTAATCTTTTTTGCAAGTATGTCCAAGCACCAATCAAATGCCTATCTGGTACTTGGATAGTGGTTCTGCTAGGCACATAACTGGAACAAGAAGCCATCTGAAAAAATTCACTCTAGTAAAGATTGGATCCAAAGTTATCTTTAGAGGCTTTAATAGAGGAGTGACAAACGGCTATAATGTGATCACCAATGACATAGTACCATCACAAAAGTGCTTATGCGGAAGGATTACAATACAATCTGATTAGCATAAGTCAACTCTGTGATCTAGGTTGTCATTATTTTTCACAAGGATAAGTGCCTAATCAAAAGGTCAACTGACTAAGAAATCATTCTGACTTGCACTAGGAGTAAGAATATTTATTATCTTAACTTTCTTTGTTTAGATTCCAAGTCTTCAGTGTACCTTATAGCAAATGAGAAAGAATCTTACTGTGTATAATGGCACAAGAGGCTTGCTCATTTGAAGTACAAGTCTATCAGCAAACTCTTCACGGAAGGGATGGTCAGAAATGAACCTAACTTGAAATGCACTAAAGAGGGTTTTTTTCATGCATGCCAAAAGGGAAAGCAAATAAAGACCACCTTCAAGAGTATTGGGTCCAAGGATTCTGAAAGGTGTCTCTACCTTCTTCATATGGACTTATTTGGTCCTAAACAAATTTTTTAGGAAAGTCTATACTTTTGTGATAGTTGATGATTATTCCAGATTTGCCTGGGAATTCTTTTTAAAGAGAAAGTCTGATACCTTGAATAGCTTTGCGACCTTTGTCAAGCAAATTTAGAATGAGAAAGGTTGTACAGTGACCAAGACACAGAATTTCAATCTGAATCCATAAAAACTTCTACAAAGAGTAAGGTATCTTTTAAGAATTCTTTTCTCCAAGAACACCCCGACAAAATGGTATTGCTGAGAGAAAAAATAGAACTCATAATGAGGCTAGAAGAACCATATTGAGTGACACTACTCTCCTAGAATATTGCTAGGTTGAGGTAGTCAACATAACATGTTATATCCTAAATAGAGCCTCTATCAACAAATATCACAAGAAGACACCCTATGAGCTAATAAAGAACAGAAAACCAAATTTAGCCTATTTCAAAATTTTTGGAAGCAAATGCTATGTGCTTAATAATAGGAAGTCCTACATGACTATATTTACTAAAAAATATTATGAAGGCATTTTAATTAGTTGGGTATAAGAGCCATAATAAAGCCTATAGGATCTTTAACTTGAAGAATCAGGTTTTAGAAGAATCTATTAATATTATATTTGATGAAACTTCCAAGATTCATAATGAGCTACCAAGTTCTTCTAGTGTTGCAGGTGCGAATTTGAGAATGGAAAAAACTAAGCTTAGAAGACACCACTCCATCAGACCAAGAAAAGGTAGATGTGTGCACATCCTCAAAGAAGGACCAGCTAGAATGCAGATAGAGGAAGAACCCCAGCCCACTGAAGCTGAAAAATCAAGGAGTTGGAGATAGATTACCACTGGCTGTAATACATTTAAGAGACCATCCCAGGGACTTGATAATTGAGGATGCAAGTCAAGGTATGACCACCAGGAGGAAAAATCTTAATGTATCTATGTACTCTAGTTTCTTATCTCAAATAGAGTCTAAGAAGTTTGAAGAAGCCAACATAGATCCATTCTAGATAGTAATAATGTAAGAAGAACTAAACCAGTTCAAAAGATGTAATTTCTGGAAGCTGATTCCTAGACCTCAAGGACATAACATCATAAGGACATAACATCATAGGGACATAGCATCTAGAAGCTGATTTACAGAAACAAGCTAGATGAAAATGGTATTATAATCAAGATTAAAGCTAGGTTGTTGCAAAAGGATAAGTGAAAAGAAGGTGTTGACTCTGATCAAACCTTTGTACCAGCAGCTAGGCTTGAAGCTATAAGAATATTCCTTGCATATGCTGCCCACAAAGGATTTAAGGTCTACCAAATAGATACAAAATCAGACTTCTTGAATGATGACCTAAAAGAAGAGGTCTATGTTGAGCAGCCATCAGGTTTTATCAATTTTACTTTTCATAATCATGTATTTCTTTTAATAAAAGCTTTATATGGGTTAAAACAAGCCCCAAGAGCTTGGTATGAAATCTTGTTTAGCTTTCTCATTAAGAACAAATTTTTAAAGGGAAAGATAGATAAGACATTATTCCAAAGGGAAGTCAAGGGTAAGATTATCCTAGTACAAATTTATGTTGATGACATAATTTTTGGGTCTATTAAAGATTGCCTATGTTAAAAGTTTGCTAAACTTATGCATGGGTAATTTGAGATGAGCAGTATGGGTGAACTCAAGTATTTCTTAGGCCTCCAAGTTAAGCAATTTGAGGATGGACTATTCATCTCTTAGTCCAAGTTCACCAAGAGGTTAATCAAGAAATTTGGGATGTAGAGTGCCTCCACCATGAAAACTTCTATGGGTCAAGTATGTCACTAGACAAGGATGAGAGTGTAACACCCCTATCCATCACATAGTATCGAACAGTAGGTCCGGTCGGGGCTATATGCAATATACTGCGGACAGACTGGTTGGTTACTTATTGAAACCATTCAACCAATCACAACGTCCTACACAGAGCATCTAGCGGAAGTAAATTATTAAGTTGTACAAAGAATAAAGAACCCTGCCAAGCATGAATGTCCACTACTCAAATTAACCAAGAAGGAATGTTTAATATACTAAACAGGAATGGCCTTATGGCCTTACAAGAGTTTGCTTAATAAAAGTGTCTTCCAAACCTCGGCACGCAGGCCGGTCACACATGAGTACAAAAAGGAAAACACTCAACAATTGGCCTTCGAGGGCCGGCACAGCAACTTAGGCTTTAGCCCCCTATTCATCGCTCGGCTCCGCAGCACCTGCAAGCAACAATCCACCGCACGGTGATAAACAAAGGCAACGGTCAGCTATGCTGACCAAATTATAACGATTCTGCCCCCAAACCGGGGCGGCAAAGTTTCTTCCCCGCACTTGTTAGCAAAACAAGCAACATAGCGAAATAAGCATCACATCACAGGTGCACGCTCACACGGCCGTACACCCTATGCTCTAAGGGCACTTACTCGGCGAGCAAGTCCGAACCCCGTCCGGTCCTTGACTCTGCCACCACCCCCAGGGTGGCAACCTCGTGAGCATTTAGTCCTTTCAGCCATAGCCTAGACTCAATCTCCAAACCTCGGTAAGTCCCACGTAAAACTTTAGGTCACTTTAACCGAGCAGATGGAGCGGGTAGGGGTCCACCAGCCCGTTGCCCACCCCGCCATTGCCATTTGGCCTTTGACGCGGGCTAAGCTTCCCCAGTCCCAAATATCGTTCAAACACGGTACATAGCCCCACTATGTACCCGGTTGGCTCCCAGGCCACCGATATGAAAGAAATGCATTTCCGTCCAGATTTTTGGGTGCACCTCGGGGTTAATTCCCAAGATTCCCTGATGCATTCTACCGCATAGCAACCCGAAAACAATCAAAATGCTCGGAGTCTTCTCCGGCTAAAGTATGCACAACAAATCATCACCGATCCAGACCAACACGTCTGGGTAGGCTTCACATATCATGCCTATGTCCGTACTACGATTCCGGACTCTAACAAGGGGGACTTTACATATCTACCCCAAGGAATACCGCAATCTCGCCGCACACTCGCGGGAGAAGGGTTTTCCCATGCAAATGAAGAAGAGCTTCACATGCTCAAGAAGAGAATAATTACCCTTACGCTTTTCCTCAGTGCCATGACGATCTAGCCGGATGGAAAGTACCGTATCGGCCTCGCCTTCGCAGATCCGGACTCGGATCGTGATTTGGAGCTCCGAAGGCTCCGCCGATGACCGGATCTTGGCCTTCTTCCTCCTCCTTGCTCTCCCTTCTCTCTAAATTTTAGAGAGATAAAACTCAAAGGGAATAAGGGTTTCCAAGCCCTATTTTCGGATATAACATACCAACAACAGCCCTGAGCCGTCGGATCCCAAATCAAGAAAACAAACGGCTGCGATTCAGCCCAAGATTAAAAAATCTGGGCCGAACAACGGTTTGCAACACGGCCGTGTGCATGGCCGTGTCACCCATTCGCCGTCTTTACCTGACGTTCCAACCAGCACACGACATTTGACACAGCCTCGAACGCTCGCATCACACGTGACACGGCCGTGTCAAGACCCGTGTCACGCCTGTGTGCACTGCCAACAATAATTTCCCGAGGAGGACACAGCTTGCGGCACGACACCCGACACATCCGTGTCATATGTGACACGCCCGTGTCTGTGCCCGTGTCATGGCCCGTGTGCATACTCAGAAAATTCCCAGTGTGAACACGCCCTGGGATACGCCCGTATCCCAGGCCGTGTGCCTCAAAACTCGACGATCGCAGATCGCCAAAACGTCGACCCCACGACCCGAGGTCGATCATGCCCATGACACGCCCGTGACACCTACTCCAAAACCCAGACTTGGCTTAAAACGTCACCCGTCCCTCTTTTGAGTTTCGGGGTGTTACAACTCTCCCCCTCTTAAAAGAAAATTCATCCAAGAAATTACTAAAGGAGAGAAAACAGAAAACTCTCAGCGCTACCCAGGCGGAACAACTCTGGGTACACTTCTAGCATAGATTGCTCTCACTCCTAAGAGAGCTCCTCGCTATCGCAATTGTCCCACCGGACCATGACTATCATGATCTCCTTGAGACAAAGTCGCTTGACTTCACAGTCTCCAAAACGAACAGGTTTGACCCTAGTCGTCAACCTTTCGTCCACCAAAACTTGATCAACTCACGATCAAGTTCGAAGGATCTTGCGCCGCCTACCAAACCGCTCTAGAAATCTCAAGTGGTCCAGGTATACCGGCTCAGCTTCCCAAGCGTCGCTCCCGTGAAACACTCTTGAACGACTATAAACTTCCGATACGCCATCTGATAACTCCACATTCCGATACGTGGTGTTATAGTACTTAGTCTGCCTCTCCTGAGCGATTAACAAAAGTTCTTATATGGTTTCGCACCAAAGGGGTAGTGTGTAACACTCTTGCTTTAAAGACAACTTCGTGTCATCCGTTTCTTGCCTCGACAACAACATGCGACGACTTCTACCATAAAGGGCCTCGAAGGGCACAATTTGTATGCCCGCTTGGTAGCTAATGTTGTATGTAAACTTTACCAAAAAACCGATGGTCTCCCACTGCTTCCCCGAAGTCCAGGATGCACATGCGAAGCACGTCTCCAACATCCTGTTGACCCACTCGGTCTGCTCATCCGTCCGCGGATGTAAGATTGGACCTAAACTACAACTTAGTCTCCAGCACTTTCTGTAACCACCTCCAATCATTGGATGTAACACGTCCATCTCGATCGCTCACAATGTTGCGGGTACAGAATGCGGTCTAACTATATTATCCATAGACATCTTTGTCAGTTACACCACTGAATCATCCTTCCTCTGCGGAATGAAGTGCGACACTGCGTTAACCAAATCACGATCACCCAATATGCGTCGTTTCCCCACTGTGACCTTGGCAAAACCATGCACACAGTCCAGTCGAAACTTTATTCCGAACTAGGCAAGGATTTCAAGAATCCCCGACTCTTGGCACTCTCCCTTCACTAAGGCGCAAGGCTGGAATTTTGTCACACATAGTGCAACAACCTTCTAGAGTCCTGATCACCAGAGCACTTCTTCATATATCGGCACAACTTTCGTTCTTCCTAAGTTAATTGAGTACTGGGTATAACATTCCACTACTCCACCCATCAATTGCCCACGCTTGGGCCGCACAAAACGGTTGTCTTTCTTGGCAGTCCACCTTCAATCGTCGATTTGGGACTTTGACCCACTGAGCCGCACCCATGATTTCCTTCATGCTGCTTCCCAAACCATAGTCTGTCAAATACGATCAGCCAGATCATACTGGACTTTCCGACATGTTAAATTACGCTTCGACGCTAGTCTGCTTGTAAACGCAAGAGATAGCTAACATCTCCAACTCCCGGGTCAAACTTTCAACATGAAACCTACAAATAGTTGGCTTTGGGCGGGAGCCCTGCATCTCAACTCATCCGCAACTACCATTGCCTTACAACGGGCACAAAATAACTTTCGAACGTATAGTCCCCCAGAACTCCATTCATTTCTACTTCCTTAATTTCCGACCCTTTTGATCCAACCGATATATAAGACTCCTATGATCGGTACAAACATCGACTTATGCACCATACGAACAATGCCTCCACAGCTTAAGCGCAAAACACACGACCGCTAACTCCAGATGGCGGACCGAGGAATTCCCCTCATGCTCTTTCAGCTAATGCGATCCATAAGCCATAACATTACCAACGCTGCAGCAGCACGCAGTACCAATCCACTGCCCAAGGCAGTGCCGTAGATCTCACAGCTTTTGGTTCCACTCGGCGAACTTAACACTAGCGCCGTGGTTGACCAACTTTTTAAACCTTCAAAGTTTGGGCGCACTCGCGCATCAAAACAACCTTTTAAGCTTTTCCTTGACAACGTTGTGAGGGGTAATCTAATCCGCGAGAAGTCCTGTACGATGCGCATGTGGTAGCCGACCACACCAAAACTCTGGACTTCCGCTACCGAGACAACACAGGACACCTTATATTGCGACTAACAATGCTGGACCACACACTCTCACTCTTATCAACTATAGGGACCGAGGAGCGCTACGAGGATAACCCAAGACTCGTGTTCGGAGAACTTGGTTATACACATGGTTCCTTAGCATCCACAAAACCCAAAGTAGATATTCAAAAGTGATACCTTCGCACTTCAATACCCCCAATGTGTCGTCGATGAAGACGATCACAAAACTGACTAGGTATTCCATGAACGTTCCGTTCATCTGGTCTATGAAACACTGATGCCACCATTTGACTGCCAAAATGGCACGATCGTAGACTCAGATTTCTCATTCTCGTGCTTAACTCCGTCTTTGTGACAACACTTACCCTTATTCTCAAATGAGGGTAACCGGACTTACGATCCACTACTGAGTCCACCGAAGACCCGACTAACTGATCAGAAGATCATCGATCATTTGGATCGATTACTTATCCTATTTCTACAAACTTATACAGCTCTCTGCAACAGATACAAAAATTGCAAGCTCCCATCCTTCTCTCTGAGCAAAAGGACCGGTGTGCTCCAAGGCAATGAGCTTGGACGCACATAACCTTGCTCCATCAACTTTTCTAGTTGAACCTTTAACTCCGCTATCACCTTAGGCAACAGCCTATAAGGAGAGCATGACACAGGTTTGGCATCTAGCACAACTCAATCGTGAAAAAATCGATCTCACGCTACGGTGGGGCTCCAGGAAAACATCAGGGAGCACATAAGGATATTTGGATACACCCGATTACTATCCAATGTAGGCTTGGGCTTCACAGCCTCCCATGGTGGCAATAACGACACTTGCAAGTCGAACTCCAAACCCCCAACCGTACCTTTACGACACAGACTCTCTCCTCGCGCGCATGAAACGACCACTAGGAACTACACGTCCAATTTGTTTCCTTTACCATCGAAGGAGGTACTCCAATGCGCGATATAAATCCCTCGGACAAAAGGAGTGCGAAGCCCGTATCGAAACAATGCTCTTGCCGGATTACCAACAATCCACACAAAGCCGAGAACCTCCAGTCCGAATCTAATACGCATAAGGTATCAGGTATAAGAAGCTAGATTGCTAACAATTAACCCATACCTGTCTTCTCGACGATCGGCCACATGGACTCCTACTGGCCAAGGATGTCCATTCCATGTTGGGCCAGAGTAAATTGTCGTGCGGTGGACGCCACCGCCTTTCCCTTCTCCTCAGATATTGCCCCCGACTTCTTTTTGGACATTGGGCGTCCACTCCAACAATCCCGGGCATAGTGCCCCGGCTTTCCACAGGAAAAGCATGCATCCGGGGTTTGGACTGTAGTTTCTCCGGATGTGCTAGAGGAAGGGACTAGACCCGACCTCCTAGCCTTCTTATACCACCTACGGTACCCAGATTTTGAGGTTGTCATCTTGACCACCGAATCCTTTGTCATAGCATCTTCGACTGCTCCTGCCAAAACTTTCCTTGTCTTATGAGCACTCTCCCAACAATCTATGGCGAGGTGCCCTTTCTTGCCATAAGAATAATAATTGAGGGTAGTTTAGGTAGTAAATGACCCAGCCTCTTTTCTCGGCGTCTTTCGATAGACATTCTTTATAGGATCTATAGGGTTTGGTCCCTTATTCACTGGTACTTGGTGAGTTTTCCCCAACTCCACCTCCAAAGCTCTGGCCGATTCCACTAAAGCTCGGAATCCAAATAATTTTGGTCCTAGCAGTAGGATACATAACTCGTTGCACAGACCGTTATAAAATCTATCAACTATAGATTGCTCGCTTTCCCATTCAAACCATGGGTAGCGCCTTAACATAAGGAACGTCTGCAAATATGCGTCAACTGAATGCGCTCCCTGCACCACAGTCATGCTCATCGGCTGCTCTAATTGACCCCCAAATGCCCTTTCTCCAACATACCGCCCGATGTTGGGGCCATCTCAGGGACAAAGGGTTGCACAATACTCCCATGTTGTGCGTTGGTCACAGTGAACATCGCTTCAACCACCCTTCTTATGGTTTCAAAAGACGTAGGGGTCTCAGGAACGTTACTTGGTGCAGTACTTTGCTCAGCAAACGTATGTTCAGACTGCCACGCTCCACTTTCGGACACCTATAGCCGTTCAAAACACCATAAGTGACTGAACAAAATTGCAAAAAGCAATTATAGGAACACGCAGGTTCCTCAAACATGTGTATTTTCATTCCTAAGTGGACATTCATGGGTTCTTTTCATGTTATAATGATGATGCACACACATGTGCTCACCACCCCTTAAAGTGAATTCGCCCACGAATTCATATAAGCTTGACCGAAACCAGTAATATGATACCAATTTGTAACACCCCTATCCGTCACATAGTATATAACAGTAGGTCCGGCCGGGGCCCGACTCCATATACTGCGGACAGACTGGTTGGTTACTTATTGAAACCATTCAACCAATCACAACGTCCTACACAGAGCATCTAGCGGAATTAAATTATTAAGTTGTACAAAGAATAAAGAACCCTGCAAAGCATGAATGTCCACTACTCAAACCAAGAAGGAATGTTTAATATACTAAACAGGAATATCCTTTTGGCCTTACAAGAGTTTGCTTAATAAAAGTGTCTTCCAAACCTCGGTACGCAGGCCGGTCACACATGAGTACAAAAAGGAAAACACTCAATAATTATCCTTCGAGAGCCGGCACAGCAACTTGGGCTTTAGCCCGCTATTTATCGCTCGGCTCCGCAGCACCTGCAACAAACAATCCACCGCACGGTGGTAAACAAAGGCAATGGTCAGTTATGCTGACCAAATTATAACGATTCTGCCCCCAAACCGGGGCAGCAAAGCTTCTTCCCTGCACTTGTTAGCAAAATAAGCAACATAGCGAAATAAGCATCACAATCACAGGTGCACGCTCACACGGCCGTACACCCCGTGCTCTCAGGGCACTTACTCGGTGGGCCAGTCCGAACCCCGTCCGGTCCTTGAATCCGCCACCACCCCCAGGGTGGCAACCTCGTGAGCATTTAGTCCTTTCAGCCGTAGCCTAGACTCGATCTCCAAACCTCGTTAAGTCCCACGTAAAACTTTAGGTCGCTTTAATCGAGCAGATGGAGCGGGTAAGGGTCCACCAGCCCGTTGCTCACCTCGCCGTTGCCATTTGTCCTTTGACATGGGCTAAGCTTCCCCAGTCCCAAATATCATTCAAACATGGTACATAGCCCCGCTATGTACCCGGTTGGCTCCCAGGCCACCGATATGAAATAAATGCATTTCCATCCAGTTTTCCGGGTGCATCCTCGGGGTAATCCCCAAGATTCCCTGATGCATTCTACCGCATAGCAACCCGAAAACAATCAAAATGCTCGGAGTCTTCTCTGACTAAAGTATGCACAGCAAATCATCATGATCCATGCAACACGTCCGAGTAGGCTTCACAACATCATGTCTATGTCCGTACTACGACCGGACTCTAACAAGG